>CAEMYA010001032.1:174311-220613 GCA_903131615.1 Diplodus sargus | reverse complement strand
GCACAAAATGCTTTTCCTCCCAGCTGCTGCTCTGTGCTGTCTGTGTTCAGGTGAGTGTTTCCAGCCAATCAGGAGCCAACAAAGTCCACCTGGAACAAACACTGTCACACTGACCTTCATCTATCCGTCTGCTTCTCTACAGCGCTGGTTGCCATGGCAGCACAGCTGATTCAGGACGATTTAACATTGACCAGGAGAGTTTATGGAGACGTCTCCTTCAGCTGTCGAGGAACTGACCAGTGTGACAACAGTAATAATGTTTACTGGATCCAGAAGAAAGACACAGAAACATTCAGAATGATTCTGTATTATGACAAGACCAGTTGTAACATAGTTCACAGGTACAATCATACTCAGAAAAATGATTTCTCAGTTGTTAATAATCAGAACGGCTGTGAGTTGAAGATCCAAAACGTTACACTCCTTCATTCAGCCACCTACTACTGTGCCTGTGCGAAGAAAATTCCCCACAGTGAGAAATTATGTGAGCAGCCTGAACAAAAACCAACAGATGAACAGACGTCAAACAGTGTTTGTGACAGGAAGAGAGCAGTAAACCACAGCCCAGGTTCACATGTTTCACCTCCATCTCAGCCACAGTCACAAACACACTGAACTGAGGGATTTATTTCAGATTCTATTTATTTATATGTTGATCAGATATTCCAGCAGGTTTATTGTTGTTTCACACAGAGAGGAAAAAGGAGACAAACACAAACACAATGATAAAATAAAGAGGAAAATAATTCAATTACAAACTCAAACATAATCCAGATGAATCAGTAAAACAACAAACATACTTCAGAATATTTCAATAAAATGATATCAAACATAATCAGATATTTACAGCCCAACGTCCTGCTGCTGAATAAAGTCCACATACAGAACAGGTCACACAGGTCTCTACACTGTCACCTGCTGATGGACTCTGAGTGACAGGACTTGTGCTTTCAGAGGTGGTTCTCTGCTGTGTGTCTGTCCCTAAACTGCTGGTTGAGGTGGTGGATCAGGGCTTTGTGCTGTTGTGGAGTCTGCAGACCTGCTGACTGGCTGGAGTTGATGTGTGCCTGAACTGCTCATCATCTGTATCTTCCTCTTGGCCTCCTGCTCCTCCTTGTATGTATCTCAGCATTGATCCTGCAGTCATTTAGAAATACCAAGAAAAAGGAGGGTTAGGCTTAGGTTATACCGAGAAAAATTATAAACATTTAAATCTGAAAGCAAGCAGCCAAGGAGCTCTCCCTCTTTATTACTTATTCATTAACTATTTGATAAATATAATACAATATAATATAAAAGCATAATAGAATGAGTTGCAATATTGCACACAATTCAACAATAATGTTTGCTTTATATAATTCACAATGACATTTTATATTTATATCTTACTTACAGGAATAAGAGCAAAATGATACAACTCACACAAGACTACATTTCTGAGTCTTAAACATTATTTTACCATTAATTGAATACAACTTAAATATGGTTACTAGAGCATTTTGTCTACTAAAGAACTTTTTCTATTTCACTGGCAGATGTCGTCCATTCCTTTGCATCCTGACATACATGCAATTAAACCACCAGTTCATTTTGTCATGTAGCTTCTGTCTTCTGTCTGTCTTCTAGTCTGAGTTCTTCAGACTTCACATCATCAAGTCCCATTTTCTGTCCAACTGCACATCCAACACTTCACCTAATGTGTGTGAGAGACTGTAGCTACATTCTGCTGAATTCGCCTGAATGACAATCCTAAAGATGGTCGTTCGTGGGTTTATTATGTATCGCAAACACAAAAATATGCGTTCTCAAATGACACTATGCTTGGTACTCTTTGCTAAATGCCTGGCTAAAGACTATTAATCGCACGCTACACGGTAATAAATGGTCTGAAGCAAGAGGAACTGTTAGCTGACCTTGTGCACTGGCTGCTAACTGTTACTGAGAAAGTATACTGACCACCGTCACCTCAAAATAAACCATAAACTAACTTACTGATCAATATCTGAAGTAAAGTAACAGCTAGCTGGCGTCAGTTACTTGTTAAATGCATAGATGATGTTTAACAGTAAAATCTCCATTTATCTTGCACCTGAGTTATCTGCAAGTGATGCACGGGCATCATCTCGCAGCTTCTACTTCTTTCTTCTTCTTTCTTTTCTCTGCTCCTGACTCCGGCTACCATTTCCAGAAAAGTTGACAGTTGCTGTCAAACTTCGTCAGGTGCAATAAAACAGACCACTGAGATAGAGGAGGGCACCAATGGGGAGCTGGGAAGTTGAGTGTGTGTGTTTGCAGGGCACCATCGTTACTTTCTTGAGCCATTAAATAAATCTCTTCTTCTGCCTGTTTTGTGATGTACATGCCTAAAAAGTGCCTAATATGTCTATACAGAAATAATATCAGCATTATAATTATTATGACTATGATGATTTGTCATTAGGCTGTTCTTGGTGTCCTACACACAGAGCGTGATGCGAGTGGTGGGAGCAGCGCTGAGTACATTTTAAAAGACAAATCTTGGACACATGTCAGCTCAGGACTTTGTCCTTCTAGCAGCGGCTCATTAGGACGCTCATCTTGTTGGACACATTTCATCAGTTTCCTGTGGATGTTCCTGCTTCCCAGAGGATGAACCCTGTGATGGAAATGTTGTACTTCATGAAGAGAGATGTGAACTGAAGTCTCACACAATGTAACTGTTTAACGTGATCTGTTACCTTGTTTTAGGTTGTTTTATGGCCCTTTGTGTTGTTTTATGACCCATGTCAGGTATTGAATAATCACTGAAGGTTATCACTTCCTTCTCTGTGAATTATTCCTTTAAGTGCAGGAGGGCATAAATTAGTAACTCTCAGAGTGAAAACACACCCACAGAGACAGATAAATACCATACTTTTCTCCTAAGACATTTAGGGACCGTCCACATGGAAACGCTTTTTGTGTAAACGCACGTGTTTTGCATCGTTTTGTCTGATCGTCCACATGGATCCTGTAAACACACTTTTTTGAAATCTGGTCTCAGGCTGGAAAAATCCAAAACGCAGCCCTTGCATTTTAGTGTGGACAGCGCATACTTTGTGTATCGATGACGCCATCGCCCCACCCCTCGACCTCGAGCCTTCGACCTCTGAACCCTGCAACGTCTCATCACAACAACAACAACAATGGCGGACTACAGGCTCGTGATCTTGCTGCAGAAGATATTGAGCCTTTCTTGCAACTTACTTGCCTTGTAGTTGAGTGTAAGTCGCAGCAGCAGTTCGACCTCATTAACGGAAACACAAACGATTCTGGTTTCCTTGCACTAGCCATTTTCGTCTCTTCTTCTCTGTTTTTGGTTAATTTCAAGCGCCACCTGTAGGTCTGGAATATAAACTACAGCATGTTGAGTTGTTTACAGTGGATCTGTTTGGACGCAAATATTCTTGAAACGATGCCGAGAAAGACGGAGGGAAAAAGATTGTTTTGATACGTGTGGACATGGTCTGAGTCTTCAGTTTGCAACAGACCTGTGTGTTGCTCTGTGAATGCTCCTCTGGTACAAGATCAAAACCTTGTTTGAACTTTGAGCTGACTCCGATCTCCTTCCTCCAGTTCTAAACTATCGCAGAATTATTTTAACAAACCCTAACATTCATGGTGACCTCCTGACCGTTCCTCTCGCGCCACCATCAGGACAAAAGTGTCTCCAGACCGACACTTCAGTGTCTGGAAAGTTAACGACTTTCAAGATGAGGCAGAGGTCAGTTGTAACAGGGTTTTATTAGGCTCAGAGTTCATAGAGAGGTGGGGTCTGCAGGCGAGCAGACCGGCAGGTGTAATCGGCAGGTTGGTGTAGGTGGGCAGGTGGACTGGGCTGGAGAGGCGTGGAGATCTATCTGCAGCGAGGCAGGACCACAGAGGGGAATAAAACACAGTAGTGAGACGGGCTCACAAAAACACACTTAGGAACGTTCAGTAAATTCAATCTCTAAGTCACTTGAAGCTAAGATGAAGGCTCCCACTCACACCATGACAGTGACAGCGGTGTAAACACCAACACTCCCCAGCAGTGCTCCGAGCAGAGTCAGCTAGCAGAGCTAAGTCGTAGCTAACGTTAGCATCAGGTGGAGGCAGAGCGGCCGGAGGACATCAGAGGGAAAACCAGAAAACATTTGGTCCATAAAATATGATCCAGTTGGACTAAAGTCAGTGATCTGGTGCTGTGTGTGATGTGCTGCTGTACAGAGTTCCACACTGTGATGCTACCAGCTCACCACAGTTACATAATGCAGAGACAAGTGATAGGAGGGCGGAGAGGCTGAGACAGAGACACCATTCACTCTGTTAATGATCACAGCAACATTAACATGATGGTGTAACCCACTCCTTCTGCACCCACTGCCTCCCTCTACACCTCCTGGGACTCTGCTGTGTTTCTGATGTGTGCTATCAAAGCAGGTTCTGGATTATAGTATCTAAAGTATCTATAATTTCCGGACTATAAGCCACTACTTTTTTCCCACGCTTTGAACCCTGCGGCCTGTAATATGATGCGGCTAATCTATAGATTTTTACAGGCTGACGGCCTCCAGGGGGCGCTCTAGGCAGCGCAAGTGCGAGACAAACAGGTGGAAGAGATAATGCGCAGAGAAAGACGCTAGTTTGATTGTGTTTTGAACAGTCATTTTGCGCATCATGCAGCCTCATCATGGAAAACACACGAAGAAATGCATATGATGCAGCTTTTAAGTTAAAGGAAATGTGTTTATTTTGTTTATGTTTATTTTTTTAACCAGCTGTTTAACTTCCGTTTTACTGCCGTGTTACAGGCACTCTTCAGAAAAAAGCATTTATTTATTAAAAAGGTAAAAGCTGCGGCTTATTGACAAGTGCGTCCTATATATGTAAAAAAACAAAATTCTTTTTAAAATTAGTTGGTGCGGATTATATTCAGGTGCGCTCAATAATCCGGAAATTATGGTAAGTATCATCTCCTCAACAGTTGAACTGTAAATAGTTGTATTAATTGCACATTATCAGGCCCAGTGCCACTGTCCTTTATTAGCTCTAACATGTAGTTACCTTTACATCTAAAGGGGTCTTGAGGATGAACTCATGAATGTCAACCCATCTGTTGATAATGACTGTGTAATGTTCATCCAAACTGTACAAATAGTTCACTGCAACATGACAACATCAGCTGCCTTCATTTACCTGAGTCACCTTAGACATCATCACAACAGTTGCCCCCCTGAGAGATTTGGCAGGAGCTGCCACTGGAGCTGGTGGAGCTGTCAGAGTCAGGAAAACAAGAGGTTACAGAACCACAGCCACAGGAGACTGATTCAGCACAGGAACTGGAGACAGCTGCAGCTCAGCTCAGACAGGTTGCTGCAGAACAGGAACAGAGGACTGCTGCAAGGCAGAGCAGGAGGCCGGCAGCTGGAGGTCTGGACGGGGATCAGGAAAGACCGCCGGTCCGGCTCTGGATCGAGTCTGCTGACCTGCAGACAAAGAAGTGGGAACAGGTGTCGACTGGGCCGCCGACTGAGGACCAGGAACTGGTGGACCTGCTGGTGGAGCTAGATAACAAGTCAGAATCAATAAAGTCAATGAATGAAGTTCATCCTCTGGGGACCAAGAATGTCTGTAGAAAATGTCCCGTCAGTCCATCCATCCATCCTTTGGTCCAGGTCCAATCCATGTGGACTAAAGTAGTGGAGCCACAGACATTAGCATCCACAGAGCAACACTGCTAGTGTGTCTAAAAAGACAATAAAAGAAGAGACAGTCATGTTGATATGAACATTAGAGAAACACATCATGGAGCTGAAACATGATCCTGCTTCATCTTTTGGACTCGTTCACCTCAGCCGACATGTTCAACAGCACACAGGTTTTTGTATTACTCTGTTTCACTGTGGGAGACACGGGGGATTCATACCGAATCTTTCTCTCTGGAACTAAACTGTTTGTAACAGGTAAGAATAAAGCTTCATTTTCCTTCAGTTGTTTTATTGAACAAGTGTAAAATGTGTTTTTAATGAGTTTCTGCTGCTTCAGGCTTTACATGTTAGTTTGTTCATAATTAGTAGAGAATTCTTGCAGCCGTGCAGCTACTGTTCCATAAAAAGGTTCATAACTCCTGAAAAGATGTTTAAATCTCACTGCACAGCTGAAGTTCTTCTTTATTTCTGCAGGAGATCAAACTGATTCATAGAGAAAAAGTTTGATATTGACAATGTTACAAATATACAGTATTTGATCCTCTCAGTAATTCAGCACCATCCTTATTTTGTAAAACAACATCATATATTATATTAAACATCATTTAATATATGTCAGTAAATGTATTTGAAAAACATATAACTTTAAATATGTTGTATAGGATCATAAATATATCATCATTAAATGGTCAAATGTATTTTATATGATGGTTCATATGTCTTTTAGTGTGAGATATATTTATACATGAAGACAAACACATACTGAATATGATGTTACTATAAATATAATGTATGGATGTTAATTTATATGTTTCAACAAATGATATAAGATTTTATATGATGATACACACATATATGTGTTTGTATGTTAAAACACCTTTAATGTAAATATAAAGATTAATAGTAAATGAAGTCTAACGTGATATAAAATATTCAGAAGTCAAGATATTTTCTAAACATATTCGGTAAATATAGTTTATTAATACTGCCAATAGTAATTTATATTAAATTACAGTAATTAGATTACAAATTAAATATACTATAAGAAATTATAACGGTCAAATTGCAACATGACAACTGTATTTTATATGATTGTACATTTTTATTTGAGTGTAAAATATGTTAACCCATAAGGACCAGGGCACATTCCTCCTTAAAGGAAAATTATGGGGGGCATAAAACAGACTAAATAGATCACATTGAACACATTTCTGACATTTTTTTCTCAAAATGCCACTCCCGAGTGTCAAAGATCTGTCAGTGGGTGTTAATAGTAAATTCATTCCTTATTTAAAAATAAATCATCCATCGTCTTTTTTGGTTCTAAAACAAAGCTTTGTCTTGTGATTTGCGTTTCCACAATATTATCATTTTACCTGTTAGGTTTAACAACAAAACCTTTAACAGCACAATTTTGATTTATTTCATAATACAAAAGTTTGCAAACTGAATTACAAAAAGACTGCCTCTTCATATTGGAGGTCCTCTCAACAAGCCACTGTCACTGTAGAAAACTAAGCAACAGTGTTTTTCTGGTCATGTTTTTCTGTTTGGTAGCAAAGATTATAACTTTCCCTCTTAGGTGTAACAACCACATCTTTTCATATTTGTCTTCCAACACAAAAATGAATACATTTGCAAAAGTCTGCAAATTGAATTAAAAAAAAAATCACCTCATATTGGAGGTCGTAATACGTCACTGTAGCTGTAGAAAACTGAGCAACAGACTTGTAAACTTGTAAACACAAAAAAAAGTGTAATTAAAAAAAAACTTTTGTATTCTCAGGACCATGTTTGAACCATTGTTATCAACATGTGTGGCAGTTAAGCCTAGGTCAAATGGAAAGATTGGAAACAATTACTTTTATACCATGGTCTGGGGGAATACTCGATTCTGATTGGCTGAAGGGTGTGCATTAACCCCTGATATACGGACACCTACTAAGTAGTTCCAGTCAAATTGTCTGTTTACCGTTCAATCAATGCGCTAGCTGGCATATCAAATCTGAATATGTTATTTCAAACACTGAGTTCAGTCCGTCAGTCCTTCAGTATCCTCTGAACACCACAAGGTGGCGACTAACACACAAGCTGCAGAAAGTACATTTCCCCTCTAATTTACTGATACGCGAGTAATCTCACATCCCGTTCGCTGTCCAGCTCTCTACTTCAGGCTGCGGCCACAGTAACGTTACACACGGCAGGTCATTTGTTCGTGAAAATCATAGTATTGATTTGGGGACAATGACATGACTGGTTAGCTAGCTGGTCTTATTAGCTAGCATACTGTCAAATTATATTTACTGTTTGCCAACCGTACGCAATGTTATTGACTTTGAATCTTTCTAGCATAGCGTTAGCTTTCTGGCTCATCGCTCAGCGGACTAGAATATCTCCCATTGCCAAGTTGTATCTATGGTCCGTCCTATTTACTGGAGGAGTGAACAACGTCTCCGTTGCATAAGAACCTAACGGGAGCGTAATGATCTTTCCAGGTATTAGTCTAACCCTCAGGCGTTACCAGGGAAACTTAGTTATGGCTTGTGAAAAACTTTATATTTTGATTGTTTAACGCATGAAAGTATAAGTTAATGGTCTTAATTTCTTTTCTTTGGCAAGTGACCATGGTATAAGCGGGATAAGGCCCTTCGACGTGTCCATTATCAGGAATTAATGGACTTCGCGGAGGCAACCGTCCTCCACTGCGCGTCGGATGGTTCTTCGGCCTCCGCGTCGTCCATTAATTCCTGATAATGGACACCTCGTCGGGCATTATCCCTTACTTAATTACTGAGTGAAGCAAAGATGCACGTCACATTTCTCAAAGCGTGGTGGTTGCATTGATTTTGCAGAATGTTCAATGGCCATGCTTCTCACATTTCACAGGCCAGTGTGCAACGTGGTCCACGTGAACATCACCTGGAACTCCAACACCAACTCTTTTGGGAGGTGGTGGTGGAGATGTGTCATTGTCCTGGGTAGTTGTATTTTGCTGTCGAGGGTTTATCTTTGGTTGAGGTACTTCATGTAAATCACCTGATTCACTGCAGTCTGAATCACTAGACTCACTTGACTCATCATTCTCCATGTCTTTGGGAGTGTAATCAGGGTCTTCAAGGTCTTCATCTTAGCTTCTTTCACATCCTTCACTGTCGTCTACATAGATGAATGCCAATGCATCCAGAACACTGTGTCAATTATTATCCATACTGCAGATACAATTAAATGAAAATGTTCAATTATTTATTATTATTATTATTATTTATTTATTTATTTTAATAAAATTTTCAAATATTATAGGGTGGAAAAAAGTGATATAGGGTCTGTTTATTTTATTTACTGATGGGTAAAAGTGGTTTGCTTACATATTTCATTCATAATTGGATTCATTTAATGTGATTTTTGTCTCAATATGCTTTAAATTGAACAATATAAAATATATTAACAAAATATCATTGAATAAGTTAAGTTAACTGAGCAGATCATAATATATTTTTCTTATTGTGACATATATGTCACAGTAGGTTTTCCATGACAATTTTAAGGTTAAAGGTCCGATATTTACCTGACTTTTTTAATATCACCTTGTTCATGACAAGTGTTCACAACAGGTTAAATGTAATAAAGGCATTGTTATGTTTGTATTACAATTCTTAAATGGTTTGAATTTTACCACTGGCTACCCAAAACAAGCTATTTAAATTTAGCTAGCTCTGCTGCTAATGGTAACCTGGCACACAGTCATCTTGGAAATGTTGTTATGGGAAGACTAAATCACATGACCTGTCACATGACCCACCAGGATGTTTAGTATGTGTCACTCTGGGACTTCATGAGTTAAAATCAAGGATAAAGCTGCTCATAGAATTTTCCAGAACATTTAAAGGAAGTGTGACACCTGTGTCGCGGTGGGTTCTTATGGTTAAACATGAAGACAAACAGATACTGAATATCATATACTAAATATATAATCATAAATATCAAATCATATTCATAAATGATTCACGATACTTTCACTGATAATTTAAACAGAAATAAACAAATAATACTCAACTTAATTACAAATATGTAACAGTAATTGTGTTTGCAGTGTGTGATATAATATAGTGATTTACATAGAGCAGATTATAATATACTAATTTATGTTATATTATGTTATTGTTATATTTTAAAATTTAATTAAAACATACGTGAAGTTCCTGTCAAAGATAAATAAAGTCTTAACATTCTTCGTATTATATTACAAAGCAGTCGTTATTCATTTTTGAACACTTCATTGTAATTGTGTATGAATCTAAAAATATTGAGAAAAAAGGTGATGAAATTATTGAAGTTCTGCTTTGTTTTTCTTTGGCAGCTGAACTAAAATACACGCTGGTAAATCTGTAACATGTTACACATGTTTTATGTGAACGTAAATGTAGATAATTATTATTATAATTAGTGTCATTATTATGCAACATTCCTATTTTATCACATTATAATAAATTATGTTTTGCTATGTTTTTCAACATATAGATGAATTTTCCTGCAGGGACCAACAATGTTTTACTTTTGTTTGTATTAAATTACATCTTTATTCACATTAGACATATGAAAACATATTTTTGTATTAAATGTAAATATTAATGAAAAACGTATTAAATTATAGATGCATCTTTTAAATAGGTAATGATGGTAAATATATATAATATATGTGGTGGATAATGTAAACATTAAAATGTCAGCGCATTAAACTTGGGGGTAAAAATGTCCTTTATTGTAATCTGTCTTTTATCATGATACAGATGAAGATTTTCCATTGTATGAAAATATGATGTTATATTATTTAGGGCTGTCAGTTTAACACGTTAATTAGATTAATTAATTACACAGCAAATTAACGCGTTATAAAAATTAACGCAATTAATTCTGAGATTCTGAGTGGCAATTCAATGGCGACACTCAGATCCACAAACCTGTCTGGCGCTGTGAGAAGGCAGAATCACGACACAACTTCCAGTCCAGATCAGCCCTATGAGCTGTAAGTAACACCACATTAACACCGCAGCGGTCGTTCGCCAATTCTCCGCGTTGTTCGTTCACACAGAGCGAAACATCGTTGTAAAGACGAACCGCTGTGCAATTCACACAGAAAGCCGGCGCTGCGGCTCCTAAAGAGACGAGACGGAACACGTCATGATGATGACGTGTGCGTTTTTTCAAGGGGTTTCCCCGGTGTCTCCCCTCCCTGTCAATCAAAACCGACGGAGACTGTCTTCCGGGGTAAAGTTCACTGAAGTCTCGGTCTGGAGGGCTGACCGTCGGGGAGATTTTTTTTCATCAGAAACACTCAGTGAGGTAAAGTTGTTTTGCCGGTGACAGAAGCATGGCAGAAATGTGACGAGGAGTCTGTAGGACGGGCGGGAGGAAGGACGCTTCTCCACGTCCAGCTGTGATATTTTTAACTTGTTGCCATAGACAGTTACTACGTTACCTTAGTTTGGTTCTGTAATGTTGTTTTGTGGGATCTGTGCAGTTAACAGACCGTCAGATAGACACGCCCTCCACAAAACTGCACCTCTGGTACTATCAGACAATTATCATGTACATAAGTTATTGAAATGTTACATAAATAAAATGTTTAATTTAGAAAGAAAAAAAATCTAGGTTTGTAGCGAACCGTGGGTCAAAAGTCGTCATACAAACCGAATGGTAACTTTGGTGCATCGTTACAGCCCTCGTCGCTAGTCAAAGCAGGGTGACAACAGACATGGAGGCGACCTCAGGGGAGCGAGGGGAGCACATCGTTGCTCGGGCCTTTGTACGGGAAGGTCTTCTCTTCTTAGTGTTTTCAATTGATTAGTCATGCAATAAAAAATTGTAATGTCCTAGAATTCGAATTCTTTATTTGGGTACCTTTAGCAGATATGAGATTAAAATGCGATTAATTAGATTAATTAATTACAAATCCTGTAATTAATTAGATTAATTTTTTTAATCGCCTGACAGCCCTAATATTATTATTAGTAAGAGTCATAATAACGATGAATGTGCACATTGAAAGAAAGAAGTGCTGAACACATAATGTTGTTTGTCCCCATATAACATATGATAACATGACATGATGAGTGTGTTTGATGTGCAGGTGAATCCAGTCTATGTGTTGAACTTTGTGCTGTATTGATGAGTAGTTTAGTGATCAGAGTCCATGTAGTTTCCAGGATCACACTGAATGCAGTGCAGTGCTGGAAGCTGCTGTTGACTGTGTCAGTGTGTGTCTGTGCTGCTTGTTGCTGCTGTCAAACTTCAGATGAGCAGGTAGTGAAGCCCGTGGTGAGCGTGTACCCAGCAGCATCCAGAGCCCACCTGGAGGGGAGGAGCTCCCTGCTGTGTGTGGCCTCAGCCATGTTTCCTCCTCTGGTCCGCGTCTCCTGGAAAAGACGAAAGGAGGATCAGGAGCAGTGGCTCCCTGCTGAGGGAGAGCAGCTGCAGTTCATGGAGTCGGGGCGCATTACCGCCATCTTGGTGGTTCATCAGGACTCTCTCCACACGTATAAATACCGCTGCTCCGTCCAGCACGAGGGGGGCACAGTGGACGCCCAAACAGAACAAGGTAATGAAGGCTCGGTGACTGTGTTCAGCAGTGATTCAGCTTCATGTGGAGACGCTGTCAAAGAGAGCAGAGGAGCAGAGGACTGACATTTCTTTTGGACTCTTTTCTGTTTCAGAGGTTCCAGCAGCTCCAGCAGCCTCCTGTCCTCCAGAGAGAGAGCCAGCAGACCTGCCAGCTCTGCAGCAAGCTGACTGTAAGATCCTGATGAACCACAAAGTCAAATCCTGTTCAGGGCCGTAAAAAGCTTGTTGGGGTCCTGACTTGTTGTATTTAATAAGAGCCTTTGGGCTTTCATTCAAACTGTAGCTGACCCCTGTCTTCATGTAAAGATGGTGGTCCCGTCTGGAGAAGTCCAAATTCTACTGATGAAAATGTGACGATGTTCTGATGAAATTAACAGCCTGTTAAATGAAGCTTATTTGTACAGTGCCGACTTTATATGAAGTGGAATGACACAACAGACTTCATGCAGTTGTGTAACAGTCTGGATGTACTGTATGTTTGAATACAGCTGCAGGTCAGACAACAAACAGCAGGAACATCACATCCAGCGAAATGCAGCCTGAAGCAGGTGAGTTCTTCAATAACGAAGACAATCACTGACCAGAGCACCATTCTGAAGAAATGTACTCTGTCTGTGTGTGTGTGTGTGTGTGTGTGTGTGTGTGTGTGTGTGTGTGTGTCAGTGTCCTTCCAGTCTCAGTGCAGGGTGAAGCTGCTCTGTGTGCTCTACACAGTGCTGATAGTGAAGAGTCTGGTGTACTGCTGTGGACTCTCTCTGCTGAGGATCCTCTGAAACAAGGGACCGTCCACCAACTGCTCACATGCTGACTGACTGTTTTCTGCTCGCCTTTTCTCGCCATCAGATCTTATCCGTTCGTCTCATTGATCACTTTGATCGAGAGTAACAAATGACAATTTTCATGTTTTGTGGTTGGTTGTAAAATGTATGTTTTGATGCACAGGTTAGATTCAGTCATCCTACATATATAAATACATATATACTAGGGCTGTCAAAGTTAACACATTAATCCTCTTAACGCCGTGATTTTTTTTAATGCACAAATAACACTTGGTATAAAAAGAAAGAAAGAAACGCGCATTGTATGATTTACGGCCGCCGGTGACAACTGTAGCCTTGATCCAGACGGTGGCAGAAGAATAAGAAAGGGAATCAGAAGAAGAAGCAGGGTTGGCGGTTCGGGGAAAACACGGTGGACTGAAAGGCGAAAGGAAATGGAGAAAGGACTTATGAACGGCAAACTCACTTTCAAAACACTGCGAGATGGTTGATGGGACAAAAGTTAGCTGCATGTACTGTCGACATGAAATGAGTTACCATTGAAGTACGTAGAGTCTCAAATATTATTTGCAAGCCAACGCAAGCTCATCCCTACGTGAGACCAAGGTCACCATGCCAACAACAGATATGCTGAAGAGGTTGGTGACAGTCCTGGAGAGAGCGGGTGATTGTGTGTGTGTGTGTGTGTGTGTGTGTGTATGTGTGTGTGTGTGTGTGTGTGTGTGTGTGTGTGTGAGACAGACAGACAGACAGATAGAATCAGGTTCCTAACTGAAGTACTTTTTCATCTGTATTACAGGTACATAAGTGAACTTCTGGGAGAAGAGAAGTTTCTTAATAGGATTAAGAAAATGAAAAAAATACTTTAAGATATATTCAGAACAGAAAAAAATGTGTGAAAAAATTTCGATTAATCGTGATTAAAAAAATTAATCGTTTGACAGCCCTTATATATACACATATATATCTGCAGTGACTGAGTATAAATTCTGTGGTATAGTGTTATTTTCATCCTCTAGTTTATTTCCACTTTGAATTGTGACTTGTATAATAATAGAACATGAAGCTGAATCATTAGCTGTCTGCTAGATATTTGATTGTTTTAGTGTTTTTCTCTTCTTGTCTTACTTTTTAATACATTATGCAGAGTGTGGCAGCTTTGTTCAATTCTTTCAGTGTAACATTCTCAATAAAGTGAAAAATCACAGTGTGTGTTTTAGAAACAGTTTGTTTTTATGGATTTCAGTTTGTCTTCAGAGCAAATCATCAGAAACAGAATCAACTTCATGGACCATGTATGTTGACGCCTACAAGTCATTTGACTCTGGTTGTAATTAGCTCTCAATATACTTTCACACAGCAGCAAGAACAACATATATCAACATAACACAAGAACAAATGTAGAGGAAGATGTGAATATTAGCATACAGCTAAACAAGGACAACAAAGCTAAAGAAAGAGAAGCAAACAGAAACATAGAGCTATTATATACAAGTCAGTAGGTGTGGCTGTGCCAGCAGGTTCAGTGCTGAGCCCCTTTTATAATTGTGTCAGTGTGGATGTCAAACTCTACGCTGATGACACTGTTGTTTACACACATGAACAAACAGCAGAGCGAGCTGCTTTCAAGCTACAACTGCTATAAAATGATCACACAGCAGCTTCATCAGTCGCCTTCCAAGTTGGTGTCAGGCTGCAGAAACTGTCAGTAAACTGTCACCTTTACAGAATCAATCAAACAGTATCAACAGATCTTTTATTTCAGCTTCTCAGCTCCCAGGTTTGTCTCCCAGGTGAATCAGACAGATGGAAGCTGAGACAGTGAGTACTGAGCGCTGTAACTGTTGTAACTGTCATTGTGTTGTTCATGTGAAAAAGTGCAGCTAACGGTGAGGAGGCTGCAGAGCAGAAACCCACACAGCCCGTCTGCTGCAGGAAAGGAAGTGCTGGTTGGCTCTCAACAGTTTTTTATGAGTTCTAATAACCACTGAGAACAGATTCATATCTGCTGCTGTACACACTCATCAACTCCTCTCCCTCTCTGGACTGCTTTGTCTTTTCTCTTGTTGTCTGGAAGCCTTTTTTTCCACTGAGCCCTCCACCCACACAAAGTTGAACTGAGTAATAATAGATGCTTACCTTTAACCTCACCATTGCCTATATATTTACTCCCATACTTAGCCTTTTATTTATTCATCCATTTATTCACTTAACAGATCACTAACTTATACCTCACATATGAAATCAAGTAAATAATACATTTCAATCAGCCTCCCTGTGATACAGTTTCTGCATTTAATATCTCACTTTTAATAATGTTTTCTGATTATACTTACATATTGTGGCAGTGGGGAGTGGTTGAGGCGCCGGCTGCTGGAGGAGAGGGAGGAGTGGCTCAGTCGGTGATCAGACAGCTGGACAGAATCAGGTAATCAGTCAGCTATATAAGCATGTTTGTAACCTGGTTCTGGTCTCTTGCAGTAGGCTGGGTCCAGGGAGAGGGACGGAGCCTCAGCTGTCGGAGCGGCTGCTGTTCTTTTGCGTTTGATTTTGTGTCCTTTGAGTGGCGTTTTCTGCCTGAGCCACAATAAAAGGCCAATTTACCGAACGAACAGCAGCCTCGCCTTCCATCTGAAACCAGCCGTGAGTGGTGAAGCACACACGGGTTTTTATTGAAGTAAAGGATCTGAATATTCCTCCAGCAATGCTCTTTGTGTCATTTCTTTAATTTCACTCTTTGATGGTGTTTCTGTCCTGAATAAACTTGGCTCAGATAATCAACTGTGCTAAATGAATGAATAACCTTCACTTTACCTTCCTGCAACTACTGCAAATAATGGTTCTACTCTACTGCTTTATAATGGTGATATCCTGTTGTACTTTGAAATTTTGCCCTCATGTGTCGTGTTGATCCTCAGTTCACCTGTTGTGTGATTTCCCGCCCTTTTTCTGTGTTCACCTAAGTGTTGTTTGTTAATCAGCGCTTGTGTGTATGAAGTCTGTGTGTTCCTTGAAGTCTTCGTCGTTGTGTGTTACTCACCTGAGCTTCACCTGAGCCTGTTCTCGTGTCTTCCAGGTTCGTCCCCTGCTGTGTGTTTGCTTTGCTACCTGTTGGGCTGTTTTGTGTTTGAGCGTTTTTTATTGCTACTTTGTATTTTGGAATTTCACACTCTGGATTTTGGATCATATTGTTTTATGGACTTCAGTCTTCATTAATTAAAGCTCACTTTGTGTTTTTGTCCAGCCTCTCGTGCGTTTCTGCATGTGGGTTCTCTCCTTTTTAACTTAACTAAACTTAAAACACTACTTAAGTCTACTGTTGGTACAAAATGAGGCCACTGTTAAGTTTATAAAAGTCGACTTCTAAGTATACTTTGTGTGTACGAATAAAAAACCTTTAGATCACCACTTTGTTTTACTATGTACTGCAACTATACTGTGAACTAAGCTATTAGTGAACTTACAGGCACTAGTTATACACTTCTAGCTGACGTTTTAATTAATGAAAGTATAATTTAGGTGTTTGTGTACTTTAAGTATATAAGTCGTTGACATCCGATTAAAAGTATTTCTGGAGGCTCTTTTTGCCTTTTGTAGTGATTGTGACAGGAAAGAGGTTCGAACCTGGTCGGAGCTCCAATACATCCAAGATCGATCTTCTAATGTGACACTGCTGCCCTCTAGTGGCTGCGACAACTCACTGCACCATCACATCTTCCATCACTGCTACTGCAGCTCGTACTCATACTGCTGCCACTAATGTGCTGCTGTTACTGTGTGGAACTAATCATGCACACATTAAGCTGCTTCTGCTACAGTGAACAGAAGTCCGTCACTCTCAGACAACAAACCTAAACGTGTTTTTGTCACTAAAACATCAGTTCTGTTCTCTGTGGATTTTGGCCTCTTCCGTCACTTAGTTTTAGGCTTTGGAGAAATGCCGTCTATTTTTTTTGCCGCTTCCACTGCTCCCTCTGGCTGCTCCTATCCTAATGCTAATAATACTCTACTTACAGGCTGTATATGTAATTATACAGACTTAAACATTGTAGAGCTGCTCCTGTTTATCAGCAGCTCACAGAACTGAACCAGAACCAGCTCTCCTCTCCTCCCACAGAACTGCAGTCGTCAATGAGCAGATTTATTGTGATTTTTAAATACTATTCTGTGTTGCGGTGGCAGAACTGGTGTCACACAGTCTGAGGCGATGAGCAGCTCAACACTAAACTTATTCAAGGATTAGATTTTAAGATTTAGATTAAAAATATAGACGAACATGTGATTTTCTCTTTTTAAGGATAACTAGAAGATGCAGTTTGTCGATATGACTGTATACTGGATAATACATACGGGACCATACAAACATATTTATATAGTAAAAGCTGTAGTACTGTTAGCAAAAGGATGAATGCAAATTGTGTTCAGTGAAAACAGAACACAACAACATGACATCTGTAACTTAACAATAACTGGCTGCTCGAACTAACTAACTAACTAAATGTCGGATATTTAAAGTTTTATATCATCACAGAAATGACACTGAACCAGAAACAGTTCCTCGACATCGGCACGTCACCAAACCAGGAATTATGATGAGATATTAAAGATGTCAAGTAAAAACATATTTGTCACATTTACAGCTGTTCTTGAACCAGCTGTTAACTGATCAAATCAAACACAGAACACCAGCTGTATCAAAACTGCCTTTTATTTGAACACAAACATACTTGAAGGCGTCACGCTGAACACGGCGCTCACGGCTGCAGTTCAGCATCAGAGCAGCACAAACACCGAGCGGTAAACTCTGATGTGACTCCAACGTTTGGGAGAGTTTTTTATAGTTGTCTGTGAAGGTGTTTGTAGAGCTCAGCAGGTCCTCAAGCTCATTTCCTGTCCATCATTTCCATCTACATTTTAGAAAATCCTTGAATATAAAACATTTTTAGGGAACTAAGAGATCAATCGTGATCGTAAAACATTTGATCCGGAGCAAAATAAAAAAAAGAGTGTTGACGTCCTCGTCCAGCAAACCTCAGCCTGATCAGTCGTTCTCTGACAGGTTGGAAATGAGCGTGAGGACTTTCGGGTTGACAGCAAACCGTTTTCTTTTCTCCTGGTTTCCTGCTGAGTCAGAGTTGATCCTGAAGATACATCTGTTGGCAGAACAGAGAATTTAGAAAATGTTCATAGAAAAGAGTTCTTAGAATTTATTTCATTTTGACAAATACCATCATTATGTTCATTTGTTGTTTTGTTTGTAATGATGAACCTGAAATGTTTGCAGCGACACACACGAACACAAGCCAACATTATATAAGTTATCCTGACAAAATACCTCTGAAGGAACTCCAGGGTGGCGCAAACCTCAGCGGGGTAATCAATGTTCATGACGTAGTACATCATGAACATGGAGGCCATCGCATCCGTGAACGAGGAGATTCTTTCCATCACAACCATTTGATCCACCGCCACCATGAACTCTCCCGTCGTCAGCGGGACGTCTCCTGTAGGAACATAGGACAGAAAGTTCAGCTCGATCAGGTCACTTCTTATTTTAAAGACAATGTAATCAGAGAAAAGAGGTTGTGGATAAAGAAATAAAGAACATGAACAGTAAATATTAAACCTGTTCAGTCAGACAGACTCTCCGTCACTCACCACACACCACTATGCACGGGTTCGGGGGTAGATCGTCTCGTCGGACCTCAGCTGACACGCAGGCTTCTTCAACTTGGACAAAAATCTTGCTTTCGTCTTCCTTGAAGTGCAGCGACAGCATCTGCACGGCGTGATATAACTCCTCACATGTACCTGCAGACTGAACATCACGGAGGAGCTTCGCTGCACTGCTTCTGTCCCGTTTCTTCAGGTACTGCAGAATCTGTCTGGACTTCCTGCTCATGGTGTCTTTAAACTCTTCATTAATGTGGACGCCAGTCAGCTGCCTGAAATGAGTCTTTAATCCAGCGGTGTGGAAGAGGAACGGCCACTCTTCTTTCAGCGTCTGTGTGTGATTTCCACTGAGTACGTCTCTTCTTTGGGAAGCGAATGTTTCCGTCATCATCATATTTATTTTGTTCTCGTCCTTGTCGTCCTCCTCAAACATTCTCTGCAGTTCCTCTTTGTTCTGTTGTTCTACTTCCAGGTTTCCAGGAAGCAGATCAGGTTTGACACATCTGTTAACGTTCTTCCGCCGCTTCCTTCTCTGTCCAGAGCTGTGTGGCGTCATCACAACCTGTCCTCGTTTGCAGTTGTCCACTCTGCACTGCAGCCATCTTGTCAGGGAATCATAGCCGCTGCCCACCACTTGACCCTCGATGACGTCCTTGAATGATTTGGGATAAGCCAACACCATCTTGCGAGCAATTTCCCTCACGTGTTTCTTCTGTGGGTATTTGCACACTGCCAGGATTTCTGCAGAGACCACCCTGACCACCTCTCTCCTGTCTCTAGGAGACGGACGCTCCTGCTTCTCCAGAGTTTCTTTAATGTGTGATGGCATCGAATTCCAAGGTACGCAGAAGTTAAAGTGCCAGTCAGGGTGGAGCGTTGATGGCAGCACATCGCTGTTACTGGATGAGGCCGTCAAGTCGGCGACGTTTACATCTGCGACAGACAAAACTGTAATCAGTGAAGTCGGATGACAGCATCGTCCTGAAGGATGATCAGGACCCTCTCATGCTGCGTTCAAGACCAAGCACAATGCAAATTATTGCCTCATCTAGATTAGAAAAAAAGTCAATGAAAAGAGACAAATAAACCCAAATTCATGTGTATTTGCAGCAGGTGGCATGAATCACTTGTCCACATCATCGACTCTCCTGAAGTGTTACTGGATGTTTCAGCCTTTATTTCTCCTCATTGTCACTAAGAGGAGAATCTGTGCATGATTGTCGGTATGAGAGCGATAACGGAAATGCAAAAGTATTGTAATGTGTAGCAAACTGACCTGAGCGGTTTAGAGGAAACCAGTCAGGGTTCTTGTACTCGCCTGCACTCGTGGAGGTGCTGATCCTCGGAGCTGACTGTGAGCTTTCAGGAGAGTTTGGGAGAGTCCTGTCCTCAAATCCTGCCCCTGAGTTCCCGGACAGGGCCGGAGAGCAAGCAACGGCTGTGAAAACACATTAATGCTTATTGTAGGAGGTGTCATGTCAACGATATAATGCTAAATCACAAATGTGAGTATAAACTGGTTGTACCTTTGACAGGCTGAAGTCGCGGCGTGGCCTGTGATGGAGAAAAGCCTGCAGGAGTGCTGAGAACAGACTCGTGTCCTGGGAAACTTCTGTCTGCAGGGCTGAACAGAGCTGAAGACGAGTCAACAGAAGAGTCAGGAGTTAATGTTGACACGGAGAAAGTAGGTACACAGCAGATGGAAGATGCTAAAACACTTAGCATCTTAGCCGGAGAGGTAGAGTTAAATAAAGACAGTCGTGGATGGTTAATCTAGTCAGACAACTGGGGTCATAATAAGATGAAAAGCTAATGCTAACTGCTTCATGTGAGTGAAGGGGAACCGCTAAACCATTAGCGCCACAGTCAGGGAGGTACTGTTGAATGAAAACAAATCACAAAGAACCTGTCCGCTAGTTAGTTGGCAGGTAAATCTCAACAGCAGTTTCTTTTGATCAAATCTGTTGTTAATATGAATCTCTTACACAGTCAAACGTACCACCGACGTAGTTTTACTCACCTTTGGCACGAGCAAGAAGCTTCCTCGATTCCACTTTCTTCAAGACCCCTTTGAGGTCGTCCGGCTCCACAAACCCCAGGTCTTCTAACGAGCTCACACCGATGCTTTCAAGTGTATCCAGTAAAGACTGCGCTTGGCAGTTTGGCAGCACAGTTGTGATCAATGCCACCACGTCAGTCATGTCTGTAAAACATACAGTATGAACCCAGGCATCAGTTTCAGGTGGAGGAGGATTTGAAGCAGCTTTTCTCACGATGTGGTCCGTGGACCAGCAGAGCGTCACGGAGCCGCGCGGTGAGCAGGACGGATGTGTTGTTTTTAATATTAAATCAACTTGTACGTAAATTCAAAGCAATGTAACCAACATTATATCAAGCTCAGTAATACCACAGTCAGCAAACCAGCTACCAGCAGCCTGTGTGCTGGTGCTGCTGGAGAAGGAAACCAGCGTCTTCATGCTGAATTGATGGTGAGTTTGTGGATCGAGTCTTTTTTTTAATTTGCTGTGAGTTTCAGACTGTTTGTTGATGGTTTTTCTTGCACAGCTTCCTTTGTGGAACAATGTTGTGTGTCTGAAAGAGAGTGTGAGAGAACGGTGTTTATCTTCCAAGAGATCGCGTCGGCCATCTTGGCTCTCAGCCATCTTGGGTCTTCTTCTCTACGGTTGCCATTTTGGCTCTCTGACACAAACACACTCACACCGCATGCTTCATTTTTACTTGTTGCTTGAGTTTGTCTTAGTGTTTTAGTTTCATAGTTTAGTTGAATGATGGATTTTTGTTGACTGCAGTATTATTGATTTGATCAGTTTGCTGACATTATTAAATTCTGTTATATTGTACAGAGCAGTCCTCTGATTATTGTGTGCATGTTTGTGCTCAGATTCATTTCATCACTGTTCCTTTCATTTTAAATATTTTACAAATGAACACTTCTTTCTGAGACCGTTGTCCCTGATTCCAGGGCAGTGCCCCGTTTTAATGATTTGATTATTTGTTTTTGATTTATTTACTATCAATAATAATAACAACTTTCTAAGAACGGTCTCTAATCTGTTTCTAATCTCTGTGACTGAATAAACACGCTGAGGTCTGCAACAGGTCAGAAAGTGTGATTACTGTTAATTAAACATCATTTGTTTATTCGGTTATAAGAAATCTGTTAATGAAGATTTTTTCTTCTGTTTGAAATTTATTCTCCAAAACTACATAATGCACCTTTACACAGAGATGACTGCTGGTGCTGTTATAACTGAGATTTACTGAATGTAACGAAAATAATATATAAAGTTGATATAAAGACTCGATGAGCAGTGTTAGAACAACAGAACCGTCTGGTGGGTTTAGAATCCCGTCACGTTACTGTTAATGAGTATTATAAAACCAGGACCAAAGTTTAACAACACAGTCTGATCCATGTGAGCAGAACCCACCCGCTCTGTGGAACACGACCTCCGGCTTCAGAACTTGCTCCAGTGTTTTCCGCTGTCGACTCAGTTCCTCCTCGAACTCTGCCACAGTGGTTCCGAACAGCTCCAGAATCTCCTCAGCGGCCGCAGTCAGCCGCTGCTCCACAAAAGCTCTCAGAGTTTGGACTTTCGACATGTTTACAGAACCAGGCCGGGATGAGCAGCTCGGTCGGTCTGAGTTGTCTGATCTTCTTCTTCGCCGGCTAGCTTCGTGTAGCACTCTGAGCTAACAGGAGCTGAAACATCTCAAAGTTCCTCGCACGGACTCTGCTGCGGGTCACTGCGGTGTTGTGGTAACGCGTGCGAGAGGTAACGGAAAAGTACAACTACTTCCGGTACTTCTTCTTCGTCTCCTTCTTCTTCTAACGGCTTCAGCCAAGCCTCCAGGACGAGCGCCAGATTTTCAACGCAGCATGCGCAGTGGCCAAACCGTGTAATTACACCGTCCCGTGATGCACTGCGGCCCAAAAAGAAAACTTGTCCCACAAGCTAACACTGTTAAAAACACGTCTGTAAAACGGTGGATAGTTATTTTTGAGCGGCACAACCTCTGAGATATGACTCGTTTCACTGTCAGAACTGGAGCCATTCGGTCCAATACCAGTTGGAAGGTCTAGAAGAGCCGCACGATTGAGTTATTGTTGTCTCTAATCAAGTTAGCCGGGCGCTAAACAGGAAGTTAGCTTGCCCGGTCGGCGGAAGTAGAACATGGAAGATCTGGGTGTAGTTAAAAAATGTAAACAGACCTCAGAACAGTCTGTCTGTCAGCTTTAACTTATAATAATGTTAGACTTGGCATTATTTTGTAATTATTCTATAATAATTCTTATAATACTTGCAAAATATTTTATTCACAGGTGTAAATTCATGAATGTTGCCCCACATTTCCTGATTTTTTAGAAAGAGCTTTCTATTTTTTTTTGACTCATTGAAAGTTATCAAATTTAAAAAGGCACAGTGTCTGTACGACCAGTTGTCAGTTTTCTTTCCCTCCTAATATTTGTTTATGTATTTATTTTCTTTTTCCCCTTCCTGTGGCTTTCCAGTTTTTTTTTTCCATTTAGTTATATCGTTATATTGTGCTTAACTGTTTCACTCAGTAACAAAGTGAATTCGTGCTGGAAATTATCCGGCTTGTAAGATGTGTTTTGACTAATAAAGTTTACCAAAAAAAACATGGACGATCTGGGTATTTACAGTACAATTTTGGCTTCACATGGCTCTGTCTCAAACACTGTATCCAGGTTTTAATGTAACATCCTTGTGGCGGGTTATAACCTTTCTGTGATGTGCATACCGCCATCGAGTGTACCTGTGTAGTTCAGAGTAAAATGTGACCTTATTAAAAGGATTCTGCTGATGGACTCTATTCTCCAACGAGACAGATTGCTGGAAACAATGAAAATAATTGTGGATGATGTTGAAACAGCTCCAATATTTGGAAAGCAACAAAAAAACAGTTAAATTTATGACTATCTATGATTTAATCATTCCCTGTTAGTACAACATTTTAAGTATGTTGATTTATTTATAAGTTGTCTGCTAAATGTAGTATAGACTTGAGACATGCTACATGCTACATGCTATATACCTGGTGTGCAGCAGTGTGCGACTGCAGCCACAAGAGGGCAGCATTTACTGAGGTGCTGCACAAATATGACACATACAGACAAAACATAAAAAGATAGATAGAAATTAAACTACTCAACAGTTCATTGAAGCACAGCTGAGATTACTAGTCGATTAATTAATTGGTGAGGTGATAGATTTTTTTATTTAACAGCTATCCATCCATCCATCCATTTTCTTCCACTTATCCGGGGCTGGGTCGCGGGGGCAGCTGTCTGAGCAGGGACACCCAGACTTCCCTCTACCCAAGATACTTGCACTCCTCCACTTGAAGCAGGAGCTCTCCTTCAACCTGGAGGGAGCAAACAGTCAAGAACCTTGGCCTCAGACTTGGAGGTGCTGATTCTCATCCCAGCTGCTTCACACTCAGCTGCAAACCGTCCCAGGACATGCTGGAGGTCCTGGCTCGACGGAGCCAACAAGACCACATCATCCGCGAAGAGCAGAGATTAAATCCAATGGCTCCCGAACCAGACCCCCTCCAACCCCTGGCTGCTCCTAGAAATTCTGTCCATAAAAATAATGAACCAGTGACAAAGGGCAGCGCTGCCGGAGTCCATCAGGCACCGGGAACAGGTCTGACTTACTGCCGGCAATGCGATCCAAGCTCCTGCTCCGGTCGTACAGGGACCGTACAGCCCTTAATTTAACAAAAATGTTGCAAATAGACAGTTGTGGAGGTCTTCATGCTCCTCTCTTGGCCAGGACTCACCTTGTAAAAGAGATTCTCAAGGGAATATTCCTGGTAAAATAAAGGCTAAATAAAATGTTTTCAATATATATTGTTTTCATGTCAGTGGCTGCTTTCCTGTTTTAAATATTTGAATAATTTTAGTATATATAATTTGTCAGATTTCTTAGAAATCAAAAACTAGTTCAAAATTAGCTTTATCTCAACAAACAACAGAGCAGGAAAATCCTGCTTTTACATTAATGACCGAGTCACAATCATCTGATGACATCAGACAGAAGAGAAGGACAGTCACAGCCTGCAGGGACACTTTACTGCATTTCATACTTTGAGTACATGTTTCTGATATTTACACACTTTTACTGAATATTTTGATTGCAGGACTTTTACTAGTAACACAGTGTTTTTTACACAGTGGAGTAACTAGTTTAAATTACCTGAATACTTCTTCCAACTCAGAAAACGAGAGAAAACGAGAGAAAAAATAAACATACCAGTGATGTGTCGCTGTGGCCACCAGAGGGCGGCAGAGTGACAGAGAGCTGATGGAGTAAAGCTGCTGTCAGGTGATAATAATCACATAATAATCACACAATCAGATCGTTATTCTGCTACAACTGTGTTTAATGATCAGACAGTTATATATTCAGAACAGACGTATAAACTCAACGAGATGAAATGAAGATATATGTGATATTAATCATCATCATGAGTGATACAGAGACAGAGAAGGTTTGTCCTCATGTGAACAAGGTTATTAAACTGATTAAATGATTAATTAAGTTAAACGTTTAAAACGTGTCAAATGTCACATATGAGAGGTTTGTTCATCCTGTCTGATGTTATCAACCAAGAAGTCAGTGCAACTTTATTTATTGCACAAATCAAAATGCAACTCAGAGTGTTTAACCAGTGATTGATCTCACAGAAACAGGTTGGACTGATGCAGAACAACTGTAATAGAATGAATGTTAATAATAAACAATGAAGAATAAATATTAATATAAATATTAAAAACAAGCAACAAAAATAATGATAAAGGTGAAATCGAATATTCCAAGTAAAATGTGTCAAATCAAATTAATTTCATTTATACAGTCCAAAATCACAATGACGTCATCTCAGTGGGCTTTACAGTCTGTACTGTGAGTGACGTCATCTGTCCTCAGACCCTCGATTCAAAAGAGGAAAACTTCACATGCTGAAATGAAATTGATTTTAAATATTGAATCAAATATAATTAAATATAGTTTAAAAGAAATAATAAAGGGTTTTGACAAAAACGAAATACATGTAACTATAAACATTAAAATAAGACAGACAGAATAGACTGTGCCTTTTAAAAGTATCAATATTATAATAAATGACCTAATCATCAGTTAATCAGATCTGAATTGTAAATTCATCATTTGTATGAATAATAATGAATTAGTTCATCTTGATGTTCATGTAAAGCTGAAAAACTGTCTTTTACCCACGTGTTTAGTTTGTTTGTTTGTTTGTTTGTTTGTTTGTTTGTTGTTACGTCACCCTCCTCTGTGTCTTCATGATGTTTCTGGTCCTAATCACTGGAGCTCACTTCCCGGAACTCCGAGCATCACTTACCGGACCACCCTCACACGTCACCGCGCCACATCACACCCGCGGAGTAAAGTAGTCCGCATAGTTAACGCATCTTATCGCTCCGCATGAAGGACTTTTATAACAACATTAACTGTTGCTGAAGCAGCACGTGCCGGATTATTGATCACGCGGCCACCGACGCGCTCACGGGTCGTTTTAGTTTATTACGTAGTTGTCATTTGGCGCGAAAGTTGTCATGTGAGCGGATGAAGACGGAAAAATGAGAGCGGGCCATTAAATGTCCCAGTGCCGGTGACTCACCGTCAGAGCATCAGCGGGGCGCGGAGCATCAGTATCGATTATTGATTGAGAGGAGCTGATCTGTCACTCACGGGTTCTGCTGGGTCAAACGAACTCAAACTGAAGATTTAACGGAACCTTTGGACTTCGCTCAGTTTTCACGTCGGTCCCGTCAAACTTTATTCCGGGAGTCATAACGGTGAGTCTTAATTAACGGTTAAGAGACTTTTCCAGTTCTCTCCTGCACGGGGAACATTTACCACCAAATCAGTTCTTAAATATGCCGAATTAACCTCTGCAGTGAGTTTATAACAAGCGCACAACTGTATTTTGATACTTCTTAATGACAGCTGAGATTTCTGTAGTTTAAAGATGGAGTGAGAGGTTTTGGTAGTGGAGGCTGGTGGCTGCTCGTGTATTTGCATAGAATGAACACCTCACCTGTAAATATTTGAACAAGCCATGTTTTTAACAGACTGACAGAATAATCATCTTAAACACACATTATCTATGTTGTATTTGGAAGTTTTTCTACACTAAATGTTGGTGACAGTTTTCGTCCATATGGCACACGGGTGTGAGATATCGATCCGTTTATTGACCTATTACTCATTTTAGTGTGTGTTTTATATGCCGGAGTGTAGAGCGGTCTCTATTGATAATCTTCTGTATATTTGAGCCATATTTCAACCTTTAAAACCTTCTACCATAAATGAAATAATCTTAAATTGACTGTTTCTTGTATTAAGTTTTGTGACAGTTATACTGTAAAACTTTGCAGGATTTACTGCCGCCGAATGAGCCTCTATATTTAGTTTTTATTGTAGTCACAAGTCGCATTTCTACAGCTGTTACTAAAACCCCCGTTTAGTCATAGAGAGTTTGAAAGTTGAGCTGCGATGAGTGAAGTCTGGTGGAGTCTCTGCTGAACACCTCACCTGTCAATATTTGGTCAAACCATGTGTCAGTCATTGCCTTCAGCGATACTCGAGTCCCAGAGTTCACTGCACCTGCAGCGTTTACCCGACAGCACCTGAAGATTAGCACCATATTTTACTGTTATTACAGTTTCCATCACAGAACAGAAAGTTAGTTATTGGTTTGTTTGTTTTATTAGCGCTTATATTTGTATTGTTACATGCCGAACTGTAAAGTGTCATCTATCGATGGAGAATCTCAATACTAGTCACGTTTCATGTATTAACTTTTAAGTTTAACTCTTTAAGTTTTGTGTGAATGTGAAAGAGACATTTTGTTTCAGAGCTTTTCAGTTATAAAGTTAAAGACCACTTTTTGAGTATGGAAGACCAAAACTGCCAAAATCAAAACAGTAAGAAAGAAAGAAAGAAAGAAAGAAAGACAGAAATAGGTGAAAGGTTGACCCAGTGCTGGTTCAGTCCTCCACACTGTTCATGGTGCTCTGTGGTTCATTTTAAATGACTTGAAGAAACTCATGTTTGTGTCACTGCTCTGACTAATCCTTTAAGTATTCACACAGGAACAGTCAGAGTTGCAGCTGTATGGTTTCTCTCCCGTGTGCAGAAACTCTTCAGTGCAGATTTAGCTGGAAATCTAAATGATGTTAGATTTCTGTTACAGTCGTGTAATGCTGCTGTAGTGGAATAAACCACATAATATGAAATATTTACAGGTTGATTGTGAAACAGCTGAGTTTGGATAACTGTCAGTACTCAGATCGTGACAGTTTAATGTAGTTCTGTGTGAAGTGAAGCTCATCAGCTCCGTCCTGTCAGGTGACACCTGCTCAGTCTGACCTCGTGTTTTGTCTCCTGGCAGGCAGCCGTGATGCCGCCGGTGTTGACCATGTCCAGCAGGAACTACGACTACGACTATGACACCGTTCAGCCCTACTTCCTCCTGGATGGCGAGGAGGAGGAGTTCTACCTGCCCACGCGCAGCCACCTCCTCCCCGGCCCCGGAGAGGACATCTGGAAGAAGTTCGAGCTGCTGCCGACTCCTCCCCTGTCGCCCAGCCGGAGGCCCTCGCTGTCCGACGTCCCGCTGTCGGCCGCCGAGCACCTGGAGGCGGTGTCTGACCTGCTGGACGATGACTGCAACCCCTCTGCCGCCCTCCTGCAGTCCTTCATCATCCAGGACTGCATGTGGAGCAGCAGCTTCGCCGCCGCCACCAAGCTGGAGCAGGTGGTGTCCGAGAGGCTGGCGTCGCTCCGGGCCCGCCGCGACTCCTCGGCAGCCAACAACACCAACAGCAGCACAGACGGAGCAGCTGGTCAGCAGGTGATCAGCTCTCAGGTGAGCTCAGGGTACCTGCAGGACCTCCACACGGCGGCGACGGACTGCATCGACCCATCGGTGGTGTTTCCATACAGCACGCTGAGCGAGAAGAGCGGCGATGACACACCGATGGAGGTGACGTCAGAGCTGTGTCTGGACTCACCGCCACTCAGCAGCAGTGACAGTGAATCAGGTGGGCTTTTATTGTGAAAGGTTATGTGTTGTTAGTATGTTCCAGGTCTTATTTTCATAGTTGTATCTGTCAGCTGGCTGATGTTATAACACATTCAGTTACTGGTGTTTTTTTGGAAATTATGATGGCCAAAAAGATGATCTTGTGAAGTTTCTCAGCACTGACACCTGAATGTTTTCCTTGTTTGTCCTCAGAAGAAGAAGAAGGAGAAGAAGGGGAAGAAGGAGGAGAAGAAGAAGAAGGAGGAGAAGGAGAAGAAGGCGGAGAGGAGGATGAAGAGATCGACGTGGTGACGGTGGACAGGCGGAAGACGTCCCGGCGGTCGGACAGCAGCAGACAGGACGCCTCCCCGCTGGTCCTGAAACGCTCCCACATCAACATCCATCAGCACAACTACGCCGCCCAGCAGCCAGCGAGCCACCGACCGAAACGGTCAAAGACTGAGAGCGGCTCCCCGGCGGCGCCGAGGCAGAGCGGCGGACGCAGGTGCTGGAGTCCTCGATCCGACGGCGAGGAGGACGATGACAAACGCAGGACTCACAACGTGCTGGAGAGGCAGCGCAGGAACGAGCTGAAGATGAGCTTCATGGCTCTGAGGGACGAAGTCCCGGCGGTCGCCAACAACGACAAGGCGGCGAAGGTGTTAATCCTGAAAAAGGCGACTGAGTTCATCATGGAGGTCAGAGAGGACGAGAGGAAGCTGCTGAGGATGAAGGACGAGCTGAGGAAGAGGAGCAGAGAGCTGAAACACAGACTGGAGCAGCTGAGGACTTTACAGTAACTGTTACTTTAATGTTAGCTTGTTTTTTAATTGTTACGTTTTCACGGGAGAAACTGAACTCAGAATATCTGAGCGATGATGAACATCTTATATAAATAACTATTAATTATATTTTTTGTATTTTGTAACTAGAATAATGTAAACTGAACACACGTACGGAGGACTCAGACTGCCAAAGGACTAAATAATAACAGTAATAAATAAAAGGCTAAACAAATCAGCACCATCTATTTATTAATTTATTCTTTTCTTGTCATTTATTTAATTTTGTATTTATGATCCTTCAAACTACTACGGGAAGAAAAAAATAAATGGGAAACTAAATGAACAGGAGAATTTAGAAGAAGTTAATAAATTAAGAAGCAAATTAAATGATATGAAATATCTGAATGTGTTGTGATTTTGTCAGTGTCGGTCCTCCGTACGCAGGAACCTGCTGGCTGCTGGTTGGTCATCAGTGTCTGTCTCTGTATTTATTTAAGTTTTATTTTCTCTACACATTTTAATTTAAAAATGTTGTTTTGTCTAAAAAATAAATAACAATTCAGATGTCTGATCTGGAAAAATACATTTAAGTTCAGCATCTGACTGTAACACTGATCATCATGATCAATACTTTAATATTGTTTATTCAATAATCACTCTGAAGCATGGACTCCTTGGTATGTTTTTACTGTGTTAAAATAGTCTTTATTTTTATATTTTCTTCTTCAGTTGATTTTTAAACCAGCTGCACAAGAGGAAGTACACTAGAGGCACTGCAAACTCTTCAAAATAAAAGCCCTTCAGATGTTGGAGGTTTGTCAATCAATCGATTGTGTTAAATGTGTTTCTTCACATGAAAATTGCACTTTTATAGTAAACTAAATGAATATAAGCTGCTTTATATTCTATCATCCTCGTTCCCAGAGAACTGTTCCATACACTCATAATGCTGGAGGTCAAAGGTCACAGCTGAGACAGTTGAGTTTCACCTTATTGTGAAATCTGACGGCGGCTCCTCAGAGATCCAGTCCGGCCTCGTCTGCTGGAAGTGGTTAGAAACGAGAACAAAATGTCTTGTGGGACAGTTTCATCAGCCAGATTAGCTCACAGGCTGTAAGAGAGTCGGTCTGAGTCCACTCACTGGTTCTGATCTGGTTCTGGACTGCCGGGTCGGTCGACACACTCGGCCTGGTGAACAGACAGACTGTCGTCATGTTGAGTTTTCCACACTGAACCCAGAGAAACCAGGTGAAAGTTGAGCTCCAGCCGGTGAATATAAAGTCAAAACGCCTCCAATGCCACAGTGCACTCTGGGAGTTCACGTCCCAGAATGCCGCGGGGTTGCTTCACAGAGCCCAGACGAACTGTAGAATAACATCCAACATCTGGATCTGCTGGAAAGACCTGAAAATAAGTCGGCTTTCTGTGGAATCACAGACTTTAGACCAGACTTTCTCTGCTGTAACTCTCAGTTCAGACACAAGTTCTTTAAGAAATAATCACACAACATGTTTGACTCGATTACTTCCTGTGTCTCTGTGTCCTGACTGCACCGCGGCACCATCTTCTCTCAGTGAAGAGAATGTGACGAGTCACAGTGACGCTGCGCTGAGTCATGTGGACCGTCCAGGACGGTCAGCGCTGACTGAGGTGAGAAGGATTTCCTGTTACTGTGACAGCGTGTGTTGGTGAGCTGCATCTTAAAGAAATCATATTATTTATTAATCTTATCGAGTTCACTGCTGAGTTGTTAAAATGCAGCTTCGTGTTGGTTCACTTAGAGATGTTTGCTGCTCTAAAACAGCGACACATTAAACTGTCACTCAGTTAAATGTGTGTGAAGAATGTGTGATTTCTTATTTGTCCACATTCAGATCAACCAAACACAGAAACACTCAAAAGAACTTATAGCACTTACAGACAGACAACAGTGTTCCTGTGTTTTATATTTTTCAGTTTGCTGCACATTCGGTTCATCAATGAAGATGTTTTGTGAAGTTGCAGTTGATTAACAGGATAGTTTAACATGATTTAATGCTCCAAAATGTAACTGCTTCCTCTTTAGGTCCGTAGTCGACAGTAAAGTCAACACATCTTTGTGATGTGAAGTAATTCGACCGTCTGAGATTAAAACACTAACTAATACAACAGTGTTTGACCAGTTGTCGTGTTTACATCCAGAGTCAATCCACAGGCTGCTGACGTGACGATGACGATGTGAGTATGAAGATGTTGAACCACAGAGCAGCTCCGTGCTCAGCCTTGTTCCGGTTCTCGTCTCATTAAAACTGTGCTGCTGTTAGCAGCTGGCAGCTCAGCTAAATCAGTTCTTACGGGCCAAACTATCCATGGAGTCACACAGTGACAAAGTGTGATGTCATGAAGTCACAGAATTAACAGTGAGACTGTTGGAGAGAGGAGCTTCAGCCGGAGCCAACCTCAGCTGACTGACTTTGAAGATCTTCTACATGGAGCAAAACATATAAAACTCGTAGAAGGAACAGAAAAAAGACAAAAAGCACGATACGTCTTCTGTAAACACCCCAACATGTCTTCCCACAAGCCACCGACCTCCCAGCAGCTCCTGTAAAAACACACTTTGTTAACAGCGTCAGACCGTAAAGCTCCTCAACATTCCCAACACGTCCCCCGACAGACATGATGACACCTGTCGTCTCCGACCAGCTGCTCAATTCAATCTTACTGTTTCTGTGAGACCTCACACACGCACACACACACACACACACACATACACACACACACACACACTCACACACACATACACACACAGACACACACACACACACACACTGAGCTGAGTCAGCAGAACTCTCTCTCTCCGCTGTATAACGAAAGAGATGCGAGGAAACGAAGAACGAGATGTTTCCTCAGAAGCTTCTGGATCAGCTGTTATTCAGCTTGAACAGCTGTTTGTCTCTGAACACACAGAGGGAGAGTCAGAACCAGGATGTGACTCTGAACTGGACCGTTTGATGTGGCTGAGAACAAACTGAAGCTGGACTCTGAATGATTTTCTCACCCTGAGGACTCAGATCAGCTCTGATGTTTCCTGCCACAGACAAGCGGACAGATGGAATCACCTCCGTTTCATCTGTGAGGAGATTCTCAGCCTGCAGACTGAAACTCAGCACAAACTCAAAGATTATCTGCTGTCAGACCAGTCGCTCACACACCGGCTGTCAGTTTGAGAGACAGTTACATTGTGTGTGTGTGTGTGTGTGTGTGTGTGTGTGTGTGTGTGTGTGTGTCTTCTAGAAGTTTTTCTGTCTTTGTTCAACATCTTCCATGAATATAACATCATGATAAACTATATCAACCCTCTGATTTAAGAGGAGGTGCGTTCTCCTCCTCAGAGTCCTTTACTGTCTCTGTTCTCTGGACTTCAGAGACACAGACGTCTTCAGGTCAGACGTAAAGTGGCTTAAGTCATTCAGTCGAGTCTCTAACAAGTTCCTCAGGCAGGTCACGTCTCTGAGCGCTCGGCCATAACAAATAGTTTCAGTTTATGACTTATCAGCCCGTTATCACTCTGCAGGAGTCAGATCCAGCAGTAGGTGTCACTTCTTGAGTATCTGCTACGTTAGTGAACGTACAGAAATGACCTCTGTGACTTTGTTATTTCAACCAAAAGTATGAACTTCTTCCCCGTCGAGTCACTGTTTGTGTCTCACCCTCACCAAGTAGTTTATTTAACAGCAGCCGTATCATTTTGAAAGTTTAACCAGATGCTGCATAAAACTTTTTACTGCTAACTTGACCACGTGACCTTCATCCTAAAGCTGACGGGGAACAAAGAGCATCATCTTCTGTAGCGTCAGGCCTCCAGCCGAGCTGCCTAATGTGACCCGAGTGAAACAAGTGAGAATCACAGACTTCATGTTGGACTCCAGCCAGGTGACAGAACTCTTCACTGTAGCTGCTGAGCTAACAGTGTTAGCATGCAGCCCGTCTGAAGAGTGTGTGTGTGTGTGTGTGTGTGTGTGTGTGAATAACATCCTCGGATCAGTTTATTGTGCTCGTTGGTTATTCAAACAAGTCTGATTAATCCTATTAAGTTTCTACCTGAATACTGTAAAAACAACAACAACACTGATGACAGAAGTAATAATGACAACAGAACAGGACTGTACTGACAGCAGGAGGTCGTGGTGGTGAACAGGCTGTATGTGCAGAGCTGCCGGCTCTGACAGCGTCCTGCTCTCTAATCTCATGTTTGAGGTATTTGAATAGAAGCAGTCAGTCAGTGATTTCCTGGGCCGGCCGGCCGGCTAAGTGTCCCGGGGGAGATCTGAGCGGAGACTCCGCAGAGTGAACGGGGGATTTCCATCACTGATATCTGGTGAAAGTGTCATAATCTGACCAACGGTGCTGTGATTCTCAGGAAACAGGCAGCAGGAGGGAAATCAAACGATGCACAGTATCACTGACAGGATGTCTGCTTCACATGAGCAGGTCTGATAGTCGATGTGTCTCCATGTTGTTTCACTCCAGTTTAATCTGAATTACAGTCGTCCATTAACTGCTCTCTGTAATGAAGCACTTCTCTGTGGGGGCAATAAAAAAGCACCCTGGGAGGACTGAAGATGAACCCTCAGCAGCTCCACAGATGTTCTGTGGACTCTTCACCTGAGTTTCCTCAGCATGGAGGAGGAGAGGACTCCATAAATCTGCTGAGAAATCCTCAACAAAGACGCTCCTCACATGTGCAGAACCTGCCTTGGAAACATCACGTTTTTAAGTTTTCTTCAGTGTCACAGTGATCCAGTGATAGTTGTCTGTGCATCCACAGGTTCACTGCTAACAGGAAGTGCTGACAGCTGATTCAGGAAAGATTTAATGGAACTTAAGTTTTGTTTTGAGTCCCAGAGACTGAGGTTGTTCAGGAGATGCTGCATCGCTGTATGAAACTGTATGATGGCTGGATTTTAGACCGTTTTCTCCTCCAGTAGTCTGAAGTTATATTTTTAGTTAAACAAAACGTCACCAAGCGTCTGTAATAACAACACGGTGAAGTCCGGCGCTGTACTGTCCCCACCCATCCAGCTGATCCCCCGCGGGACGCCATGACGGAACCCCCCTGTACCACCACCCAGCCTCCACCCTGCAGGGTTTCCTGAGCGCTGACTTCTTCCTCACGCTGAGTGGAAAGTGAAACTCTTGTGTCTGCGGACCACCAGCAGATAAAGCTGCCACCACAGAGCAGCAGCCACTTTCCAACAGTTTGACACAATAGAGTTTCTGCTGCTGTGGTTCAGAGACGCTGAGCGACACGTCACACATCACCGCTGACGTGTGGAGGCGGTTTGGTGAAACAAGAATATTATTTATATTTCTGTTGTTTTTTACCCAAAATGTTCTAAATGAGACCATTTAAAAAATACAGACTAACTAAACCAAATATGTATATATATATATATAATAAATATGATATTATGTCCCAGACTAACAGTTGCTCTTCATGCAGAATGGTGGATTTTAGTATAACACACATTATATTATCAGATGTTTAATACTGACATGTTGGTTCATTATGGAGAATTTAAACTGCCAAATAAAAAAATAAAAACAAAATAAATAAAAGACTCAACGGAACGTAATTTATTTATTGAAACGATTTTGTTAACTTTTTGTTGTTGCAGCTGGTGAAGGTGGAGTCAGTTTCAATGACTTTATATTCTGCTGTGTAGTTTAACTTTACTTTATTTTATTTTAACCTCTGAGGATATACTGTGATTTTATTTGTTGGATTTATTTTGTAGATTAATCTGAAACATAACTGAAGTTATCAGATATTTATAGTGGAGTAAAAAAGTACATTATTAACAAGAACTATAAAGAAGCAGAACATTTAAAATTTAACTACAAATACCACAAATATGCACTTCAGTACAGAACTTAAATGTACTGAAGTGTAATGAGCTTTAAGTGCAGCAGGATCACTCAGACGAAGGAGGACTTCTGACATCTGAGGGGGAATTTCCCCTCGAAACAACAATCAAAAGGAGAAAAACAAGATGTGGCCAAAAGAAGAAACGTGCTGTTAAATCTGGAAAGTCTGAATGTGTCACAAAGCAGAAATCATCATGTGTGAGTAACGGGTGAGTCACGGTGTCTCCCCCCCTCCACGCTCCGTCACTCCTCAGCCCGTCAGAACACCGACTGTCAGCCCGAGGAGTTCTGCAGAAACACTAATGTTGTTATTCAGCTAAACAGTGTGAAACGTCACGACTGGAGTCCACGAGAGAGTCGAGCGTCAGTTCAGGTGTCCGTAAGAACCGCAGGACACAGAAGCGTCAGTAGTTTGAACAGTAGATGATTGATTTTCAAAAATATTGAATGAAAATGTTATAAATATAATCTGCACCCACAAAATAAACATTTATTTGATTATAACTTTGGAGGTTTCACTCACGGAGCTGATTGGAAATCAAACTTGAGGAACAAACTTCATGTTTTCAGACAAACCGATGAGGAAACGCTGATTGTGTTGAGCTGAAGCAGCTCGTGGACCTGAAGAAGTCCTGAAGCCTCCTGAGAAGTCAGCAGGGACGCCATGTTGGTCCAGAACCTGAACAGACTTCAGAGTAACACAGGGTTACAAAAGAAAGAAGAAGAGGAAAGAAACGTACTTATTGTAAGTCGCTTTGAACAGAAGCGTCTGCTAAATGTAAATGTCAAGAAAATGAAAAACAAGTTTAGTTTTCAGCTGCAGCACAGAGAAAGTCTTCAACACGAGTAGATCATCATCAGCGAAGTCACCAGACATGAACTGAACCCAGATTCAGCCTGTTTATTCTGACTGAATGTTTAACTTTTTCATGGAATAAAAGTTTTTAATATGCGTCGTCGAGCTCTTAGTTTCTGCTCTCGCTGTTCTTCATCAGCGACGATGATTTTCCACTCGTCACAGCAGAGGTGAGGAGAAAGAAAGTGAAAGCAATGTAAGAGATTTTTAGTGAAAGAACATCAAACAGCAGCTAAAAATACTGCAGCGTTTCCTGAGCTTCAAACGCACCACCTGCTGTATTTCTGAGAATCCAGCCGCTCTGCAGAGAAGCTTCTCCTGCTGCGGTTTCTGACAGCGTCTCCGGTTGTTCTCGCTCAGGTGAGACTCAAGACAAACTGTTTCCTGCAGACGCTCGGGGAGATTATTCTGCACGTTCCTGGACTTTGTTTGACTTCATGTTGAGGCCATGTTTTATAAAAACACTTTATTCTTACATCAGTGCTTCACTTGGTTTCAGAAAAAGTTTAAAACAACTAAAATTATAAACCGAACACGAAGAAATAGCAGTTTTAACGGTATGTGGATAAAGTCTTTGTAAAGTATTGGAGAGATATTGATTGATATCAGCATGCTAACCAGCTAGCACTTTGCCAGAATGTACATCAAGAGGTGAAACTGATAGGAATCATTCCCAGCGCTCCCCTGGTGCCCGGAGTCAGCTAATACAGCCGCTAGCTGCACCTTTAACCTAGCTCAGCGGCTAATATAAGCTACAGTTAGCGGTTGCTCTGGTGATATGCTGCACTCTATATGTTTGTAATACGAATTAGACAGATGTCCAGCTCTTACATATTGCACCTTTAATGCTAACAGGGTCGCTTGTTAATCCAAACACTGTCTGTCCCTCCCCTCCCGTCTGTCAGTCCAACTGACTGCACAGAAAGACAAATCATGTGTTTGATATTTGCAATTAAAAATGATCCAAAAGGCGCCAACACCACAAACAGGGTCGAACAGGCCACACCCCTAATGATGCCTGACTTTAAGCCTTAACATGATTTGAGTTACTGACGTCTGTAAAAGTTGTCTTGATCAGGGAAATTATCTTTGGAAACAAAAACAGGCAGTAAACATGTTTATTTCTGTGACATTTTTTGGCTCTTCTGGAGACTCAGAACTGATTTGACCTTCAGTGTTTGATACGCGAGCTTTGACTTCATTGTTGGACGCTGGATGCTGCAGTTTGGTTTCCTCCCTACGACGACTTTGTCCGTGCAATGTGTCCTTCCCTCCTGACATAATAATACTCGAGGCTGCAGATGAAGTGTGATGTAAATATGAGATATAATAATCTGCTTGCACTAATGAGCTGTATGCTGTGTGTTTGTGTCGGCCTGCTCCTTGTATAGCACTGCCATCCGTATTTGTGGATGTTACCAAAAAAACATGCAATTCTGTGTAATTGTTCTTGACTCAACACATGAGCGTAAGGTAAATATGTTTATATGTGTTTGCATGAGAGGAGGAAGACCGTTGGATGGATGGAGGTCTGATGTTAGTGTGACAGCAGCGAGTCTGCAGGCGGCTCACATGAAAAGAAACCAGCCGTGTTAGTTTGAGTGTAATCTGATCAGACAGCTGCTGTCTGGTTAAAAGACAACAAACCAAAATGAAGACTGCACCTGACGGCTCAAACTGCTGCTGATAACGCTGCACGCTGATAACGCTTCTCATGAACTCCATGTTTACCCACCATGCCAAGCGGCGCTATCAGTCAAACAGAGGAGCGGCTTCCTGCTGGCATCAGCCCCTCTGACCCGGAGGAAGGAAGCTCCTTATATGGGCACCAGGTGTGTGGCAGCACTTTTACACTGTGTGAGGAGCAGCAGTGAAGTTAAAGACTGAGGTCAGACTGAAGTATGTGGACTCTGTGTTTCTGTGTCTGCAGGAATGATTCCTCAGGGCTCGAGAGGCGACCAGGTCCACTGAGCAGAACAGAACAGGAGTTCTGGTCCACGTCAGCCTGGGCATGTTTGTGAAAGTAGTTCTGAAAAACAAAACAAAAAGTCTCCGTAGTTCCAGAAATAATCTCCTTCCACACAACACACTGAAAACACACTTCCTGTGCTCCTTCACGTGCACGTTACACACAGGAAGTGGATCGGAGACTCCGCTCGGTCGCTTAGCAACAGAAAATATGATGAGGGAGTCAGGAAACGTGAGCGAAGCATCCTGCATGATTCCTCAGCAAAACATGACCAGCAGCTGTTTTTCCATCATTGTATTATCAGTGTCTCTCTATATATTACCTTTATAACCCGACACACTCAAATACACCAATTATCAGAACACACACTCAGCTACATTTGTTCATGATGCCACAAACACTGACAAACGTATCTGTCATCATTTTAAAACCATAACCACTGAGAACAGAGAGGATGTCTTCACAGCACACGCAGTTTAATTTTACAAAATACAATATAATCAACTGATAACCATGATGTATTGTGTCAGTCTGCAGCACAAAGACTTTAACAGGAGCTGCAACATTAAATTAGACAATGAATTATAAAATACTTTATTCTGCACACTGAGAGTATTTTGATGCTAAAACTTCTGGACTTTAATTAAGTGACAGAATTTGATACAGGACTTATACTTGTAACAGAGTATTTCTACACGTACTTCATGTTTATTTGAGTAAAATATGTGAGAACTTCTTCCAGCGCTGCTGAGGAAACTGTTGGAAGATAGAGACAATAAATCTGTTAACACTGACAGCTGTGTGCTAGTTTATAGAAATAAGCTGAAGCAGACGACAGGAAGTCGATCCACCTGTGTGTGTGTGTGTGTGTGTGTGTGTGTGTGTGTGTGTGTGTGTGTGTGTGTTTATTAAGTGTGTGTATGTGGTAATAAAAACCACACACAGGTTTATTTTTACCTGCCACAGGTGAAGGAAGTCATGATGATAATAACAATCGACCTGATTGGATTCAGGAGACTTTATCTCTCAGCTGTGGAAAGATAAACTGTCTGTTTTGGTCCCTGCAGGCCACCGTACACTGATCACAGATAGTAAACATGGTTTTTAAGTTGTAACTTTCAAATTCTGATACATTCAGAATGAAATATTCAAATAAAAGTGTTTTTACTACATGTGACACTGATAGTTCTCCAACTGTACTGACTTTTTTTAACATTTGTAAAACACACATTCATGTTCTTTTATATCTTTTTCAGAACATAAAGTAAGTGGATGTAAAACAGTCGGATTTAAAACAATGTGTTTGGAGTAATCCTGATATTAAAGGAACAGTTCACCAGAAACCCGCGACCACAAACTGATCTGAGGAGTTATTTATGATCTTCACTGTAGCTGCTGAGCTAACTGTGTTAGCATGCAGCTCCTCTGAAGTGTGTGCACGAGCTCCACCGCATGTTGAGGGCGTGAACGTTTTAAATCAAGTCTCAGCTGCTTCAGTTGTTCAGCAGAATGCTGCAGCTCTGTTTTACTGTGAAGCTCCAGAAATACTTCTTCCAGCGCTGCAGTCGACGTATTTATCAGACGTTTGGTGTGATGACGACGTCGGCAGGATGTTAGCGAGCCGTCGGAACGTTACAGTCGATGTTTGATTTTCATAAAAGAGGATTCCAGCTTCCTCTCTCTTTGGTCTCAGGTGAGACACACCTGAAACACAGATTTCCCAGGAAGCCTTATTCCTGGAATCCTACACACACACACACACACACACACACACACACACACACACACACACACACACACACTGACCTGTAATCTCTAGACACATAAAGATTAGATTGTATTCAAACATGACGATAAGATAACAACATTTTCCTTCATTCCACATTTTAATTCATGGACAGGATTGTTTGTTCAGGAACACGAGGCGTCGAGCAGAAAGTGCTCAGGAAAGAAATAAAGTCATAAATAAATTATTACCTTTAAATAAGCCAAAATGTAGAGAATTAATAAATGAATAAACGTGTTACAGAGCGCCATATTAAGTAAATGTGCTTAGTTACATTCCATCACTGATTACATGGAGGCCTGATGAGTCCTTTCTTTTATTGTGATACTTTAAGTACATTTTATTGTTAATATTTTTATACTTTCACAGAAGTCAAAATGTTGAATTGAGGACTTTATTGTGTAACAGAGTATTTTAATATTACTTCTGTTACTGTTGTTTGTCCAACAGAGGAGAGCCAGGTAACAGTAACAGTAGAGAAATGGTTTAAAATATAACTTTGATACAAATGAAAGTCATCAATCTGAATAATACTCGAGTAAAATACTTAAAAGTATCTGATATCAAAAGTACACAAGTTTTAAAAGTGTTCTGCTTCGGCTCTGATGCAGCTTGTAATCTGTAAAGTAACTAGTAACTAAAGTTATCAAATAAATGTGGTGGAGTAAAAAGTACAGAACTTGATTAGTTTGTGTAGATAGTTACATTCCATCCCTGCTGTGAGTCTGCGGTTCCTGCTCTCGTCCTCAGACGTCTTCAGAGATGCTGGATGTGAGTAATTCCTGAAAAATGTCTGACAGGAAGTGTGTGTGTGTGTGTGTGTGTGTGTGTGATTTAAAGCAGTGAGGACAACAGAACTCTGTCTCTGTGGAGTCTGGCGCCCCCTGTGGACAACAGCAGCACCAGCACATGTTGAAGAAGAACATTTCTCTATCTCTATAAAAGCAAGGAACCTCTGTCTGCCTGTCTGTCTGTGTGTGTGTGTGTGTGTGTGTGTGTGTGTGTGTGTGTGTGTGTGTGTGGACCCCGTGGCGTTCAGGTTCGCTCACGGTGACTCCATTTTATTTACAGAAGTCAAAACAAAGGATGACCCGAGTTAAAAACAGATTCCGATCATTAGAGATGACAAAGTTTGAATCACGCAGACAGAATAAAAACAACCGTGAAGTCTAAGAACATTTGTCTCGACTGAAAAAAGCAGAAATGAAAGTCTTAAAATAGCGACAGCAGCAGCAGCAGCAGCAGCAGCAGCAGCAGCAGCAGGACGTGACGTCAGCGGCTCCACAGTCAACAAGACACAACAGCTGACAGGTCAGACTATCACCTGGAGACGTGATCCATCAGACGATCTGCACTACAGCTGGTGATGACGACGATTAGGGAACAGAGAGATTTATTTACTCAGATCGTGAGTTTAAAGTTGGAATTCTGTAAAAATAAATAAATTAATAAATAAAGTCGGATTCTGAGGAAAAAAACAACTGAATGATTTTGATGAAACCTCTCCAAACTATTCTGAAATGTGTCTGCTGAAGAATCGTCTCCCAGTCCGAGTCAGTAAACATCTGGAGGAACATTCAAAACAGCTCAAACAGAACATCTCTCTATAAAGGCATGAATCTCTGTCTGTGTGTGCGTGTGTGTGCCTCAAATATCTCTGCAGATCAGGATCAGACTGAGGGTGTGCAACGCCGGATTTGTTTCGACCACAGCCACGTACGCACCAGAGCCAATCACTGCAGAGCTCACTGCAAACCCCCACCTTACGAAATAAGCGGAGTTGTACCTGCAGCAGCGCGAGCTGGACCGGGATTTTGCTGGCGGTTCGGTCCCGCTCTGTTCTGTGCATCTAAACTGACTGTTGTGGATTAATGACACTAAACGAGTCCAGACCGAGTCTGTTCGGGTCTGAGGAGATCCGGATATGTGAGGACAACAAACTGGAATCAGAATCTGTGGATGTTCGTGTGTAGCTAGCTGCTAGCCGCGAGCCTACACGGCCCAACTCCTGAGTCGATGGAAAAAAAAGGCTTTTGTCATGAAAGTGTTCGCAAGCAAGAAAACACGTTCCTATTGGTGGAAAACGGAACCACACCAACCAATCATAATTGGTAACATAATTTTATGGCTAACCACATGATCTGGTTGCTGAGGAACAGAGGAGGTTGTGGGAGGGACGGCGGAGGAAGAGTGACAGCAGCATGTGACGTGATAGAGGCAGCCAGTTTTGAGAGTCGAGAGATTTGTGACATGTAGCGCATTTGTTGTGTATAGTTAGTGTGTTATGCAGCGTTTGGTGTAAAAGAAGTAAAGTCAGAATTCTGAGAAAAAGTCAATGTTCAAAGCTCCTGAAGGAAAAATACTAAACAACTCTATAAACTTTGTTGAAATGTGTTTTGTTCCCCTCGTCATAATTTAACAGCATTAAAACTATAACAGACTAACAGTGACAGTAACCGACAGAGCAGATGTTTCCACAGATGGAGCTCAAAGATGGCACGATATTGTATATAAATAGAATGAAATGGGTCTGAACATGGATCCCTGTGGCACTCCGCAGGACACTGGTGCAGAGGAGGAAGTCTGCCATCCAAACAGGAAGTGTTCTTTCTTGTGGTCAAGACACAAAACCAGACTCATGACTCAAAGAGACTCACTGTGGTCCAACAGAAATACTATATAATATATATATATATATTTCCTGACAGCATTATTGGCTTATCTTCATTAAAATGTCGATCTGTTGTCACTTCCTCACGTGTCCCTGCAGCTGCGTCTCGTTTCAGCTTTTCACAAAGAGCCACGAGAATCAAGTTTTATTACAAATTAAAAAACTTTATTTGGCCAACACGAACATTAAAAACAATTAATGCCATACAATCCCTGACACTGCAGCGTTCACGTTCAAAGCAAAATAAAAACACAAGCTGGTAAAGATTCCAGTCAGCAGTTCCACTGATCACGTCAGACCACATCAGTCCACATCAGTCACATCAGTCCTTCAGTCTACATCAGTTCTTAAGTCCACGTCACTCCACATCACTCCACATCAGTCCTAAAGTCCACATCGGTCCTAAAGTCCTCATCAGTCCTTCAGTCTTCATCAGTCCTCATCAGTCTACATCAGTCCTAAAGTCCTCATCAGTCCTTCAGTCTTCATCAGTCCTCATCAGTCACAGTGGTTCTCCTCCATCTGATCCTCTCAGTAGCCAGTTTATTACGGTGTTTCCCATTTTTACAGCAACAAATTGAATCTCTTGTGATTTCGTACCGCAAGTTTTTTTTTTCTCAGAACCGTTCGGGTTCGTCTCGTCCGCCGTGTCTCAGGTGGTCAACAGAAACACAGACAGAAGCGTCAGTCTGCTGTTTATCGGAGGTGCTGAGGTGAACCAGGTGAACCAGGTGAGCACTAACTAACCTGACCGTCCTCCTGACAGCCACACAGCGTAACGTTAATAAAACTGTCCAGCGATAAAGAGCAGCTCAGCTTCCAAACCACCTGAGACACGCTGAACATCAACTGTCACAACTCGTCATCAGACGTATTCAACCAGACGTCAGTGGCACCAGCAGCTGGTCTTCTCAGGAGGAACCAGCTGTTTGAGTTTCCCAAACAAACTGACAAGTACCGAATGTTTCAGCCATTTTCCACCAAAGAATCCAGAACCAACAGGAAGCGTTCGCTCAAGCAACCGAGAACTTTTAGTTTAGGGAAGTGACGCGTGTCTGACGAGCAGGTCACATGACGTCCGAACGTCCAGAGAGACTTTCACTCTTTCAAAGTCGAGAACTGTCGACGAGCTGGTCGACAGTTTGACGGGTGAAGAAAGTACAACTTTTCTAACATATATATGTTATATTTTTATCTTTTGTGTTCTGACAAACATCTGACGACAGCTGGAGGTCTGTGAACGTGTCGGCTGCCCCACAAGGTTTCAAGGTTCAGGCTTCATTTGGTGGGAAGCTGGTTTTCAAAAAACAAGTTTAATTTTCTTGAACTCTGCAGCCAGAAGCTTCTCAGAGGTTTAAAATCTTCAGTGTTTCTCATAAAGAAATTATTTTACATACATTCTGACTCTGATTTTTTTCTCAAAATTCTGTGTTTAAAGTCACAATTTCAAGAAAAATATCAACATTTTGAGAAAACAGTCAGAGAGAATTCTGTTTTCTTAAAAAAAAGCATAACAAAAAAGTTGGGGAAAACTGCTAAATTTATTTTTAAAAATCTAAAAATATTTTGAGAAATTTTGGGAAAAAAGTCAAACTTTTTCTAAAAAGTCACAGTTTTGACAAAACTTCCATTTCCTTTTAAGTCTAAATTTTGATGACAAACTCAGACGTCTGACTTTAAAACGCTGGTTAAAGTTTGATGCAGCATTCTGACTTTTTCACTAATCGTCTTCTGTAGCTGAATATTAATAACTAACGACGTGCTTCATCGGGAAGATGTCCGACCCCCCCGCTGTCATCGAGTGTGGCTCAAATGATGCTCAGCTCTGATTGGTGCACACACACACGTGACATCATCTTATTTCTAACCGGCTCTCAGTCGACAGAGTTTGAGCTCGACCACAGAGACTTTGTTCTGAGGTAGAACTGTGGTCGAGGAATCTGACCAGGAAAAGGTTCCTCCGCCGGGAAAGTTCCTGGGTTCTTGAAAATGGTTCTGTAAAAGGTTCTGTGGTGGAGAACGGGCCTGAAGTGATGATCTATCAGACATCTAGCAGATCTGTCAGAGCTGCATTCAGGTCACATCACGGACGATTGATCAGCATGTTGTTGAGATCAAGCAGACCTCAGCTGCAGCTCCTGATTAACGTTCAGGTGGATCTGCATCAGTCATCTGATGTTCCAGCTGCTGAATCAGGACAAACTCTACATTTCTGGCTCCACGACTGGAACCTGTCCTGCTCTGAGCGTCCAGCAGGAGGCAGAATAAACCTCCACTGTGTCTGCAGGTGTGACTGAATGCAGCTCCGACACAACCGCTGGTTTAAACACCATCTTCTCTTGGATCAACCAACTTTTCTTTTAAAAACAACAACAACAACAACAACAACAAAACTGCTTTTTTTTCAAATGAGAGTTAAAAACAACAAACTGAGGTTAAACAATGAAACATGAGCTACAGCTTTGTTCAGTAGTTCTTTTGAAATTCGGACCATAACACTTCCGTCTCCCGCGTCGCTCCAGTTTCAGTTCAGCCCACGAAGCATCAACTTAATTTGGCTGCAGCATGTTTTTGATCTGCTTGGAGGTCGCCTCGTCGTTCAGATGTTTGGTCGTATACCTGCAGGGACGGAGGAGGAACCTCAATTATCAAATCAAATAATAATCAGAATGTCAGCTCAGCAAAGACTCAAGTTAATGATGGAGATTTAATAAAATGTCACTCAAGTTAAAATGGGGATAAAATCAGTACTCTGCCATTCAGACACTGATCAGACCTGATACCAACATCCGTCCTGAGACCACATGGGATCAGAACTCACTTCACATGCAGAATGAACATCTTGCTGAACTTACATGGAGGACGAAGTAATAAAGAATCTGTCAGACACAGAGTTTCACTACGGTCATAAAGTTTGTTTCAACGCAGAAACTCTTAAAATCACCACATTTGTTAAGGGAGTCTGGTGATGTTGTGTCACTGGTTCAATGGACTGATCAGTTGAACTCCTTCTCTTCTTCTTCTTAGGTCACGTGGGTGTGTGGATCTCAAATGTGCCTCATTCACACCTGTACTCCAAGCTGTCTACCTGTAATCTGATTACTCAGGCTGGATGTTGGTACCGGGTCTGAACCGGTCCTGACTGTGTCCCGTCTGAACCAACAGACCTGAGAGCGTTGAGTAATCCCTCCACACTGCTGGGCGGCTGCTCCTTCAGCACTCTGATGCAGCCTTTCATCTGGTAACGAGCAAACAGCACAGTTAATTAGTGTGTGTGTGTGTGTGTGTGTGTGTGTGTGTGTGTGTGTGTGTTCTTTCCCCTTACGTCTATATTGGAGGTCTTAACGAAGGCTCCGGCCGGGTGAACGTGGTCGTACAGGATGATGACGCCGACCATCACACGGAGGCAGAACAGCACCGTCTCCTCACTGGCAAAACGACTGCGG
>CAEMYA010001032.1:150729-164952 GCA_903131615.1 Diplodus sargus | reverse complement strand
CTGTGCGGGAGGAAGGTTCTGCTACAGAACCGTCTCCGGACACGGCTCTTATCTTTTAACACTGATTAAAGGAGCAGTCTGTAGATTTAATGAGCACGGAAACATTTTCACTGACTTAAACAGACTAAATCATCAAACTGTGTTTGTCTTCATGACTGAATAATAAACAAACTGACCTTAAAGAACAACACAGTTTATACTGTTGTACTGTGTTTATATGTGGCGGACCCTGCCACCTGTCTAGCTTCCATCAGTGTTCTGGGACCTTGTTTTCCTCTGAGAACAGCTCGTTTACTCACTGATGGAGAAAACTTTGTGTTATAACTTCATTAATGTTGTAAATATTAAAATTCTGAGTTTGAATTTCTTCTTTAAATCTACGTAGTGCTCCTTTAAATAATCATGTGTGTCTGTAAATAATAAAATAATGATAATTTGCTCGTCATCGAACTCAAAGATGTTAATTTGACTCTTTTACAGGACAAACATTTGAGTTAGTTTGATATTTTTGGTCAAGAACGACAGAAACAATCGATCGGTTTATTAAAAGGATGCAAATTAAATATCAATAATATCAATCAATCAATAATCGACTCATTGACGGACTGCTGCAGCGCTGAGCCTCAACGTCTGAGGAGTATTTGAGTTATTTAGTGTTCTGCATGACGAGTACTTTCACTTTCAGTACATGTAATTATTCACCTGGTAATAAGTGACTGAATACGTTCATGCTGTACTTCAGTATTTACGTCTCTGCTCTGTACGTTCACTCCACTCCATGTTGGAGGCAAATATATAACTTTCCCACTACGTTTATTTGATAAATAACTTGATTATAACTTTAGTTACTTTACAGATTACATGCTGCATCAGAGGCACATTTATCATCAGATACTTAAGACTTGTTCTCTTCATATGTGTGACTTTCACTTTCACCAAAGTTATATTTTAACAGCACATCTTTACTTTTACTGGACTGTCTGGTACTTTAACAACACTGGTGAGTAAATGTACTTAGTTACTTTCCATCCCTGGTACTTAAGTAGATGTTCCCACCTGCGTGTTGTTGCTGATGTCTGGCTGAGTGTTTCCTCTGCAGAGTATAAATACACAGTGTGAGTATAAATACTCGGTGTGTACTCTCGGTGTGTGTTACTGGTTGTGTACTCTCGGTGTGAGTATAAATACTCGGTGTGTACTCTCGGTGTGAGTTACTCGTTGTGTACTCTCGGTGTGTGTTACTCGTTGTGTACTCTCGGTGTGTGTTACTCGTTGTGTACTCTCGGTGTGTGTTACTCGTTGTGTACTCTCGGTGTGTGTTACTCGGCCTCCGGTGAGTCTCGAGCTGCGGACAGACACCAGGAGGCTGCTCGGTGTGTGACGTCACATACCTTCAGTAAACCGCCGGGATGTTGATGTTATTGATCTGATCTGTGAGCGGAAGTAATAAAGTGGACCGTCACCTGTTGTGACGTCACTTAAACTCGGTAAAAAGTGTGGTTGTGTAGTTTCAGAGCGTGAGTGAGTCTCAGCAGCAGCAGCAGCAGCAGCAGCAGCGGAGCCCTGCAGGACCTGACATGTCTGATCCGAGACCAGGATCCACCCTGAGAGGACTGAACCCCCCTCCAGATCCCTCAACACCTCCTCCCTCCTCCTCCCCCCCTGATCGCCCCCCTCCCCCCCGCTCCTCACCTTCTGATAGGCGAGCTGATCGATACGTGCGGATCGATACGGTGTGTCGGGCTCCGGCGTGTCCGCGGTGGTCCAGGTGCTCCCGGCGGTCCGCCTCCTCTACATGCTGAGTGAGTGTGAACCCGGAAAACAGCCGCGCGACGCGCCGTTAACTATAAAAGGAGTGATTTCCTCAGGAGGAACTGATCTGTGAGCCAATCAGAGAGCAGCAGCTGAGACTGAAGCTCTCAGTAACTTCACTGCTCAGACTCGATTACATGTGTTGCCATGAAAGTTACTTCTGACATGTGATGATACAGGATTTTTATTTCTAAGCTCATCATCTCAACTTTGTTCTGGTTTGTTCTTCTCCTCTAGATGTGAGAGATGCAGATCAGCTGCAGGAGCAGCAGCATCAATGAAGCTGCTGCACCAAACTCCATTCACAAAACAGCTGCTTTTATACAACAGGTGTGAAGAAGAACAGCTAATAGTAAAGGGTATGAACAAGTGTTTGAGGAAGTTGTAGAGAAGGAAAGGAGGCAGGAGAGAAGAGGAGGCACCTATAAGGAAAGGAGGAAGTAAGTAAAAGGATGGGAGATGTTATGAAAGGTGAGCGAGGCTGCAAAGGAGAAGAGAAAGGAAGGAAGTACTCATGGAAAGGTGAAGGAAGGAAGTAAAGAATAAAGCTTTCTTTATTGTGGTTTTACTTCACCTGTTATTATATAACACATTAACACAATGTGCTTCCAGTATTAACAGAAAGTAAAGAAGCATTTGATCTCTTACTCTCACTGTACTCACCTCCTGAGCGTTTACATTTACAATCACATATTTATTTTATTGTATATATTTTTTTCTGTTTCCTTCTACCTGTCTGTATATTCCAGGTGTGTCCGTGCAACAAGGCGTCACGTCTCGTTTTGCAACCCTGTGTTGTGAAACAGTCATAATGAACCTTGACATCTGGAAACAGCACAACACCGGTGAACTCCTACATTTCCCAGGGTACCCCGCGCACACGGAAGTGCGTCACCACGCATGACCTTGCATTCTTCTTCACTTCGGTTGCTAGTCGACAGAGAGGACGAGCATGGCGAATAAAGATCCCGGTGTAAGTGTTTAATTCCGTTTGCTGCAGTTTTAAATGAATGTGTGTGTCATGTCTGCCTTCTGCTCTGTTGGACCGAGCGGCTGTTTCCCGCTCTTTGTGTGCCAGCTCGTGACATTAACGGCTTTCACAACAGTTACACACACACACACACGTGAGCCGGGCTGCATCTGATGTAAGCTAGCTTCCAGTGTCATTAATGCTAGCTGACTTTAATTCACAAAACTTTGACTGAACGATGAAGACAGATGCTAAATGTTGAAGGTTTCTGAAAGCGGGTTAATGTTGGTGTGCGATCATTTCACTAACTGTTGCAGGAACATTTAAGTTTGTCTTGCAAGTTAATTTCACTGTCTTTGGCAGACATCCCAGTTTCCGTCTAAAAATCTAACAGATTAACGTTTCCTTGTTTACCTGCACACGTACACGCACTGTAAAGTAATCTTTGAAAACTTTTTAGACGTTTCTAGAATTTTTCTTTTAATTCGGCGTACATGTAATGCACTGAGCTAGCTTAATAACTGAGCTAATACACGGTGGTTGACATTTGGAAATACTATAAGCAAACGTATAGAAATGTGGATTAACCCGAAGCCGAATTCAGCAATTAGAGCCATTAATTTCAAAACATACCAATCTTACTTTAATTCATTCGCTTTGAGATGGCGCACGTGAAATATGTGGATATTTGAATGAAGTTTGGCCTGTCCTGAGCACACATGGATTGTTTTTGGATCCAGTGACAGTCCTTGGTGAAGTCGTCACCCATCCAGCACCAAGGTCACTCAGAGTCATGTCTGTGTAACAGTCTTTAACCATTAACACCTCAGTATGAAACAGAACCATGTTGTGTTTAAACTTAAAATCATCCCAGTTTGTGTTGTTAACGTTTCTTATCTGAAATCATGATGGCCATGTGTGTTTCAGGGTTTTCTGCAGCAGCTGCGGCAAATAGCCGGCAGGATGTCATCTGGACCTCGGGGTGCAGGTACCGGCCTCAAACTGCTGATCGGTGCCGGAGCTCTGGCTTATGGAGTGAAGGAAGCAACATACACAGGTAGTGTACTTTGTTTCCATGCAGACAAGCAGCAAACACATCTGTGACTCGCCTGAACAGCTGGAGCAGTTTCATTTGAGCTTTCTAGTTTTTGCTCCAGTTTTGTGAATATTCCCAGTCATGAACTAAACTGTGCAAAAGATGCCACATGTCCTCTCGAGCGTGAAAGCACGTTTACTAGGGGTGTTCCAACAAGGGTACCTCACGATTTGATTTGATTATTGCTATTTTTAATGCTTTTTTCCATACAAGATTGATTTTGTCTTCATCTGTGGCTAAATTTGTAAATAAATAGCCCATCAATTAACTCAAAAAGCTGCCATAGGGAACAAAAGTGCATTCTTTTTAAAATTAGATAATTCACCTTATTCAGTCTGGATTATGGATAGGATAACTTAACTTAAAAGCTGCCATATTCCAAGGGAACAAATTGCATTCTTCTGAACAAAAGTGCATAATTCAACTGAACTCATGGATTAAAGCAAAAAAAATCTTTTGACTGAAAAGTTTTTTCGAGCTGTAGCCAAGTCATATTCTCAATTTGTAATTTGTGAAACACGTTACAGGGCACGTTGCTTGACACGCGCTAAAAAAATAAGAAAAGATTTACATCTTCACCCGACACCATGTTCTCTAATGCAGACATCACGATTACATATTTGACCAACAGCATTTTACAGGAGGATGATCTGAACAGCTGTTCTATTCACACTTACAATGTTTTTTGTCTTTTCAATGTAATTTTCAATCTAGGAAATCAAACTGTGCCTTTTTTTTGCCCCCCAAGCTTTTACTCTTTCAAATAATCAACCATCCACAGAACTTTTCAGCAAGCTATTTTTCTCCTTCTTCTCATCATCGTTATCATTAATTATTATTAATAATAATATTGTTAAAGTGAGCCTCTTATTGTTTAACAGAAAAATACATCATACAAACAGCAACTTTTGCAGTCTTGTCAGTCTGATGGCGAGTTATCACCTTTCTGTCATCACTAACATGCTGTTAGTAATCGAAGAAGCTCTGAGGCTTTACATCTGTTCTATATGTTATAATACAAGATTTCTGTAATGAGCTACAATCAGGCTACATTTATGATTTTGTACAGTCAAACTAGCCAAAAACTTCTTATTGATTATTATAAAGGTTCAGGGCGTTCCTGTAACCATGGTAACTCACGGTGTCAGAGGGTCTTGCGGCAAAGCATCGACGTTAATTAATCGATGCCAAATTGTCACGTGAGGCATCGCGAGGCATCGCCACATCGATGAGTTGCGCCCACCTCTAACGTTTACAGTGTGCATCTCTTTTCTCTGCTGACGAGAAACTCTTATCTCTCATCTTATGTTCAGCAGAAGTCCAACAGCAGTGTTACTGACACATCGACCTGTAAGAAACAGACTATATTTAAATCAAATTGGAGAAGTTGGTTCGGTTGTATCGTTTCACTCATTCGTATCATACTGAACTGAAAGGTGACGCCTGTCAGCGGGTGTCAGACTGTTGCACATAATGACCAGTGTCAAGGCTTCGAGTCCTTGCAGAGCTCAATGTTTCTCAGGTCCGTCTGTGTCGACCTCCCAACTTCAAACCGTTGATGAAAGATTGGTGAAGTGCATCATCTTGTTACAGAAAGCAAAGGAAGCGTTTTAAAGGGATGTTTAGAGGTTTCTTAGCCGTCTCTGATACAGCGGGTCCAGAATCTGTAAATGACTTGAAATTACAGTTGTCTTGTGTTGCAAAGGAGGTAAAAGAAAGAGATAAGTTGAGGAAGGAAACGGGTTAGGAAAGGGAGAAATGAGAGGGAAAGGGAAGTTAAGAAGGTAAGAATGGACTATGGGAAAGGAAAGATGTTGGGGAAAAGGGAAGTTGGAGAGGAACGAGAAGGACAACGATGACTGAGATAGGAAAGAAGAAAACGAGGGGATGAGGCTGAATGTGAGGAATTAAAGGAAAAGTGTGAAGGAAATTATCTCAATGTTTTATTTTTCACCAGTTTTTCCTTCTGAATGAAAACTACAGATAACTACAGCAAGATTTCTGTATATCTTATGTAAATGGGAATTAATGTCGACTTGGAAAGACTCAAACCCTGAAAACACCAATCAGAACGTGTCTGAGCATCCGTCCAGACAAAACTCTGGGCGGCACTCAGAATTTAAAGATCCACTTTGCAGATTTGAGGAAGACATTTTATTCAGGAGAGAAAAACCTTCATTGATTTAATTTCATGACCCGTAACATGTTGGAGGAGTTTGTTCTGGAGCTGCAGGGAGCGGATTCATGACAAAAGGAAACTCCTAATAGTTTGTTTTTATTTTCCAGTTTAACGTTAAACATCTGAAGTTAGGGTTCATCGTCGCCTGATCTTTTGACCTCTTGATCAATGTTGGGACTGAATTTTAAAAATGCAGCAATACATCACATCGCTTCCTCTTGTGATTCAGTTATCGACACACTGGTGCCAAACACTGATATCTTCACCAGAAGAACCTAGTTCTCAGTGAACCTAATTAACTCAGATTGAAAGGATTTAGGGAGCCGTGGTTTTTTCCTTCCTTTTAATAATTTTAACTCCAGAACTGCTTGCTGACAGTTCGGCTGTTGTCAGGTTTACACTGACATGACTGCCGACATGGACGAGTTACATTCAGTCTGTGTGATAAAGAGGAACTTGTTATTTCAGTGCAGTGAATGAATATATAATCCTGCCCTCTGCTGTCTGCAGTTAGAGATCCTGATGCATCATTATATGATTGTCTTCTTACTGTAATTACTGTAATCATGACATGTTGTTACCGAGGTGAAGGTATCTTGAATCGTGTTGTGAGTTACTCTGATTGTCCATTTCCCAAACTCTCTAACTGTAAAGTGTTTCTGAAGTGTAGTGAGTAATTATTTCTCCACCACTTGTTAAAGCTGATATCTCAGGACCACTTGGAGGGAATTTCTTCAGATTTGGAAGAAAATTCGACTCCGTCTGAAGGAGGAACTGATTTGAATTTGGTGGCAAGAGGTCAGAGGTCAAGGTCACTGCGACCTCTCGAAACACAAAAGATGAGCGCAACATCATGAAACAACACAAAGTTCTGCCCGTTACTCAGCAGCAGAGCTCAGGAGCAGGAACTGGACCTGGACTGGTGATGTGGTGAATCTAGTTCTTCTGTCGGACTCAGTCATGATGTGTTTGTGTCCGTAGTTGAAGGAGGTCAGAGAGCGATCATCTTCAACCGGATCGGAGGGATGCAGATGGACACGGTTCTGGCTGAAGGACTCCACTTCAGGTAGGACAAACGCACGTAGAGAAAATGTCTGCGTTATTCCTTTAATACTGACGAAGAAGACATACTTTACCCACTAATTAATCCACAGATGGAGGTTCAGTGCTTTGCTCAGTGGCTCCTCGGCAGTGCTCAGGAGGTGAACTTGAACCTTTCAAGCAGCCAGTTGACGAGCTGTTCTGACTGTTGGGCCGGGTCTACAGACCAAGCTACTGCTGCCCCGTAGTAGAACTCCTCCTGACAATCGATTAGTTCATTAACAGCTAACTATTTAGTTAATGGATTAGTTTGTCTTAATTTCAATCTGATTTAATTTTTCTATGAAATAAAACCCAATTTCACTTTAAAAGTGAATATTTTCTGGTTTCTTTCCTCTATGACGGTAAACTGAGAATCTTTGGGTTGTGACAAAACATTTTAAGGACCAAACAGCTAATTGATTAATCAGGAAAGATTAATGGACAGTGAACATAATCGTTAGCTGCAGGCTGTTTCTAGTCTTCAGAACAGCTGACGCACACAGTCTCTGAAAAGATAAATCCACTTGTGAACGTGCACACTGTTCACCATCATGTAACTAACTACGTGTAGGATGTAGTTGGTAGGAGAGAAGTGATGGAGGCAGACGGGAGGTTGAACACAAGCGTCTCCATGACGACATGGAGAAGCCGGCCAGTAAAAGTTTTTGGCTGTGAAAGCCCAAAATTGAGTTTTTTATGAGTTTGTTTTCTCTGATTGTAAATGTCGTGAGTTCTTGTAAAGCAGAACGAAGCTTGTGGTGCTCAGTCAGTAAACAGCTTTTATGATTCAGGGCTTCTGACATCAGTTTGTCAAACGGGACAAAAACATTCGTGGACATTTTAAACTGTAACATTTCAGTGTGTGACAGGCCTGTTACCATGACAACATCTTGACTACATTGCCTGTTGTTTTGTTTGTGTTTGTGAAAATGAATTGATAATTAATACATTTTCTGTCTCCGGGGTTTCGTGCTGCGCTCTGATCGGACTGCGTCTGTTATTTTAATATCAGCAAAAACCTCGACACGTCTGTGTTCCTGATGCACCGCGCTAAATATGTCCATCGCATTTTTGAACAGGAGAAGGTGAGAAAGACTGATGGATTCCTTCTTCACATTGAATCACAAGAATAAATCTGATCCTGGTAGTTCTCAGGACAACGAGAGGACGAACGCCTCCGAGCCGGCCACGGTGACGCCTCACGACTGCAGCCAACCTGCAACAAACCGTCTGCCCCTAAAATCAGCACTCACCTCATGTCTGTTAGGGCTTTGACTCCGAACTTCGTTATTCAAATAAAATTCAAATATTTACAAAAATAAAGGTATTCGAATGAATATTAGGCAGCTCTTAATATTTGAACCTGTTATGGGCATTATTTTTTGTAAACGTTGTTTTCAATTCAGATTCCGAGGCTTTTTCACGCCTGGTGAAGTTGTGAATCGCGAGCTCATTAGCAAGGCTATTATTGGTCATCCGGGCTCCTGTAGGTGACCAGGTTCTCCCCAGAAATTTGTAGTGTAGTGGTGCGAATATATTCGAATATTGATATTAATAAACAAACAAACTTCAAATATGATTTTTGGCCAAAACTCAAAGCCTTAATGTCTGTGCAGGAAACCTGACAGAAAGAGGTTTCAAAGTCTGTGTGTTCAGCTCTCAGTACTTTTTTAGCTTCTAATTGAATCTCTTTGTCAGGCGTCATTAAGATGCACTTTCAAGCAGGAAGCCCAGTTTAGGCAACCAGGCCGGCAGGTGGGATGAAAAATGTGAATGTGTCGGATGCGGCGAGGGGGGAAATGTCGCTCCGGCGCTGATCCGCCTCCGGAGGTAGTATCAGAGGCGCAGTATTGGCGAACTGAACCAGTGTGAATGGATAAACCGCCTGCGCGTATCGAGGGCGTGTCGGTCCGAGTGTTTGTGATGAAACTGAACCACCGTGTCGGTCAGCCCTCCGGACTGAGACTCCAGTGAACCCCTCCCGGCGAGTGACCGAGTCAGACAGCTTCCAGTTTCCTGATGGCGATTATGTAATTTAGAGTGAAAAACGTAACTTCATCACTTTCCAGGATGTTTGGTGGGTCAGGATCTCAATCACTTAACATTATAACAGCATCCATGTGTTTATAAACTATCCGCGGGTTTAGATTGACAGGTGGACACCTGGGAAACACCTTGAAAACACACCGACGTCATCATCATCACGATGTCACGTCACACCTCTTTAGGAGCCGCAGCGCCGGCTTTCTGTGTGAATTCACGGTGGTTCGTTTTTAGGGCGGAGCTGCTTCACTCTGTGTGAACAACCGACGGCGGAGAACTGGCGAACCGCCACTGCGGCAATAATGCAGCGACTCTGTCTGAAAAGAACTACAGAGTTAAAGCTCTACTGTGTTGTCGTCTTCAGGATGCCGTGGTTCCAGTATCCCATCATCTACGACATCAGAGCCAGACCCAGAAAGATCTCCTCTCTCACTGGAAGCAAAGGTCAGACTCACAGATCTCACTGACAAACTGAAACAATCTGATGGAAACAAGTTATAAAAAGATTTAAAGCTGGACGAACACAGTGTGTTATTATGGATCTTGCACATTGTGTTAACTCAGACCTGCAGTGGAAGAAGTATTGAGATCTTTTACTTGAGTAAACTAGAAACACGAGCCGTGTCAGTTTTCTTAAATCCAAGATTCAGTTCTTCAGTAGATCAGTAGAGATGAACAGATCGTTGTTGATGTCCTGACGAGCTGTTCTTTAAATATATAGAATATTTTACAACAAAAGTTCAAATGATATTCACCAAAAATAAAGATTCCAGAGTTCAACAAGTAATTCCAGCCTTCAGTTGTTCAACAGTAAACAGAAGGTAGAAATTCAGCTTATTTCAAAGTTCAGCTGCAATTAATGATTTTCATATTTAATCTGATAATCAGTTTCTTTATTAGCGTGTTCATAAATATTCATGTTATAACACTTTAACACAGAGCGGAGTCACACAAGTCATACTGTTTTTGTAAATCCTCACATTTAGTGGAAAATATTTGTATTTAAATATGTTGCTTGACAATTGATTCAAACGATTATTGTCTGAATAGCTGCAGATTAATTGATCTGATTATCAGCAGACAGTCTTGTCAGATGTTTGAGGTCATACAGAGCCACAGTTTGTCCACCAGAGGGCGCCGACGAGCTGATTTATTTATTTTCTTTTTACACTCGTTCTTTAAACAGATGGAACGGATCCCTAAACTGTTGATACTGACCTCATGAATCGGGCGTTGGTTTTTAATATAAATGCAGGTTCAGACGTGTTTCCAGAATAAATTAAGCTGCTGTCTGATTACCAGCAGCTGTAAACGGATCGTCTGTTTGCTTTCTCGCCGCTCTCAGACCTTCAGATGGTGAACATCGCTCTGCGCGTCCTGTCGCGGCCGCTGGCGTCCAACCTGCCGACCCTCTACCAGCAGCTGGGACAAGACTACGACGAGCGCGTCCTGCCCTCCATCGTCAACGAGGTGCTGAAGAGCGTGGTGGCAAAGTTCAACGCTTCACAGCTCATCACACAGAGAGCACAGGTACACACACACACACACACACACACACACACACACACACACACACACACACACTCACTCACTCACTCACTCACTCACTCACTCACTCACTCTTTGGATGTTTTATATACGTTAATATCTGTCTTTATCAGGGTGTTTAGTTTTTGTTCACACTGTCAAACATTGACTGAATTTGAATTAACATTCAAATGTATACAGAGTTGAACTGTTCTACTCTACCTTCAGAATATAACAAAGCACTTCTGAATATAATCCATATATCCATGTTGTTATATGTAAAGATGTTGCCACGAAATTAAATAACTTAACTTCCAAAAATGGCACATTTACATCCAAACAGACACTGTGATTTCAGTCAGTTTTCAAATCCGTGTGCAAACTCTACAGCACAACAAAGTCGGTAATATGAACAATAAACTCTTAAAACAGACAAATAACTAAAAAGATTATAAGAAGCTCCTCAACCACAGTGGAAGCACAACAATCAGGAAGAAATCCATCTGACATTTCTCTGAACATGTTTTAGCGAGCTGTACCTGATAAACTGGCAACTGAGTGTAGATAAACTAATAGTACAGATGCTTCAATCTCTGGTGGCAGTTTAAACAAATCTAACTGACTGCAAACATGCAGCCTCTGACTGTCTGAAACAAATCCTCTAACAGTCGCTCAGTATCTGGTGGGAACAGGAGAAAGATGAGCAGGTGATCAGCAGGTGTCTCAGTTTTGTGCAGTAAACATGAAACGGCTCCGTCCCCTCCAGGTGTCCCTGCTGATCCGCAGAGAGCTGTTCGAGAGGGCCAAAGACTTCAACATCATCCTGGACGACGTCGCCATCACAGAGCTCAGCTTCAGTCGAGAGTACACCGCTGCAGTTGAGGCCAAACAAGTCGGTGAGTGGAAACAGGAAGTTCTTCTGGCAGCCTGCAAACATTTGAAACACCGAGAGAATCATCATTCAGTCAGCTGTTATAGTTCAGATCTGATAGTTTGAGAGAGGGTGGCATTAAACTGTCAGTCTTGTTTCTAAATGTGTATAAAAGTCAAATAAATCACCCAAGTATAAGTTGTATAGAAGCATAATGTGACTGTTGTGTGTGTTGTTCCTCTGCAGCCCAGCAGGAGGCGCAGCGAGCTCAGTTTTATGTAGAAAAGGCCAAACAGGACCAGAGACAGAAGATCATCCAGGCTGAAGGAGAAGCTGAGGCTGCTAAGATGGTGAGCTGAGGTCAACTGCTCTGAAATGTGACTGTAATTGATCGGTCACGTCTGAATAACAGCCGGACAGAAGAAGAACAAGTGCTCCGATCTTTAGCCTCAGTCAAAGTAATGATTCAACTTAATGATGGTCCAGACTAACAGCTGGAACAGATAAGAGAGACCAGAATACAGACAGTGAAGTCTCAGACGGAGCTAAAAGTCTGCGCTGAGAGCAGCTGTGTTTCCAGGAGGTGACGGCCTGCTGCTTGTTACTGTTGTTGTTTAAAACCTGTTGTCGTGTCCTCGGGCTGTTTGAGCAGAAGGTTTACACGCCTGTGATCATCCAGCCGCCTCTGATTTACACTGTCTGTCAAACTGGAAACATACAAGAGTTGACATGGTTCTGGAATTTATTACTTGGATACAATACTTTGAAAAATATTGATATGTGAGACCTGTTTTTTTGATGGTTTTGAGGAAAATCTGGCACAACTGTGACGACACGTCCGGTGTCTGTTCATGTCCTGTAGCAGAGGACAGACAGACTGTAGGACAGACAGACTGTAGGAAACACATTAAAGGTGCGATATGTAAGAATTGGCAACTGATAGCTCCACACAAAGCTGCTAACTGCTGCTAACTGCTGCTAACTGTAGCTGCTGTCCATCAGAGTTTCAGGGATCAGCCTCCTCACACTTTATTATACAGGCTGTTACATCTTGATTTAATGTTTTTATGGTTTCTTCTGAGCTGCGTTTCCACTGTTAGGCAGCAGGTCGTCCCCCTGCAGTCTCCTCCCGTCTGATAAGATGCTCTGACACTCTTTCCGCCTCCACAGCCAGCCGCGGTACCGGTGAAGTGGATCGGAACACGGTTCCATTTACACAACAATTAGCCTGAGTGAACGGTACATACAGGACACTGAGCATCACAGCAGTTACTACTGACAGCAACGTTTAAGGTGGATTGTTTTCTTGTATGTTGCTCAGTGAGTCATGAGTTGATGTGAGTCCAACAGCACACCTTAGATTTGACACCTTTGGCATGAAGGTCTGTTGGTCTCATTATGAGATGACACTCAGTTTGAATCTGGACTTCATCTCCTGGGGTGTGTTGATTTACCTGAGCAGGCCGCCCGAGGAAGGACAGAGACTTGAATATCTGTCTCTCAAATAATATCAATGACCCTTTAAAACACAGCGACTCTCGACGTGCTGCTGCAGAGCGGAGAGAACCTGGTGTGTCGATACTGAAGGATTTTCAGCATCGACACTTGAACGTCACTAAAACAGATTTTGCCGTTAAAGAGTGAAACGTTGGACTGTTTGGATTAGACTGAAGTGCCCGTTAGACTGATTACATTCATTCCTTGTTTCATTAAACAAATCACATTGATTTATAAGATTGTAATTAACACTGAACGCCACCTCCAGATCTCATAAAGTCCTGTTCTGACGTGAGCTGACTTGGCCTCACCTCATCACTGCGTACAACACTTACACACAACTATGCACTAATTATTTCCCTGCCTGTCAACATGCGTGAGAAGGTTAACCCTGTGCAGCGACACGCCTGCAGCTCTGATCCCTCTGATGATCGGAGAGACCGGCTCCGCCAGCTGCTGCCAACCAGCCTCAGGTCCACCTTTTGTTTGGAGTGTAACACTTTCTTTTCTGTGAATGCACTAACGGTTTAATTATGTGTGTGTCAGCTGGGCGAGGCCGTGACGAAGAATCCAGGCTACCTGAAGCTCAGGAAGATCCGGGCGGCGCAGAACATCGCCAAGACGGTAAGAAACTTTGTCTGCGCAGCACAACTCGTCAGTTCTGCAGCCGGGTAACGTTTCCACACGCTGAGAAGCACAGAGTGAAAAGTTTAGACTTCTCTGCTCAAGATTAAAGTAGAAAATGTTTAGAAGCACACGTGTGGATGACCGTGGGTCAGCTTGCATGGTTCAAGGTAAAACTTGGTTTGCAGCCAGAGATCGTCGCTACAACCAACAGCAACAGTCGGACTTCCTCAAATCATCAAGCACATCCAGTTTACCCACAATCTGTAATATCCAGAGATGTGAAACCAACTGAGTCTGCAGCCTTAATGTGACAAACATAAAACATGTCGCGCTACTTTCTGTTCTATAAAGCAACTCATGCAGGATGTCTGCAAGGCCTGATAACACCGAAAGAGCAGCTCAGCCAAAAAGTAATGTCAGTCCTTCTCCTGATGATATAAAGTCCTCCTCTCCTCCTCCTGATGATATAAAGTCCTCCTCTCCTCCTGATGATATAAAGTCCTCCTCTCCTCCTCCTG
>CAEMYA010001032.1:109996-122394 GCA_903131615.1 Diplodus sargus | reverse complement strand
TCCTCACACCTGTGGATTAAAGTCAAGCTGTTGTTTTCACAGGTGATTTCTTTCATTTCACTGACATCTGCATTGTTTTGTCTGAATTATATCTGCTTGGTTCAATAAAAGCAAATACATAAATATAATATAAAAATTAGGGCTGTCAGTTTAACGTGTTAATTAGATTAATTAATTACGCTGCAAATTAACGCGTTATAAAAATTAACGCAATTAATTCTGAGATTCTGAGTGGCAATTCAATGCGCGAGCATTTTAGATTTGGCCCATTAAATGACCCGTAGGCTACTTGGCAGTGGCACGTCCAGGCAGCACTAGCACCGAGGAACGTCCGGACGTGTTTGTCACTTCCTGCGTCGCTAGTCAAAGCGGGGCCCCTCTCCAAGCGGGGTGACAACATCGGTGCTAGGGCCTTTGAACGGCAAGTAGAATTCGAATTCTTTATTTGGGTATCTTTAGCTGATATGAGATTAAAATGTGATTAATTAGAATAATTAATTACAAATCCTGTATTTAATTAGAGTAATTTTTTGAATCGCCTGACAGCCCTAATAAAAATTTATATGAAAGTATTAGCAACAACGTGTGAATATGAATAAAAATAAGTATTATCTAGAAAATAATATAATAAAGAAAAATCTGTAAATTCAATGAAAAGTTTCAGATTAAAGTCCAGTGAGGGCGGAAGTACTCAGATCTACACAACTATCATCAGCTTCATGTAGTACAAGTACACAATTATCATCAGACTCTGGTGTGACTCTGGTTTGACTCTGGTGTGAGTCTGGTGTGACTCTGGTTTGACTCTGGTGTGACTCTGGAATGAGTCTGGTGTGACTCTGGAATGAGACTGGTGTGACTCTGGTTTAACTCTGGTTTGACTCTGGTTTGACTCTGGTTTGTGACTCAGACTCATTACCAGAGTCACACCAGTTAAGACAGAGTCACACCAGTTAAACCAGAGTCACACCAGAGTTAAACCAGAGTCACACACCAGAGTTAAACCAGAGTCACACCAGACTCAATACCAGAGTCACACCAGTGCTAAACCAGAGTCACACCAGTTCAACCAGAGTCACACCAGAGTTAAACCTAAGTCACACCAGAGTTAAACCAGAGTCACACCAGACTCAATACCAGAGTCACACCAGTGCTACACAAGAGTCACACCAGTTCAACCAGAGTCACACCAGAGTTAAACCAGAGTCACACCAGAGTTAAACCAGAGTCACACCAGACTCAATACCAGAGTTACACCAGTGCTAAACCAGAGTCACACCAGTTCAAATAGAGTCACACCAGAGTTAAACCAGAGTCACACCAGACTCAATACCAGAGTCACACCAGTGCTAAACCAGAGTCACACCAGAGTTAAACCAGAGTCACACCAGAGTTAAACCAGAGTCACACCAGACTCATGCCAGACTCACACCAGTGTGACTCTGATTTGATTCTGGTGTGACTCTGGTTTGAGTCTGGTGTGACTCTGGTTTATCTCTGGTATGACTCTGGTGTGACTCTGGTGTTTATTCCTCCAGCAGGTCTGGATCTGCACTGACTCTCCTTCCCAGCTGGAGGTTCTGAGCAGCAGCTCCTTTGTGGTCTCTGTTAGAGCGCCCTAAAGTGGCAGAAATAACATTGTCAGTAACCCTGAAATTAAATCCCGCCTACTTTTAATTTCCGATTCAGGCCACAGGATTGGACGCTGCTTTCTCTTTCAAACTGTTTGACAGATCAGGGAGCCGTTCAGCTCAGTTGGCAGAGCAGCGTCCATGTACAGAGGCTGTGGCAGACCCGGGTTCGAGTCCCGGCCCGGGGCCCTTTGCTGCGGGTCACTCCCCTTCACTCTCATCCTGTTTCCTGTCATTTCTAAAGCTGTTCTGTCAATAAAACCTTATATAGGCCAAAAAATATACTTAAAAAACAACTGATGGACAGAACAGAACTGGAACAGCAGACGCATCAGTCTGAACTCACAGAGTGCTGATGCTGTCAGATGTTTCTACAACGTTGCTGTTACTACAGCCTACACAGAACTTATAGATATAAATACACATGTTTATATGACATCATAACTGTTATATTATTATTATATAAGTATTGAGTATTTTGTCACAAACATCTGATTGGACTGAACTGTGAGACCTCAGCAGTGATCCATGAAGACTTCTCAATGAAATTATCAGACGGAGACGTACATTACACACTGACTGATGACATCACTGTGTATGTGTGTGTGTGTGTGTGTGTGTGTGTGTGTGTGTGTGTCCATCTGCCTGCTGCAGGACTCTATAGAGATCAATAATTAAACACAGCTAATGGGCTACGAGCTGCAGCCAGGGACATCTGTCTGACTGTGTGTGTGTGTGTGTGTGTGTGTGTGTGTGCGTGTGTGTGGGTGTGTGTGTGCGTGTGTGTACGGCAGCCAAACTGAGCATGCTCAGTTCATCTGTATCATAACGAGGTCAGAGCCTCAGTTTGACCCGCTGACCTGCAGAGATCCGCCGTCCGCTGAGATGAAGGTTAAATATTAACAGTACTGATGTTTGTACTTGTACTGACACTGATACTGCAGCCTGCAGACACTCGTGTACTAATACTGATGTACAAGAGACGCTCTTTAAAATTAGTTACAGAAACACATGTGAGAGAGATTTGTATCTTGTGTCGAATAATCTGAATTATTTCTGATAAAAGATGCAGAGGAGAGATTTATTCTGCTTTATTTTATTTTTCAAACCTCTAATCAAATCATTTTATTTACATATATTATTATATCAATATTCATTGTAAAAATCCTGATTATGTTTAGAGAGGCTGAAGTGATGAGTGTCAGCACCACATTATTTAAATAATATTTACAATGTTAATGAGGTAATAACACAAACTGTCTCCATCAGTGATCAACGAGCTGTTCTCAGAGGACAACAAGGTCTCAGAACACTGTCTGAGGACAGATGGGTGGCAGGGTCCGCCACATATAAACACAGTGAAACAGTATAAACTGTGTTGTCCTTTAAGGTCAGTTTGTGAACTCACGAAGACAAAGAGAGTTTATTTATTTAGTTTGTTGATCAGCCAATGAGGATCTTTCTCTGCTCATTAACATTTCTTCAACAAAACTACAGACTACTCCTTTAGTTCTTCCCCTGTACGTCTGTGGCATTTAAAGATGGACGACTCGTCTCCACTTCCTCCCACTATACAGAAACAAGGCCATAATAATATGGCGGATATGAGCGCGGCCATCTTGTGCCATAACATCATTTGGAGTGTGAGCGGTCTGCTGACCGTGTCTGTTATAATATCGTCTGATAGTTTGTACAAAACAAAAACAGATGAACGTCGGAGGCGGAGCTCCGTTCATCATGTCAGTGAAACCAGTCGTGTCTCGGTGGATTTTAAATAAAATGTTTCCATTGTTTCACAGCCGTTTCTTTCACATGTAAGCTTACGGGGCCACAGCGCCTCCTGGGGCCCCGAGCTGCACATCCTCCATCTTTACTTACGTACATATAAAGACTTTTACATTTTAGTTTACATAACATTTTATATAAAAGTAAGTCAGCTGTTTTCTCCTTTCATACTTTAAGCTCAACATTATAACTTCACGCTCAAGAAATCAGAGAGATTTCTTTCTTTAGTTTGTCTCTAAAACTCTGTTGTTGTTTTATATCATCAGAGCTGTGTTGTTGTCATGGAGACAGATGTGTCTCACTGTCGTCTCTGTCGGACCGTCAGCAGGATGTAAACGTCTGTCTGTCAGTCTGTTATCAGGCTGCAGAGCGACTGACTGTGATAACACAGGAACTACAAAGTTACCTCTTACTGTCAGTAATCCTGAAACGTAATGAGTTACTTTTCACTGGTCATCACTGGGCTTGAGAAGTCTTTATGCTAAGCTAAGCTAACCACATGCTGACTCCAGCTCTGTGAACAGTCTCACTGACAGACTAAAGAAAGTGTTGAACTGCTCCTTTAGTCTGCTGGGCTCAGGGTTCAGACCTGTGGAGCTCTGCTGTTTGTTTGTCTGCTGGCTCGGGTCCATCAGAACCGTTTGGAGGAGCAGAGTTCAGCAGACTGAACACAGCGGCTGGTTCTCTGTGAACAGGAAGTGTCACTCTCACCACTTCCTGTTTCAGACTCTTCTTCTCTCTGGCTTCACTTTTAAACATTCAATCCTCCATCTGTGTGTGTGTGTGTGTGTGTGTGTGTGTGTGTGTGTGTGTGTGTGTGTGTGTGTTGTTTATCCAGTTTCCTTCTTATCAGCTGACTGTGGTGAGAAGCTCACCTGCTGCAGCTCTGAATTTCCGTGTCGAACTGTTTTGTTTTTGAGTCTTTTTTTAGTAGAACTGTTAAAACTTTGATGCTGAGAGAAGCAGACTGGTGTCTGAAGGGTTGTTGGTTCGATTCCCAGACGGCTCGTCCTTCAGCGGGGTGAAAAAACAAGAACCTTCATTATCCAGAGAATCGTTTTCTGTAAGAAGCAGAATATTATGGAGGACTGAACCTGACAAAATGAATACATTACTCATTAGATTAATATTTCACAAAAGGCACCAAAAATGTGATTTAAAAAAAATAATGTAACTCATAATTATTTAGTTTAAATTGATATCTGTTTTAATTTGCTTCTGTACTTTTAAATTAACGGTAAACAAGCACCGAATAAAACTGAACATGAGGCACTGTTAGGTGAGTTTATGTGATTTCTGATCGTCGTGCAGCTTCCAGCAGATGTTACTAACGAGCTCGTTAGCAGAGAGCAGCTTCAACACGTTTCAGGTGCAGAATTACAGTTTTTAAACTGTCGAGCCAACAGAACCACCTGGAGGACTCACCTGAATACAGACTCGACCCCCCTCCCCCACCTCCTCCAGCAGCCCCCCAGCGAGGGTTCGGACCAACACCTCCTATTGTCATGTGTGAAGCTCCAGGCCGCCTGAAAGTCTCCACACTGATTCTGTTTTCATGCTAATGCAGCGAAAACAAAGGAAGGTAATACTTTAATAAGAGAGGAAATAGGTCCTGTCAGTGTGTGTGTGTGTGTGTGTGTGTGTGTACTGAGAATCTGTGTTTTTACTGTTTGTTATTTTTATAAATGTTTAACCAAACACAGTATTTGACCCAAAATCACTGCAACAGTGGTCAGACCTGCTAACAAAGTCCAGCTGAGTGATCCGATCACAGGTGATCAGCTCAGGTGTGAGCGGCCCTCAGAGACACTGAGGACACATTCACAAAGAAGAATCACACATCACCAGACTCCATTAACAAATGTGTTGATTTTAAGAGTTGTTGAGTTAAAACAAACTTTCTAACGTAGAGAAACTGTGTCTCTGACAGATTGTAACTCATTGTGTCCTTGTTGTAAATTCAGCATTAAATCTTTCAGCTGCAGTTGTTTGTCTCCTTGTAAAAAGTGTCAGTTTGTGGCAGCATGTCTGTACCAGCCTGTCTGCTTCTGTGTCTAAAGTGCTAAAGTCTTACCTGCCAACATTGATCAGCTGTTTGAACACACTGTTTACACTGATGTCACCATTTACACTCCTTTTATGAAAGAAGAAACATGTTATTGATCTAAACATGTCACATGTTACAAAGACACTAAACAGGAACAATATAGGCTCCTTCTTTGTCCCCAGACTCCCTTAACAAATGTGTTACTTTAGTGAGTTGTTGAGTTGGAGACATTATTATTTGACTCTTTGACTCCTGAAATGTTCTAGTCGTGGTTCAACACTCTTTAGTTGTGTGTTAATCAAGTTTATTAGAAGTTCAGTCTGCAGACAGTTTGTAATCAGTTAGACACGTTTGGAGGTTTTTAGTTTTGGGACTTTTGTTCTTCAGGTTGAAGTTCTGCGTCTTCACGTATCTTTGTTTCTATGATCGATGTTTAAAGGAGCAATCTGTGAAATATGGCTGGAATTTGACTTCCTCTGAGGTCGCCGTCTCTCACATCAGCTAACTGAGCTGGACGGCTGGTATCTGCTGCCCCCTGTAGCTTTCAGCGCTGCTTCCGTTAGCGATCACAGCAGCAGCGTCGGTACGAGTGAAGGTGTCAGTAGATGGTAGCAGCAGTGTTAGCGGAGCTCCGCTGGCAGCAGCAGATTTACACTGGAAGTGTTCTCCAGGAGAAACATCTGCTGCAGGAGCAGCAGAGGGAACAGAGGAGGTGTGTTGGAGTGGTGCAGGACTGGAGGACTCTGGGAGCCCCTGGCTGTCTCAGCTTGTTCTTTCAAACAGAATTCCAGCTGTAAATGTGCAGCCTCGGGCGGCTCGCTCGTAAAGCTGCAGAGACGCCTTCTGAAAAACACACACTGAGGGAGTGTTTGAGTCCGCGTGCCTGCGTTACATACGTTACGTGTTCAGCCGTCGCAGCAGCACGGACGGACCAGCGGAGCCACGGTCCGGTTTGTCTGAGTCCTGCTGGTTCTGGACTCATCCAGTACACTGATGAACAGATTCACACTGAGACAGTGACTGACTGAAGTTAAATCATTAATTGAGGAGAAAAAGGTTCTTAAAGATACAATATGTAATATTTTAACGTACCTCTGTCACAGTTTTGTGCCTCTGACCTCTGGAATCAGGTGATTTACCTGCAGCAAAGAAAAACAAGGTGCCAGAACACTGTTTGAAGCTGGAGGGGTGGCAGGGTCCGCCACATGTACACAAAGTAAAACAGTATAAACTGTGTCATCAGTGTGTTGATTCAGTCATGAAGACAGACAGAAGACAGAACCGCTCCGTCCTCTATTCTGACCATTTAACTGTAAACGTAACTTTCTATGATAGAAATGAGATGAATCATTAAATTCTAAATAAATATAAAGTATATCATGAGAGTAATCGTCCCCTGGAGTCACACTGATGACGTCACTTCTTCACGTTTCATCTCCAGATTTCACATGAAGCTTCTTTTCCTCTGAGATGAGTTTGTTTGTTCACTGATGGAACAACGTTTCTACACACTGCTCCTTTAAACTGATTGTTGATGTGTTTATGAACAGACGGGAGGATTTCTCTCCTGTCGGTTTGTCTCAGTCCACTAACTGCTGGTGCTGTTCTGGTTAAAGGGACGTGGTGAGATGAGAGTAAGAAAATAAGTTTCTGTGAGTGAGAACAATTTGATCTGGTCCCAAATACAAAAAGATGAATGATTATATGAGGCTTGTTTGACCTGCAGAGGACTGTAGGCGGAGGTATGCACTCTTTATTGTATGTGTGATCTGACAGAGGGACAACAGCACAAAAATAAACTAAAAAAAAATAAAAAAATTGAGAATAACATAAAATAAAGTAGCAGATATATCAATTTGTCACATTATTACAAATTAATTGATTATTTTTAATGTCATTTTTGGTGCATTTAATCACATTTGTTATTTCTTAAATGTATTTTTGCTTTTTGCTGTTTAATTTCTGCATGTTTTTCTTTTCTTTTAACAGTTAAAGTTATTTAAATGCTCACTGACACAACTTCTGACTGTGACCAGATATTTGACTTCCATGAAGGTCAATAAAGTCGATTTATAGTCAATATCTCATTTTCAATAAAATCTAACAAAAGCTTTGATGTGTGATACCGTTGTTGATACCGTGTTGATACCGTTTTAAACGCTGGTGTGACCGAGTCTTAATAAAATAAAATAAAATAAATATAATGAAGGTGATTTTGTGTCGCTGTTTGACTTTTGAGGACTGTATTTGTGGCACAAAGTCAGCTGGAGGTGATGATCAGTGATCTCTCTCCTCAGGTAACGTCATCCATCAGACACGCTGTCCTTCAGCCTGATCAATACACAGAGAGAGAGAGAGAGAGGTGGCCTGACAGACAGCCGAGCTGTGGGCGAGCGAGCAGGATGGCGGTCATGTGACCTGAGGAGGAAGATGAAGAGCGAGGCAGAGGAGGAGTTTAACTGGCTGGTGTTCATAAAGGACGAGCTGATGAGGACCAACAACCTTCATCGTGTCGACGGCTCGACGTTTCCTCCACCGCCGTTAACCTGCTGTTCTGTGAAACACGGAGGTCCAACTCCTCCAGATGTTCTGGTTCTGGATGTATTTGTCAGAACGGGTCGGACTCAAACATCATGACGGTGTCGCTCCGGACTCTGTCAACACATTTTAGAAGCCTTCAAAGTGTTTTTTACAGCGTGGTGTCTACAGATCTGAGTACTTCCTCCATCACTGCTCCAGCACACGGTGACATCACAGGTGGGCGTGGCCACAGGTGCAGAAGTTAAAGGACGCTTTCGTCGTTAATTCAGTAAAAACGTGGATTAAATGCACCAAACATGATATCAGAGATTAAAGGAACAACACATGTTTGGAAGCTGTTGTTCTTTGAGTTAGCTGCTAACCGCCGCTAGCTGCTTTCTGCTTTCTGAGTCTCCTGGTTGTGGGTCAGATTCCAGATCACATCCCGTCCTGCTGTCGCTTCACCTGCGTAACCGCCGACAACGCTTCCACCTCGCCTCGTCTCCGGCAGGCGCAGCAGAGTCTGAACATCAGCTCGTTGTTTCCTCACTGAGACACCAGAGGAAGTCACAGACAGAGAGCGCTCTGCACTTCCTCTTGTGTCAGATAACATCAGTTACACACTCTTACTACACAGCTTCAGACCACACACACACACACACACACACACACACACGCACACACACACACACACACGCTCCACATACTTCACACGACATGTTAAAGATGCATGAAGTGATTTTTGGGCACCATGAGACAAACCGACTCTTCTGACTTCCTGTGACTGAACTACAGACTCGCTGTAACTGGAGACGGATCTGAACCGGATCAAATCTCTGTAGTCAGTTCTGCATCAGGTGGACTAACACCAGAGGGAGTGGAGGCTGTTGGATCAGAACATTATCCTCCTGCAGCTGGTTCCCCAAACAAGACAAACACGAAGCAGATCAGCTGACGTCTCAGTTAAAGTGTATCGTCGCCACACGTCGTCAGATTCTGCTGATTCTATTCATGTAAACCAGTTACAGATTAAACCACGTCAGAAAGGAACAATCAACAAACAAACAGCTAACTAGCACGTACAAGGTTCCACCGACTCCCCACTGAAGTGTTTCTGTAGAGCGCCAAACTCCAAACCTTCAGTCCAAAACGCTCTGACATCATCAAAAGGGGCCGAAATGGCAGAAAAGACGTCCTGCCGTTTGATTGACAGCTGATTTGAGCAGATATGAGCTTATATGCCCGCCCTAGAGCCTGCAACAACCAATGAGTGATGGTGTAGACAAGGCACCCGCTCACCTGAGCCAGTTATACGCCAGCCTCCAGATGATAATGACACATCATGTAGCCAATGAGATTTCAGATCCAGATATATATAGTTTATATCCGTTTTTAAAGCCCTAAAACTGTAAGTTTATGTGTTTTATTCTTTGGTTCTTTATTTAGTGTAAATAAGGACATAAAGAACAGAAATGAGTTTTTGCCTGCAGGTGTATTTTCAAACGAACAGATTTAAATCTGCTGGATCCAGACTTTGTTTTTAAATCCTCATCAAACTGAACTCAGTGAAAGACAGCAGACACAGAAACACACCTGAGGAAGTCAGTGTCCTCTGTCACTGTGTTGAAGACAGCGATGATATCCGTCCCTCCATCAGATCCATGAATGTTAATGAGTTTGGTGGAAGTCTGTTCAGTAGCTTTAGTTTAATCCTGCTGACAAACCAACCAACAGACGGCTGCAGGTGGAGGGAACGAGAATAATATGTGTTTTAATGTTTTAAGACAGAACATTGATTCAGCTCTAGCAGTCGCTGTGTTGTTTCTAGTGTTGAAGCTGTTTATGACTCATTAGACGACCTCGGGCTGCTGTGATGTCACAACAGGTATGTACAGAAGGGAAACCTGGTTATTCTCTGTGGAGACCCTCAGTTTAAAGACACAGTCGCACCGACAGCTTCAACCTCCTGCATGTTTTATCTCACCATCCTTCTTAATAACATTATCCTCCTGCAGCTATAAATAGCGGTTACACTGAGAGATAAGTGCAGATTCCCTGATATGAACTTGTTGTTTGCTGAGCTGCTGGAGGCGTCGCTGCAACAGGTTCCAACATGTCGGCTGCAGGCGGGACGACGGCGGAGACTCGACCACTCGGAGGCCAGGAGACGTCGTCTGCTGCGCCGTCAGTACCTGTTATCTTATTTAGTCTCAGGCGGGAGGACGTCGACTGTTTAACAGAAAAAACAGAAACAATCAGGTTTAAAGTGTCTGTCTGTTGTTCCAGCAGCGTCATGTAGACCAGATTGATCCCCTCCAGGGTGAGCAGCTCCAGCCTGGATTAAGTCTAAACCTGGATTAGTGTCGGCTCTGAGAATCCAAATATTTAACCTCCACTCTGACCAGCGCTCAGCGACGAGCTGATGGTCCAAAGCTGGAAGATGTTTGTGAGGTGACGAGCTGAGTCCTGATCAGCCTGCTCACTGTCAGAGGGTCGGTTCTCTCCACCTCCTCCTACAGGGTCACACACTATATCACTCACCTTATACAGAGCTGAAGTCTGTAGTCAGGAAGCCAGGACGCAGTTAGCATGTTAGCATGTTAGCACTTCCTGTCCTCTCGTCTCAAAGTGTGTTGATGTGTTTTCAGTTTAATGTAATAAGCTGTTTGGTTACAGGATGAACATATTACAGGTTTTGTTCTCCAACATAAATCATCATTAATGTCCCACAGTTTGATTCTGAAGCCTTCATGTGCTAAAAACAGTTAGCGGTTGCTAACGAGTGTCTGAATGAGACTACAGAGGTTGTCGGGACATTAAACGTCCTCACAGCGAACACGGAGACTCATCGACTCACTAGTCCGTCTGTACAGCCACTTTAGTTCCACACTGTTCTAACTCTGAGACGTTTCAGTCATGTGACCGTGATATCGTCTGTTTGTAGACTAGCATTAGCTTCTTACTGCTACACTGTTCATTTACGTTCATCTGTGCAGATTATCTGGATGAACAGAACCGGGACGGATCAGAACCTTGTGTTGACACACAGATTATTATCTGTAATAATCCAGAATACAGTTCAATGATCTCAGAGGAGCCAGAGAGATGCTAACTTCTTACCACTAAATAACAAGTGAGACAAGTGAGATCACTAGAATATTTTCTTTAGATCTGCAGATAACAAACATAATCTAATAATGTAACAACGAGACACAGTCGAGATTAAATACGACCCGTCTCTGCAGAACCGTATTTATTGTGTTGTTGAATTTGTGTTACATTGCTTCACTGCTCTCTTGTGATCTCAAATTAAGTATTTTTATTGTTATTAAGAGAGTCGTTATCTCAGAGAAACATTCGTTATCTGGAGATCTCGAGAAAATCATCTTCTGGTAGAAAACAACATTTGTTGTGATAAAGACATGAATAACTCGTTATCACAGATCATTAATGTGTCTGATCGTTAAAGGTTTCTTATAGTTTCACTCACTCAGGGTTTATTACACATCATTTATTTAAATGCATTTATACTGTATTTACTGTGATTATAGTTTGAGACAGTTTACCTGAATGATCATTTCAAGTATTTTTATTTAAAACATCCTGTTTGTTAGAAAAGTTGATTCAAACTCATCAAACTGACTCATAAATCTCACAAACAGGAACTCAAATCACAAAATTCTTTTAAATCACTTCTTAAAACTCACTTTTACAGACTTGCCTTTTTGTGATGTGGCCACTGTGTCTATTTTTACTCTCACTGTCTTTGAGTCTTGTTTTTGTGTTATTTTATTTATTTTATTTATTGTATTTTTGCTGTTTCGCCTACTGTATTTATTTTGAATCATTACCTCTGTTATCTCAACCATTTCATGCGAATGATTTATCGTCCTTTGTATTTGTAAATTGTTTTATTGCTTTGCCTGTCAAAGCACTTTGTAAACCTTGTTTTTAAAAAGTGCTATAGAAATAAAGTTTATTATTATTATTAAAATGTCTTCAACAGAAAGTTGTTTTATGTATTTATTCAGGTTTGTCTCTATACTTATATATTAACATGAGATCACAGTGTGACAGAACGCAGTAGTTGCACCTAATATTCAAATGAATGAGTGACTTCGACCAATGAGGAGCCGCGTGGAGCCGCCCAGCGGGACAGATGAACCCGTGAGGGGAGCAAATGTCTGTTTGACTCTAATTAAAGCTAAAATAACAGCAGCGCTGCCGCTAAGTGTCGACCCCGGGCCCCTCTGCAGGACGGGGCCACAGATTAAGTCGTGATCCCGGATCTGTCTCAGTCGATATTGTACTTCAATGGTGCAAATTCCTAAACAAATCTGCAGTTAATCAAATTATGTATAACCAATTGACGCACAGTGAACTCGGGCTTTGGGGCCCCTCGGCCTCGGAGGCCC
>CAEMYA010001032.1:79461-96273 GCA_903131615.1 Diplodus sargus | reverse complement strand
ATTAAATGCACCAAAAATAATATGAAAAATAAATTATTTGCTTGATTTATTTATTTTCAAATATTTGTATTTACCTTTAAATTTCTGTAATGTCTCTTTTTCATTTTATAAGAAGAGACATAAAAATAAAATAAATAAATAATACTTAAAATACATGCAGACATTAATTCATTTATAAGATGTGATAGAGATTTATATTTCTGTTTTCACCTCTATATTGATATTCATTTGTAATTTATTTATTTATTTACTTTCCTATTTAGTTTTCCAATTTATTTATTGAGTTATTGATAATATGAATATTATAAATTGTAACATAAATAATAATGGAATTAAAGAAATAAATAAATTTTAAGATGAATTATGAAAAGTGTTACGCGTGCCTGGCGTCTGTTCTGCTGTGCTGTTTCTCTCTCTCTCTCTGTTGCAGGCAGCGCCCTCCTCACACTCTACCTGAGCACACCTGAGGGTAATCAGTGCTGTGGAGTGGGGGAGGTGTTATCAGGGCCGGAGTGCAGGAGCAGAAGAGGATCACACAGCACACCTGAGGATGCTTCTCCCCTCCATCTCTTCCTGTTACATTTACCTGAGCCAGGTTGAGAAATCTCACTCTGGTCATTTTTGTTGTGCTCCTTTGTTAAGGCTGGAGATCACCGGCAGCTCGATTAGTCGTCTCTTTTGTTTTAGGTTTGGTTATTGTTCAGGTAGTTTAGGGGAAAGGTGTGGGCTCACTGCGCGGCTGGTTCCGCATCTTCTCATCTTTTGTTCCTTTTTGCCAGGGTCTCCAGTCCCCTCCTTTGGTTGTTCCTGGGTTTTTCTTTCCTCGAAGGGAAAATAACAAAGCTGGCTTAATTGTGGACATTGTGTGTGGCGTTTATATGTGACTTCCTCCGACCCGTCTGAGCCCAGTGTCGAGGTTATCACAATGGAGGCCGTAACATACTTGGAGGCTCTGCTCTGCTGTCCCAGACTGCCAGCACATATGATTCTGCACAAAATATGTTTGTTAATAGAACCATTTAAAAGTGCTCTTGCTGCTGGTGTGCTTGGAAGGGGAGGGGAGTCTCACACTCTTGTTGTGCCAGGGATTCCCCAGGCCCTGGTTGTATCATAATAGAGACCCTAGCAAAAAGATAAACATACAGACTTTATTTATAAGTTTTTACGTTTTGTTGACATATTATTATATTCCCATTTAATTTTCAGTGTTATTTATTGACTTATTCATTTTTATGTATTTAATTCTATATTCTCTGTCCTTTGCATTTTGCTAAATAATACCTGAATAATTATGTAAATTAATGAATAGATTTTAAAAAACACTTTTAATTAACCATACAAACAGTGATGGTTCCAGCTTGCAATGGGCCCTGGATGGACCTCAACTTCTGCTAAAATGAGACTTAGCGTGCCTGTCGAACACACACACACACACAACACACACACACACACACACACACAACTACACAATATAAAAAACACACAGAACCAAAACCTTTTATAAACTAATAAATGCCTACAACTTATCTATTATTATTCTTATGTCTTTTATTTTGGCGGTTTCAGTCCTCTACATGACTCCACTGCTGCTCTGTGAGACTGTGAGTCACTGTAATGAGACCAAACTGTACAAATGATAAACTTTGACTTGAATATGAATCTCAAGTCAGATGATCACAGGTGAGGTTTCTCTCTGCAGCAGCACGGCGCCATCTGGTGGTTAGTAGGATGTATGACAGCCTGCAGGACTACAGACACCAGAGGACCGTGAGGACAGCTGGTCCTCCAGAGTCCAATCAGGCTCCTTATAATCCACAGACCACAGACATGATGGACTGCAGAGGTCAGAGGTCACTGATGGGAGATTCCTGCCCTCGTCTGGATGTTTGGACTCAGTTTCTCCAGCAGTGTGAAGTTCCTGTGAGACAGTGAGGAGGAAGCTTCCAGCTGAGTGGACCTGATCCAGACCGGTGGAGGTCCAGAAGGTCGTTCTGACAACCGGGTCACGATAATAAACACTGATAATATACAGTTCTGCAGAACACAGGTACAGTACACCTTTACATTTCTTTAGGTTTGATGAGTTGAGCTGGATCTTGTGGTCTGGTTTGGTTTCTGCATAAAACCACTTTGTTAGATCATGTTTTGGCTTAAAGTTCTCGGGTTTGTCACCACAAAACCTGCTGGAAACTTCTGGACTTCTCATTAAAAACCCACGTTTGTTACGCCCACAGACGGCTGGAGATTTCTCGTTAACAACACAGTTTTGTTGCTGCAAGCTCAGCTGGAAAATGTCCTGACGTCCCGTTAAAAACACCTGGTTTTATTATTACAAACAAAGCTGGAAAATGTCCTGACGTCATGATAAAGAATATCCTGGTTTGTCGCTACAAACACATCTGGAAATTCACAGACTGAGGCTGGAAATGTCCTGAAGACTCATCACAAATATTTAGCTTTTGTAGCCTGAAACACAGCGAGAAATGTCCTGACTTCTCATTAAAACACCCACAAACATGGCTGTAAATGTCCAGATGGACTTTTCAAATATGTTACATACAAATATAAAAAGTGTATTACAAGTATATTTTAACTTTTGTCCTCAATTTAAAGTGGCAGGAACAGGAAGATGTCCTTTTCGTTCTCTTTGGCGACACCGCTGGTGATAAGCAGGTGAATTTTTGCTCGCTAACAGAGACAATGGATAAGAACCTAAAATGATCTCGTTCATTGCTTGTGTTGGGAATCGTTATTGATTATCAATTATTAATTAATATTATCATTAATTAATCAAAAATTATTAAAGTTGATTAATGAAACCTAGGTAACTATGAGTTTTCCATCAGATTCACTGGTTCATGTACCTGGAATTCAAAGATGGCGGCAGTGACTGTGTCGACTAAAGGTGATCACTACACGTGCGTGCGAGGTTTGAGCAAAGGCAGCGGTTGCGCCGTCTTTGATCTTGTGTGCGGTTTGGTCACACGAGGGTTGAATTTACAGGGATGATACCCACAGTTCCAAAATGGTGAAGTCCGTCTTTACAGTCAATAAAGGGAATATGCTGGACGCACGTCTTATGTTATAGCGGGGTTGTTAACTATAAGTTAACTAACATATATAGTTAACTATAAAATAACTAACAGGTCGCTCAAAACAATGCGTGTATCTCGGTGTGTGTGTGTGTGTGTGTGTGTGTGTGTGTGTGTGTTAGTAAAAGAGGGAAGAAGCTAAGCGGGGCTTAGCAGACAACAAAGAAACAAACAAACGACCATGTGGTGCACAGCGGTCGTCTCTCCCTCGAACAGTGGCCGGCAAGCGAATCGTAGTTCGTTTATCGTCCGCTGATCGAGCCGGAATACGACGTATTGTGGTCACACACGGCGGCAAGACTGTACAGGCTGGATTAGCCTGACTGAGCTCCTAGCGAGCTTAGCAAACACAGTTAGCACACAGCACAGGTAACCATAAATCGGACTCGGCGGTCCCTTCACAGCAAAACAAAAGCACAACAAAGAAAACAACAACACGCTATATACTATCTGTTTCTGCCCAAACAAAAGACCTCTTACTGTAGATGCCGCTTGTTGCGGTAGCGTGGGGGCCCGGCTAACTCGAAGCTCCAATTCGTTCAGGACACGAACGCGGGATCAGACTGGAGCGTTCTCACAGCTGACGGCAGGCTGTAATACAGCGATCGGTCGACTCAAAGGAAGGGACAGTCTCGTTCCTTCTGAAGATTCTTTTCTTCCTTCTGCAGGTAATGAGGGAACGGCTGGGTTGTGCAGCGTTCCTCTCGGGATCCAAAACAATTCTGACGAACGTCCGAACAACAATAAAAGTGAAACAAAAACAGTCTCTGTCTCGTCCAGCGAGGAGCAAACTGAAATTAGCTCAAGCAAAGATGAAAAATTGAAAAACGTTTCTTAAAGTTGTAACCTTATGGCAGCAGTTGCATGAAACTGAGGTCTCACAACAACAGAAGCTCCCAGGGATACAAAGACAAATGTGCCTGCGTGACCTTTTAACGTGGGTGTGACGTCATTGTGATCCTGGCGGAGCTTCCTGGCTCACAGCCAATAGGGACCGGGTGACGTCTTTGAGGCAGTTCAACGTGGTCACGTTTTTCACACCTGGTCGGCCTTTTTCCTGTTCTTTGTTCTGTAGTCCTCGCGGTTGAGCAACTACTAGTTTAGGCTTCTAGTTTCAACTACAGGCCTTCTCTTTGTTTGAGACCTGGAAATGGAGGCATGAGGCCCAACACTTGCAAACCTCGTGACTTCAATACATTTCATGAAAATCAGGCCAAATCCATCATCGTGCTGTCAAAAACAAATGGCACCGAAAGTTAAACCTCCTCGGCGGCGACAACAAACTTAATCCATGGTGACTAACTCACACCGGAGCTGCTCGGTTCTGTTTGAACAAACAACAGCAGAGAATTGGTGAAACGCCGCTGCAGCGATAATGCAGCAACTCTGTGAAAAGACCTACTGAGTTTCCTCAGACAGAGATAGTGACTTAACAGATATAATAATAATACATTTTATTTCATAGGCGCCTTTATGTCACTCAAGGACACCTTACAGTAAACAAAGACAATTTAAGCCACAAAAGTACACAAGAGAAGAAAACAATAAAAATGGACAGAAAATTCATTTAACTAAGAAAGGCGATCTTAAACAGGTGTGTTTTGAGTTTGGACTTGAAATCAGATAGTGTAGTGATGTTCCTTATTTCGGGTGGCAGAGAGTTCCAGAGCCGGGGAGCAGAGCGGCTGAAAGCTCTGCTCCCCATGGTGGTGAGAAGGGCAGGGGGGACAGTCAGCAGAATGGAGGAGGATGAACGGAGGGTGTGAGAGGGAGTGGCGATATGGAGAAGATTGAAAAGATATGGGGGGGCAAGATTGTGAATGGCCTTGAATGTTAGCAGAAGGATTTTGAAGTCAATGCGGGACTTGACCGGGAGCCAGTGGAGCTGCTGTAGGACGGGAGTGATGTGGTGGATGGAGGGGGTTCTGGTGATGACACGGGCAGCTGAATTCTGGACCAGTTGAAGTTTGTGCAGGGATTTGTGGGTGAGACCGGAGAGGAGGGAGTTGCAGTAATCCAGACGGGAAGTGATGAGACTATGGACGAGGATAGCAGTGGTACGGGGAGTAAGGGAGGGGCGGAGGCGGTTGATGTTGCGTAGGTGGAAGTAAGCAGACCGGGTGATGTTATTGATGTGAGATTGGAAGGAGAGTGTACTGTCGAGGATGACACCCAGACTCTTAACCTGTGGGGAGGGGGAAACGGAGCAGTTATCAATGATGAGGGGGAAACTGTCGGTTTTGGAAAGTGTTGACTGTGTGCCAATGAGAAGTTTTGTCAGAGTTGAGTTTTAGTAGATTTGAAGTGAACCAGGATTTTATTTCAGTTAAGCAGTCGGTAAGGGAGGAGGGAGGGAGGTTGGAAGTGGGTTTGCTGGCGAGGTAGAGCTGCGTGTCATCTGCGTAACAGTGAAAAGTGATGTTATGTTTGCAGAAGATATTGCCAAGGGGAAGGAGATAAATGATAAAGAGGAGGGGCCCCAGGACAGAGCCCTGAGGCACACCAGAGGTGACAGTCTTTGGTAAGTGGGTTGTTGGTATTGTCCATGTGAATGTTAAAATCTCCCAGTACTATGTTGTTTGGTGAAAGGGTGGATAGGTGGGTGAGCAGAGCAGCAAAGTCATGTAGAAAGTCAATATTTGGTTTTGGGGGCCGGTAAACAGTAGCAATGATGGTGGGAGTCGGTCCAGAGAGCTGACAAACAGTGGATTCGAAGGAGGTGAAAGCAGGGGTAGGCACCGGCGAGACTTTCCACTTCTCGTGTTGGATTATTGCGAGACCCCCTCCCCGGCCGGTGCCACGGGGCTTGACAGGTGTAAGTAAATGCCGGAGGAGTAGATTCGTTGATATATATTTACATACAATATTTACATACAATCTTTGAGATTATTACTTTAAAGTATATAAAATCTACTGTTAGGATATGAAAGTTCAACTTCAATGTACATAAATAAATATAGTTATTCTACAGACTGTAACTGGTATTTCAGTGCACATCTACAAAGTGTTATTTTGTGGTGGTGTTGTGAATTTAACAGAAGTGAACTTATAAAAGATTTACTGTGTGTTATATTTAAAAACAGTCCACCTTAACTACCTTTCATTTACCTGTTTGACATTTAATGTCACATTTTGAATCACTGCTGTTGCAGAACTTAAACGTATTAGTATAAATATAATAACTTCTGTCACTAATAACTGTGTTGCTGCTGTTAATAAACATCAGGTGACCTCAGCCCAGGACGCTGGAGGACCTTCTGTTCACTGATTGGTCACTCAGAATTTAATAGTCCAAATGGTCGCAGCTGATTGGCTGTGGAGTGGGGGAGAAGGGTGGGGCCAGTCACAAACGGTTGACCCCTAATGGAGCGGGTCACACACTGAGGAGAAACAAGATGGACACAGACACTTTAATCTGGGTCAGTACTTAAACTTTATTGGGATGATACAAAAATGTGTGTTTAACTGAAGTTCAGTCGAGTTAATTATTTCTGAGTTCAGCTGAAGAAGGGAGCTTCCGTTAGCAGCTAATGCTAGCGCTGACGTTAGCTTGTAGGTGTTAGCCTCGGCTAGGTCACGTTTTCAGCGGGCCTGAACAACCGATCCGGTCCAGAATCTCACAGCACACTAGAACTTTGTATAGCATGTTGTATAAAACACTCTTGCTAAAAAGCAACCAAGGCTTTATTTGTGATTGAATATTCAATCACAAATAACATCTCGGTTGCTTTTTGGTGAGAGTTTCACTTTAACAGCTGCAATTTTGACCCATTAAGTTTATTTAATCAGACGGGAGAACGACTCCATCCGTGATCGATTAACCAGGTGTCACTCAGCCTGCAGTCGGCCACACCTGCTCTGAGACTCTCTGCTGTCACATGTAAACAGTCACTGTGGCTCAACTTCTGCTTTTTAATGTTGGCCTGCTGATGTTTGTATAAAACTGTAGGTGCACCTGGTTGAGTGACGTCGTCTGTAAAGGTGTATGAATCGTGACTTATTCAGATCTTTAAACCGTGTCTTTAAAATTCTGTCAATGATTACAGATCAGGTGGAGTTTGTCCCTCAGGAACAATAAAAAGGCAGAAACCACAGAAGAGCCTCAGAGGATCACACACACCTTCCTACTGTAAGTACACTCAGGCTGTTCTATTCAGATACGGAGGCTACAGGTCTGTAGAGACCAGCAGGACTGTAGAGACCAGCAGGACTGTAGAGACCAGCAGGACCGTAGAGACCAACAGGACTGTAGAGACCAGCAGGACTGCAGAGACCAACAGGACTGTAGAGACCAGCAGGACCGTAGAGACCAGCAGGACTGTAGAGACCAGCAGGACTCTACAGACCAACAGGACTGTAGAGACCAGCAGGACTGTAGAGACCAGCAGGACTGTAGAGACCAGCAGGACCGTAGAGACCAGCAGGACTGTAGAGACCAGCAGGACTCTACAGACCAACAGGACTGTAGAGACCAGCAGGACTGTAGAGACCAGCAGGACTGCAGAGACCAACAGGACTCTACAGACCAACAGGACTGTAGAGACCAGCAGGACTGTAGAGACCAACAGGACTGTAGAGTCCAGCAGGACCTCAGGCAGTGAAATGTTCCTGTTGATCTCATCCAGCTAACATTGTTTGAACACAGTCAGGATTTGTTTCTCTCACATGAGTTAAAACCTCAGCATCGTGTGATTGGACGTGTTTCAGGGTGTAAATGATAAATTGGAGCTTGTTCATTAATGATCATGTTTCCTCGTTCCATCAAGGTGTATTCACATTATCGTGACCTCCTCACTGTTGTGTATGTGGTGTGTTGAGTTTGGAGTGTTGAATTTTTACAGAAAGTTGATTTATTTTAAAGTGTGACTTGATTCAAGACAATGTGTGTTGGCTGCCAATCACTGTTGATCTCTGCTTGAACTGTAAAACAGACAAACTGAGTCAGTAAATACTGAGTTTGAGTTGGAAGAAGAACAGAGTGAGGTGTGGTCGATAAGAAACAAGTACAGTCACAAGAACAAGAACAAGGTTCATTTATTTATTGGTTTACAACACAGATAAAATAAAATAAGTACTGTTTGCTTTATGAGCACTGAGGTCAGAACTCTACTGCTCGCTTTCACACGACACTGAGTCACTTTAATATGAACTCAGTGCTTGGAAGAGCTGCCAGAAATTAGAGTCACAGCAGCCAAACGTTTGCTGAGTTGAGTGAACAGCTGATGTCACTAACAGTTACGGTGAATGAAGCCGACACTGAAGCACCAAAAACTGCAGTTCCTCTAACGGCCACTGGAGGCTCCAAGTGTGAAGAAGTAAACATGTTTACAGCCTGCTACAGAAAACAGTTATTTATTATTTATATTGTACAAAGCTGACAGAGAAAAGTGCAGTAAATGAGGATGAAACCAGTGTGAGGTGATTGAATATTACAGCAGAGAAGCTACAAACTATGACTGAGTGAGCCTCCGTCGTCCTTTTGACGAATCACAGTCAGAATTTGAATTTTAAAAAAATCAGCAGTTTGGGTTCAGGGCCTTGCTCAAGGGCAGCTCATTGTTGGTAAAGAGGGAGTGGCTTTTACTTTCCGGTCACAAGCTCGCTTCTCTTCAGGCCTTTAGGCCACCACGGCCCCTCAGGTAGGGTAGAAAGGTTGTTTGACCTCTACACCTGTCTTATCAATATTCTTACCCTGCAGACAGAATTCACTCATTCATTATCTAATAATTGACTGAAGTTAATTACACTTTGTGACCAAAGAGCAATAAGAAGCTGTCGCTCAGTGGCAGCCGGTACAGAGTCCCACTGTAAACTGAAAACTGTGGAACAAAGCTGCTTGAGGCTGAAGGGGTCAAACGGTTTCATGTGTTCTTTATTACATTACATTATTGTTTTATAAGAAGACAAGCTGACCAGCAGCTCCACACCATTCAGAGTATTACTTCAAAGCTACTGAGCATTTCATTAAGTCCAGTAGTTAGTGGAGTTACAGGTGGTGAGTTCTGGTATCCATACTTCCCGTACTTACTATACTTAGTTTGAGTACTTGAGGTGTTCCGATATTGATCGTGGCAAAAAGAAGTGTACCTAAAGGACCCGGATGGTGCCCTCATAACGGCAAAAGCGCTGAGTGTGCAACGATGTACACTTCACGCACTCGACGGCCGCCATCTTGTCTACGTAGGTTTAAATCACACCAACTGGAGCATTGTCTGTCACCGTCGGGAGGAGGAGGTAACGTTCCACTTTGCCTGCGTTAACAGAGCCATATTGCAGGATTGTTGGATTGTCATTGTTAAAAAGTAAAGCTGTAGATGTCTTTTGTTCACCGTTCAAAGCGGGATGTTTTTTGGCGGGTGATGAGCCGCGGAGTATTAGGTTTGGAACAACATTCACCTGCTGAAGTCTGCGTACTTAATAAGTGCAGATAGTGTACTAAGCTTAAGTGTACTCATAGAAATATGAATATTGGAACACAGCACAGTAGTTAGTGGAGTTACAGGTGGTGTTCACCACTGTTCACTGTGTGGAGGCCACAAGCTCACATCAGTGGATCTGTACAGATCTTTGTAGGATTTAACAAAGTTTACACTCCAACATTACCTGGACATGTCAAACACATTGATTAGCTCAAACCCTTAATATCTTGTTTCTCTTTGTCAGTCAGAAGAATCACTTTCCTGCTGATGCTGATGTAAATCAGCCGTCAGACATCACCAGAGGGAAACTCAACAACTACAGAAACAAACCTGAATGAAATGTTCTGAAACCCGAAGTATAAAACAGGTAAGCCCTCTGATTCTTAGGTAAATAATCATATAAGCATGATCAATTACCAGTCCAAACAGCTTTTTACATTTGAGGGGAGCTGCTGAGTCAGCTGATAATTCTTAGAAGGTTCATTATTTTTGTCATGTGACACATTATTACTATAAACTCAATAAAATCTCTATTTCATGCACCAGGTGTGTAGGACAGGGACAGGTAGACCAAAAATTGTAAACAAATGTTTATTAAAAATTGGATTTTATTTAATGAATTACTGTGAACATAGATGACTGCAAATTGAATTGTACATGCAAATAATCATGTTGTTTTTAACACAGACAAATAACAGGTTGGTCAGGAGAAGAGTCAGAGAAGTGAACTAACGAGCTGTTGTTGGTTTTGTCCAGTTCAGCCTGAGCGATGGACTCTGAAGCCAGCAGGACGATGGAGGTGGCGGCGCTCGGCCGACCTTTCAGCCTCGGGATGCTGTACGACTGCCGCACAGATTCACTCATCCCTGGTAAGGATTCACATTAAACATCATTACAGCTGCAGTCTGGAGTTTTAAGGGAAAAAGGGGACTTAGTCAGAACATTATAATGACACAGCTCCCAGGTCAGTCCTTCTTCCTCTCTGCCTTCTAAGCCCCTCCCACCTGCTGTGCAGTAGGCTTGTAACCATGGTAACAGAGGATGCCAGATAACAAGATGGCGCATTCAAAATAACAACAACAACAAAAGCTGCGATTGTTCTATTTCTGATCAATACAGTTAAATTACAATGACGAGTGCCTCATGCAGATCACTGTAGATATCCAGAGTAAGAATCAATATTCCTCACATCGCTGTAGACGAGTTACCAGGTGATCATTCAGGTGATCATCATCACCTGCTGCCTTTCTGAAGCATGAGGAACGTTATTTCTCTAAACCAGTTCAACCACTTCAGAGCGTCCTGAACACAAACTAACATTATAACTGCCCGCTCACTTAAAGACACTTTTGCTAACAAGCAGCCATAAACACAAAGCTAAACACTGGAGTTAAGCTAACATACAAGCTAACAAGTTAGATTTACCAACAAGCTGCGTAACTCGACTGCAACATTGGTGATATGCGCTATGTGGTTAAAACATAGAATGAAACATATATGACAGCTGGCCTGCATCTGACTCTACTGTCAGACTATGATGACAATTTCAGCAACCAAAAAATACTGTAGCGGCCCCTCGGATTTATCGTTTAAGACGCAGATAGTTTCAAACGGGTGTCTTTTAATCCCCTCTCCTTCTTCTCCATCATCATATAACACCGTGAAAACTACAGGATAAAACAGACAACATACAAATATTTCCATGTAGTTTCACAAATACTTCACACATAAACCAAGTTCACAAATTAATGATATTTCAAACCCAGAACAAATCATTTCAGCAGGCTATTAAAGAATTACCAATAAAATATGACACGTGTGAAACAAAGAGTATCACATACTTTCTCCAAATGAAACAAAATAAATCTTACATCTTATACTAATAATAATAATATTACATACATACAGTCGCCCTACCTCATTCCGCTTTCCAAGGGCGCTATTTTAGATACAGACATCAGCTCTCCTTGCTAGAATGCTCTCGATATTAGCATGTGCTTCACCGTTTGGTGCTTTTAGAGGCAATGGACATGAACAATATAAAAAATGAGTAAGTTGCAATATGAACTTATATCTCACAGGATTCAAAAACAGGCAACTGTACACATAACATACAAAACTGTTACTGTACCTCAGACGAAGCATGAACACACACACGTTGCTGAGAGGAAAGCAGCGTACACAGCATCATAAGAACACACGAAGAAGAAAATGGCGCGAAAATCAAAATAAAAGCAGAATTGACCATAAGGTGGCACTGTAGGACTATAATGTCTTGTTAACACAAAAACAATAGAAGAATATTAAAGCAATTTATCAGACATTTACATTAATAACTTATAGCTGATGTGTTGGCTGCTCCCAGCTCACTATGTGAACTTGACTTCTATCTGGTTCTGGAGGCTCAACTGGATTTTTGCCTCTTCTTTTTCAGGACTGACATTATGGGACCGCAGTGACCTGGCAGAACGTATTGGAGAAAGACCACAGAACTATAATGACTTTGAGATAGTTGCATCTGAATCGATTGAGGACAAATCTTCAGCACTTAATGTTGAAGCCTCTTTGAAGGCGAGTTTCTTGGGTGGACTGGTTGAAGTTGATGGATCAGCAAAATACCTGAATGATAGTAAGACTTCTAAAAATCAGGCCAGAGTAACACTGAAGTACAAAGCTACCACAAAGGTCCAAGAACTGTCAATGGATCATCTTGGAAGAGGCAATGTGAAGCATCCATATATCTTTGATAAAGGGTTAGCTACACATGTAGTCACAGCTGTTCTTTATGGAGCACAAGCCTTCTTTGTCTTTGACCGTGAGGTGTCAGAAAAGGAAGATCATCAAGACATTGAGGGTAACTTGAAGGTGATGATACAGAAAATCCCCTGTCTTGCTATAGAGGGTGAAGGTTCACTGAAAATGGAAGACAAAGACAGAGAAAAGGTTGAGAAGTTCTCCTGCAGATTCTTTGGAGACTTTTCACTTCAGAAAATGCCGACATCCTTTCAGGATGCAATACAAGTCTATCAGAGTTTGCCAACATTGCTGGGAGCCAACGGAGAAAATGCCGTACCAGTGAAGGTCTGGATGTTGCCACTGACATGTTTAGATTCTTCTGCTGCGAAACTCGTCCGTCAGATAAGTTTAACATTAGTTAAGAAGTCACAGAGAGTCCTGGAGGACTTCAGTGAGCTGGAGATGAGGTGCAATGATGCCCTGAAAACCACCACTGCACAGCAGTTCCCACAGATTGGCACAAAGATTAAAACCTTTAAAGAGATGTGCTCTGAGTTCAAGCTGGAATTCCAACAAACCTTGGCAAAGAAACTTCCATCAATCCGAGGAGGAGGAGAAGAAGAGGCTGTGCTCGCAGAGATCCTGAAGAAGAGACATTCTTCTCCTTTCAACAGCAAAGACCTGAACAAGTGGATGGACTGTAAAGAGAGAGAAATTCACACCTTAAAGTCTTTCACCAACATGATGAAGAATACTAAGATTGTCTCATCTGAACCAGACCTGTACAAGGAAAGTCTCAGTGCAGATTATGCTGTGTGTTTTGTTTTCACCTCACTGGGAAGTGATGAACCGTACCTCTCAACTTTATCAGAGTACTTAGAAGAAACAACCAAACCAGACGAAGCTCGAGGGTCTCGTACTCATGATGTAGAGAAGGAACAATGGTACGCCTCAAGAGAAGCAACAGATACAATGAGGAGTGAAGCAAAACTCTTCAGTGACTTTGCAGAGGCCAACAAGGAGAACAAGAACATTAAGTTCTTAGCAGCTGGTTTAACAGACGAGACACAGAAAGGTTCAAGCATCTACCTTTATAAAGACGGCTTCTCTGTCACTGAGAACTTTGAGCCTCCTTCAAAGCCTGAAACATTAACAGTCAGAGACATAAACCACAACAGTGTGACGCTGAAGATTTCTCCAGCAAAGTTTGGAGCAGAGAACATCACCTCCTACTCTGTTGAGTACTGTGTCAGTGGACAGGATGGATGGAAAGAAAAGACGGCAGCAGGAGCTGAAGAAGTCACAGTGAGCGCTCTGAGTCCAAACACAGAGTACAAGTTCAGATGCAGAGCAGTGACCTCAGTAGGTGTTGGACCAGCCAATGAAGTCAGTGGTTCCATTAAAACTTTACCTTGCAGCCCTCCTGGAAAACCTCAAATTGAACCAAACTCATGTGAGATATCAGTTAGCTGGGACAAACCTGCTGAACTGGGACAAGATGTCCAGATCCTGAGCTACATCGTGGAGTACGCCAAAACAGACAGCAGGGTGAAAGAGGAAGATCTCCAATGGAACCAAAAGATGTCTGAGACTGAAAAGACGATCATTTCAGAGCTTCAGCCAGAGACAGAATATGTCGTCAGGGTCAGATGTGATTGTGGTGAAGCTGGAAGAAGCAAAGAAAGCATCTCTGTTAATGTCTGCACAAGAAAATATTCACCACTTGCAGAATCCCTCAGAAGTTCAAGCACATGTATTAACTCTAAATCCCCCTCAGTTTATAAACTGCATCTGACAGAAGAAAATATGGACGTAGGTGGATGCCAGAGATATAGATTTGGCAACGACATCATGAGGCAAAATCGAACAGTCATTATTTTTGGTGAGGCTGAATCTGGAAAGTCCCGTCTGATCAATGGAATGATCAACTACATTGTTGGTGTAGAGTGGGAGGACAATTTTAGATTTGTGTTAGTTGATGAGGATCAGATGATATCACAAGCTGACAGCCAGACTCTTGAAGTCACTATGTACAAGATCAACCACCAGCAGGGGTTTAAAATAGACCACTCACTGACCATTGTTGCTGTTGACACATCAGGATTTGGAGACAAAAGAGGCATAAAGAGAGACAACGAGATCACAGAACAGCTGCGTAATCTATTCACTGATCAGCGTGGTGTCAGTGAAATTGATGCTATATGTTTTGTAGCTCAGGCGGCTTTAGCTCGACTCACATCAACACAGAAATATGTGTTTGACTCTGTGCTCTCAATCTTTGGCAAAGATGTGGCAGAAAACATCAGAGTTCTGGTGACATTTGCAGACGGCCAGCTTCCTCCAGTTCTAGAGGCGATCAAAGCTTCAGGTGTTCCATGTCCTAAAACAGAAGACGGGCTGCCAGTTCACTTCAAATTCAATAATTCAGTGTTGTTTGCAGACAATAAATCATCTACAGCAGGCAGCATGATGGAGGTGGATGAAGATTTAGGCTTTGGTCAGATGTTTTGGAACATGGGAACAAGAACCATGAAGAGGTTCTTTGATGCTTTGAATGTGATAGAAACCAAAAGCTTGACACTGACAAAGGAGGTCCTCAGAGAGAGACAGGAGCTCGAGAAAACAGTTGAAGATATGCAGAAGGATGCATGTTATTTATTCAGGCTTAATTATTTTAAAGTGCACAAAATAGTGAATGGTGATTGTATCTCCTTCCTTGGCGGTTTGATAACGGTTCAAATGACAGCTGAACATAAGTCTGCTTACTTCGAGATGATGAAACAGACAGAGAGCTTTGCTAAGTGTTTAAAGAGACTCAAAGAGATATCACTGAAGCCAAATCCTCTCACCGATTCAGAGTACTTTGACATGCTTATAGAGGAAGAGAAATCTGAGGATAAACCAGGCTGGCAGCAAAGAATTGAGCACCTGATCAATATCAGAGAACGAGCAGAGTTCATGGCTAAAGTAGAGAAATTCCTACAGTCCACCTAATGACCTCCAGCATGTTAGCAAGGACAAATGAAGCACAGCACCAACCCTAACAGGAGGCGAGAATGTTTCCTACACTGATCCCAACCAGGACCAACACTGACCAAAAGAAGACTGGCAGTGCCTGAAAGGCCAAGAGAGACCTGTTCCAGCAAAGACTAAAAGCTGTTTCACACCAAGTGCGAATTACCGTGCGGATTATTCGCACGGTAATGTATAAAAAATGATTTCATGGGTTATAATGGGAGCTTGCACACCAGGGCGGAACTTTCGTGCGGCAAAAAAAAATTCCGGAACCACTTTGTCGTCTGCGGAATTCCGTCTGCGAAACTACACGCTTGACCAATGAAATAGTTTGCTTTGTAGACGGGAAGTGACATCATACAAAGCAAAGGATTTATCTGATAAAATGAGCTAAAGTTTAATCATTCTGGTGTCCCAGCTAGAGCTTATCGGGCCCAAAAAATCAAGCCCGACCCGACTCGAGCCCGTTGTGTCCAAGTCCGGCCTGGCCAGACACATTAACTGTAATTATCAGCCCGAGCCCAATTTAAACCCAACATTTTTTTTAATTCTTGGGCTGTTATAAATGACGTTCTCAACTACAATTCGCGTTACTCTAATCTGACCACTTTTTGCAGTAACGATCTAACGCGTTAATATTTCACACCAGTAATCAGATTAAAGTTGCTGTGCGTTTCTATTATTTTTGTCATTTTCCTCAGTAAAAATATACACTTTTGCTTTCTTCTTGCGTCTCGGGGAGTGATGTCATGTGTGCGACAGGTCATGTTTTCAGCATGAGGAAAACTCACGTGTTACACCACGCAGCGACACAAATGTAAACAACAATGGAGAGAGATGCGTATTTTCTAGCTGGAAATACAGTCATTATTTTGAGTTATTTGCTGGCTCTGTGGGTGCTGAAGAGCTTGAACACTCCTGTCAGATAATGAACCGCGACTTTTTTTTTGTTTGGTGCGAAATTAGGACACATAAATGCGAACATTTCGCACCGGACTCAGTGTGCATGCTTTACATGCGGAACATTGCTGCGCGGATATTCCGCAAATCCGTGCCGCATTTTCGTATCGCACTGGTGTGAAACGGCTTTAAGAAAGGGCTCGTGTTGCTTCCCAGTCAGACTAAGAACTGGTCTTTAGGTCAACTCCATGAATGATCACATGGACAGAGATCTGATTTAAACATCACTGAAGTCTTTACTAGCTGAGACATTTCTTCAGTTTTAATGGTGCAACCTGATCAGTAGTTTGAAATCAGCTAGTAGTTAAAATATAATCTCATGAAGAGCTTCGGGTGTAAATGTAGCAGCAGATTGATGAAGAGCTTCGGGTGTAAATGTAGCAGCAGATTGATGAAGAGCTTCAGGTGTAAGCGTAGCAGCAGATTGACAAAGAGCTTCAGGTGTAAACGTAGCAGCAGATCGACGAAGAGCTTCAGGTGTAAACGTGGCAGCATATTGATGAAGAGCTTCAGGTGTAAACGTAGCAGCAGATTGACGAAGAGCTTCAGGTGTAAACGTAGCAGCAGATTGACGAAGAGCTTCAGGTGTG
>CAEMYA010001032.1:32514-45564 GCA_903131615.1 Diplodus sargus | reverse complement strand
GCTAATGCTAATGCCAACGCTAGCCTGTCAGTGTTAGCTTAGGTAGCACATTGAGCTGAACAGTGAGACTGTATTTCTGAGGCTACACTACTAAGCAGTGTGAAGTTGATCTGTTTGAACGGAGCAGAGAAAGCTGTTCAGGCAGGAGGTGCGTCGTGGTTGTGGCCTTGTTTTCAAAGGTACTGTTACCGGTGGGCCTGAACCGTCTGATCCAGTTAAACTCAGGAAGGTCGGCGGTGGCTTCAGTCTCCGTTTACCAGAGAGACTTTCTCACAGCATCCGCGCCTTCAACATTTTCCTCTAAGGTTTTTGTAGTTTAGTGTTTTCAGGGTGCGTTTATGTCTCAGACGGAAAGTTACTATCAGCTATATTCACCCAGTTCTTTTGGATTATTGCAGGTTTGCATGTTGGAGTTCTGGTGCAGAGTGGGGGGGGCTCACTGCCATGTTGAGTATTTGAGTAAACTGAATGGAACAACTAACAGTCTGATTGCGCAGTTTTGTGTTTTTTACATTGAGGGAAGTGGTTTGTTGGTTTGATAAATATGAACATTTCTGTCTTTCTTTCTCTTTCTCTTTCTCTGACCAAACTTTAAAGAAGGCAGTCAGTTAAACTATAAATCAAGATGCTGTTACTGCACTGCCTATTTGTCACGTAAACTGCTTGCACAAATATATTTTTGTACTGTTTGTTGCAAGCTGGCTGTTTTACTGCTTCCTGTTTCAAAGTGAACACGTTGTGTTGTGCGTCCCATCCACCCCATGATGTGGTGGAGAGAGCTTGAAGAAAAGTCTGCGAGGTAGTTGGACTCTGTGTTGCAGAGAGGCGGCTGGCACACGGACCGTCCAGCTCCGCCTTCCCGCAGGCTGCAGCCATTATCTTCTCTAATGATATGCAAACCACATGTCACTGTTCTGGCTCCATATACTTCACTGTTCTCTACTTCAGGCTGCAGGAGGACACTCGATTGTTCTGAGCACTCTTATTGATTTGTGTGGTGACTTGGCTGTTAGGGAGCTGGAAACACTCCTGAAATGAAAGTCAGCTGATACACTTGTGCTGTGAACATGATTGGACGTGTAATGTAGAAATGTCAGCATGACTTATGAGACATAAACATTTGAAGGTAGCAGCTTCTTGTTTTGCAGGAATGTAAAATGTTAACATTTTATTCTGGCTACTGAGCTGATTCTGATGGAGATATGAGGTAAACACGTATTTCATAAAACATGAAACAGATGAGGTCAAACATTAAACATATTGTCTTCGTACTGTTTTCAGATTGAGTATGCAGTGCATCTATCTGCAAAAACAAAAACACATTAAATTTTATTTCACTTATGTGTTTGGGTTTTTGTATGACCAGGTTTGTTGTATGAAAGTGTTAATGTAATAAACTTAAAACTTTGGGGTTTGAAAAGAAGAAGTAAAGACAATGAGAGGTGGAGCAGCGCTGAAGGAGGAGAGTGTCAACGTCACATTTTCTATTTAAGTGGAAGTCACAGTTTGTCAGAGAGACACAGAGCTGCAGTCCAGATGAATCTCTGTCTTTGTCTGAAGAGTTTAAAACTGAATCCATCAGAATTTTCTCAGCAGAACAACAGAATCTCATCTGAACACTGGTGAGTACTCAGTAACTTAGTGTTTGGTAAGATTGAGTTTAAACCACAATCTGATTTTTTTTATATCTAGCAGCTTTATATCTGCAGCTCCTTCCTGAGGAGACCTCCTGTGTCAGGAGGTTCAGATAACAAGTAGTTTGTGTATTTTAAGATGTTTATGAAGGTTTAAATCATGAGACTGATCTGTTGAATGTTGTCTGCCCTTTTCAGCTCACTGAGGCGACGTCCAAATGTTTCCTGTGATTGAAGTAAAGTCAACTCACTGAGGAGGAGGACTTCTTCCTGAACTTCATCACCTGAGGTTTGTTAACAATGAATCTGATGGTTTAAAGGAAATCGTCACATTTGTGTCAGAAAACAATGATCACATGTCTGCAGGTACATTTGAGCAGTTATTGGTGGGGGATTTTCCACATAAACTGGTTTTGGACTGTTGTTCTTTACTGTAACAGTGGAGTTGGTCTGACTTGAGCAGCAGCAGTCACTGTTGTAGGAACAGGGTCGTATTAAGACCTCACTGTGTCCCAGGGCAACAACATTCAAGTGGCCCCTAGTTCACTAAAACGGATGTCAAAGTAATTTGCGCACACAAGTTTGTGAAGGGAGAAGTACCGATGTCTGTTGCTATTGACAGCTTAGGGCAATAAAACGATAACGATGATAAATTTATGATCGGCGGATCCAACTCAGAATGACGTGTCGAGCCGACACAAGACAATAAGCGGCCTGACTATTGAAACTGTTGAATGTTTGTCATCTATTCATTCTGAAAGTAAATAACTGTATTTTATAAATCGTAATTAACCTTCTGGTTTGTATTTTAGTTCTGTCCTAAGGGGAAAACTCTTAAACCTGTCAATTCAACATTATTATTATTGTTGTTAAATATATATCGTGAAAATTATTGACATCGATCAATATAAAAAAACATATTATGATAACACTTTTGACCATATCTCCCAGCCCTATGACAGCTGCAGTCGATCACAGCTGGATCAGCTGTAAGTCGGCGTTAACAGCTGTAGATCAGATAAATTAAGCTTGAAATGACGCATGAGATTGTTTGGTCCTGCAACGTTGCTCTGTGGGACATTTCTCTGTATTCAGTTGAGGGAAGGACCTGTGCAGTTATCAGACTGTTCTCTTGGGACCGACACGCCCTCGCTCCGCGCCTCCGGATTATCCGTTCACACTGGGACAGTTCACACGCTGAAACTCTCCCTGACTCTCCATCCCCATCTTCAAACGATAGTGACTGATTAATCACATAATCTGGCATAAATGATTTTCACTTTGTAGTATATGTTAAGAATAAATATAAAATAAAAATAAATGCATTTATGAATTAATAAATAGTTGAAAGTTGAACATTTCTCGCCTGAGCTTGTTTTATTCATTATGGACGTGGACTTAAAATCATTGTTTTATTTTATGTTCTTGCTGCCCTGGCTTTTGGCCTTTGTGCCCTCAAATAATTGACAACACGAAAGGCCAAGTGGCCTTGCCCCTAAAATGGGGAAATTCCAGGCCAGGTTGTACTTCTCAAGACCATTTTTTGAGATTCTTGGTCTTGTCTTGGAATCCTAGGTATTTTTACTCAGCCTCGTCTTGGTCTTGGACTGGACGGATTCTGGTTTTTTGAACGAGACCAGTCAAGACCACCGCTGATAGGCTTTTTGTCCATGCCTACTGATAAGAGTGGAAGAGGACCCTCTCAAAAACAGCTAATAACTTCAAATCATTGCTAGTGAAAAGATTTTGTCAGGTCAATTCAGTATGATAATATGAACTTTTTTCAAGAAGTGAAACACGACAAGTTTGCTAAGATTTGAGATGTGTTTCATTCATTGTGCTGCTTTGAAAACAACAGAGCAAAGATTGTTTTAGTGCATCTTAATAGGGAAATCTGTGATGTTTAGATGTACACATTTTCTATTTTTATGTAACCATTAAAAAAAATAGGAAATTAATAAGATCATTAATCTGACACACATCTCCTGGTAGTCTGCAATCATGTTTTTTCAAGTGCTGTATCGTAGACATCATGTTTCACTTTACTTGAAAATGTTTGACTTCTCATCCAAGAGGCCCAATAATAATACAACTACTGTTCTCACCTACACAGTTCTGTGATTGGGCAGCAGGTGTATGATGGATTAGTGGGTTTCCTTTTTTTTAAGTGTGTCTGGAGCCCATTGAATGTGCCAGATATGATGCTCGCATTATTATAACATAGCCCACAGTTTGAAGTCCAACCTAAAGTCTGACACCATTTAATCACAGATTCAGACTCGCTGATACCTGTGTGACTGTGGATGAGCTCCAACCTGAGGAATCTCTCTACTGTGCTGCTGTCTGCACTGACGAAGCAAGAAACAAACATCTATTTGTTCTAAATGTGGTACTGAATCAGCCATAACAGAGAAATATTTAACACGTCTGATTTCCTCTGCGTTCACTTTCGTTTTCTCAACCATTAATGGAATAAATGTCCTCACAGTTGAAGACCTATAAGATGGCTCACCTCTGTCCTCACTGCCATGTTACTCAATGTGCTCCTTTAATAAGAGATCCGACTCTGCTGTCAGTGAAAACAGTCCACAATTTTCAGTGTGCACCTGTCAGGGTTAAATGAACAGGGACACAAACGGAAGACACAAACAGGAAGGCAGGTAAACAAACAAAAGGTGAGCTTTATTAAGTAAAGCTGTAAAACAAGTAGTGACAAACAGTAACTAAACAGAAGGAGCAGGTGGGACAAAGACCAAAAACAAAGAACTGCAAAAATATAAAAACTAAATAAACAAAGGAAGTGCTGGAATAAGAGGCAGGAACATGAAGGACACAAAGATACAGGACTGAACTGGACTGAGACTCATTACACAACAGACAAACTGACCATGAGAGAGGAGGACAAGAACTTGGATACTCAGAGGGTGTTGATGATGGGACACAGCTGAAAACAGAACAAAATTGGGAATGGGACAAAACATGACACAAGGAGAGAACTTCAAACTAAAACAGGAAACAGCTAATCCACAAACTCACACCATGACAGCACTGATCCCAGCAGTTCGCTGTCCCATCAGAATGATGGTCCTAACACTCCCAAAAATGTAATGGCAGCTTTCACATCTGAGGAGCTCTTTAATATCTGACTATGAATGTCTTACACTGTTATTATTAAATACCACCAGCCTGCACTGCTATCCTCGTTAACACCCTGGTTACATCTCGTCTGGACTGCTGCAATTCTCTCCTCCATGGTCTTCCTCGGAAATCACTCCATAAACTCCAACTGGTCCAGAACGCAGCTGCGCGTATTGTCAGGCGTGTTTGTTTGTTTGAGAGGTGAAAGAAAACAGACTGATAGAGAAGACAGACTACGACGTACTGTTAACTATTTAATAAGAAGAATTGTATCATTAAGCAAAAGCAAAAAAGCTTGATCAAGGTCTTTCTCTGTTATCTCTGTTAAAAATCGCAGGCAGCAGAGCCCTAAGCAGCAACGCTGTTAACTGCAACCAATCGTCCAGGAAAAAGAGACAGAATTTCAGCATGTAATACATTATATTGCTGTATGTGTTGAATTGTCATTGGTCAACCATATAGATATGATGAATACTATTATTGGACAATCGAGTAAAAAAGGTGGGGAGAAACCGTGGTTTAGACTTTAGCCCTCCCATCGTTGGTGCACAAACTGGTCCCAGTTTCTCGGCACACGAACCATGATTCCTGGAGACGTCGCCCTGTTGAAGAAACAAAATGTCCCTGGCCTGATCTGCCTGTTCTCCCTATCTGCCTTTGTTTATGGTGCCTTCACTGTTGCCTACGTATTTGGGAGGTGATATCGCTGGCCTTGGAGGCCTCTTCATGTGGGAAAGGAATAGTGAAAGGTGAATGTATTCTCTCTCATACCCTGGCTTTGCTCTCCATGTATTAGCCCCTCATAAAAGAGACTAATGCTTCTGACCATCTCATTTGTCAACAGGATATGTGCAACTCTATTGATAATGTGAGATAACAGGAAAAGATGGGAAAAGACAATCTGTATGTGTCACAGTGTGGCAGACGTCATAATTGATTGAGAAATGAACAATGTGTGTGTAGGTTTCATGAGCAGTGTGTCTGTGAAGGGGAGTCACGGGCAGTATTTAGTAGGCCGGGGTCATAGGGGGACATACTACATGATAAAAAGCATAGAGGGGGCACTTTGTAAATGTATAAATCCTAACAGTATCATCACCAGAACTCCCTTTGCTGAACACATCATTCCGGCCCTGCTGCAACTCCACTGGCTCCCTTTCAAATCCTGTATCGATTTCAAGATTCTACTCCTCACTTTCAAGATCCTTCATAACCTGGCACCATCATATCTCGCTGAACTGATCCATATCCACAATCCCTCCCGCACCCTCCGATCCTCTTCGACCATCCAGCTCTTTACCCCATCTGCCGACCTAATCACCATGGGGTCAAAAGCTTTCAGCCGATCTGCTCCTAGCCTCTGGAACTCTCTCCCACCAGACATTTGCACTTCTGACACTGTCTCCACCTTTAAATCTCACCTGAAAACACACCTATTCTGCGTGGCTTACTCTGTATCAGCATTATCATATAATCACACTCCTGCCTATTCTCCATTCCACTCTATGGCACTTTTCTCACCATGGAAGCTCAGCCCTGCCTAACCCGGCCCGGTTGACTTTCTGTATGATGAGGACTACAGAGTCTGAACTCGGTGCCGAGACGGCACCATGTAACTGCATCCTCTTACTGATTTATTTATTTGCACTAATCGTCCTGTACTTGTACTGTCTTTTGTTGTACTGTTGTTGTTACGTGCGGTGTCCTTGAGTGCTTTGAAAGGCGCCTTCAAATAAAACGCATTATTATTATTATTATTATAATAGCTGCTTTGAATTGTTATATGAAGCCTGGACATGAACTGAAACTGAAATGAGTGACAGTGTGAGTGTCATTGGAAGTGATACAACCAGGTTTTTTTAACATGACACAGACAAATAACAGGTTAGTCAGGAGAAGAGTCGTAGAAGTGAACTAACGAGCTGTTGTTGGTTTTGTCCAGTTCAGCCTGAGCGATGGACTCTGAAGCCAGCAGGACGATGAAGGTGGCGGCGCTCGGCCGACCTTTTGGCCTCGGGATGCTGTACGACTGCCGCACAGATTCACTCGTCCCTGGTAAGGATTCACATTAAACATCATTAATGCATCAAAACAAGATATTCAGGATTTAAAGTCCTTCATCTCTAAACTTATTGCAACTTTTCAGCAGGGATCAGGTTCATATCAGAGTCATGAAACACTTTTTCATGTCTGCTTGTTGGTTTGTTTGCAGTATCTACTGAGTGAGTACAGTTTAATGCAGATAAAAGGGACTATTGAGTCTTGATGGAGGTATGCTCTCTACTGTGTGTCATTTTAGCTGGTTGAGTGCCTCCTGGACAGAGGTAAACTCAGGATCTAACACAGGCAAGAGGGGCTTCAAGGAAAAAAGGATCAATGTCCATAACTTTAACTATATGATGTAGGTTTTATTGCATAGATTTTAGCGAGGGCAAAGCATACAGCTCAGTACTTATTTCTATTACTATCATTATCAAAAATACTTACTGATAAAGCAGGATACCGTAAATAACAAATTAATCTAAAAGAGTTGAGGCCTGGTTAGGAATACTTAAATTTAGGTGAGATGGAGAGAGTCAGGTCTTTCCATGGCTTGCCTCTCTCCTCCTGCTGAAAGTCCAAGTCCTTGAGGCAAATCACAACCCCACATGAGGTCTCTCAGTTTCCCCAAAGTCCAAACTTCACGCCAGCAGAGTGAACAAAAGTACTCCAATATCCCAAGCTCACATTCCCGTCTCAGGTGTTTCTTCAAGGATGGAGCGAGTGGAAGAATGAACTTTGCTTTGGACAGTGGCACGGTTTTATGTCCTTATTAGGACATTTTCCTACCAATCATTTCCTACAATTCAATGACTAATAGTCCCTTGATGACAGCCAACAATTTCGTAATGATCTAACATGACTCAGTCACGGTCTGTGCCCGTGCCCAAAGCTTGATCAGTTTTCGACACATCCTTTTGGCCTCATGTTGACCTAATCAGTTCTTTAACACTTTCTCCTGACCTCAGCTCAACACTGTTTCTTTACTGATTATCATTAGATCTCTAAACTTCAACACATTGTTTTCAATCATAGTTACTCATTACGCATCCTTCTACTTTGCAAAGTTAATACTTAATCCAAAATGATCATCAGACAGAATGACAGACAAAGCCTTGAGTGTAACACTTGCTCTTTCTCACAGACACATCATGTCGCCATTTCCTCTTTACTTCCTATTTCAAAATACCTTTAATGAAATGGTTTTATTGAATTTAATGAATTTATTGCAAACACATTGCAGAAATTAAAGTTTTAAATATATTTCAGAATCATTTCAGGACTAAGTATAATGTCCCTTTCTTGTATTTGTGTCTGGCAGCAGTGTATGAATCTCAACTTTTCTGACACTGTCTCCGTGTCTGTGTACATATCCACACTAGACAGGAGTAAATGGATCTCAACTATTTTGACACCTGTGTCCAAGACAAGCCAGCCCCCCCAACCCCAACCAACATACACTCTAATCAGAATAAGTAAGTGAATAAAATAAACAACAGTTGTAGGTTTTTGCTCTTATTCTCCTTATTTTACAATGTATATAGATACATTTCTTAGTTTTTGTGTCATCAGGTGTATCACACACAAACACACACGCACACACAGTTAAATTTTTGACCAGAAGAGGTCTGCCAGAGAACAAATTAGTCCTACCTCATAGGCATGTTGGTAATAAATAGCTTAATGAATTTAAATGTGGACCAAAAATGTGTTTCAGTTCGGATTATGCAAAGTTTTGCTTATCCAGTTGGGTGTGTTATTGGGATTTTATAAATTTAATGTGCACAGATATAATTTTGGTAACCTCACAACCTCAGAGCAGACAAACTTGTGTGCACCCACTGCGATCGGTGGCGCTCCCCTAGGGGGGGCCCGGACCCCAGATTGGGGACCACTGCAATAGAGCATCACACTCCAGACTTCTGCCGACCAAGTCGGCTGACTTCCAGTTTAGCGCAGAGCCAACTTGGGGTTAAAATGTAATTGGGCGGCTCTTTTAGACTAAATTTTATTGGACCTAATTGCGCAAAATTCTGACATTAAAACTAGTCATTTAGCGAGGTTGTGCTGCTTTTATTAACATTTTACTGACACATTTTTCACAATGTGAGCTTTTGGGGAAAAGTGCATCCCAGAACATGCTGTCTGGGTGTGTGTGTAAGCAGCCAATTACTCTTTAGCTGCAACCAAATCTACCCTCGGGTGCAACTAAAGTTACCTTACCTTACAGGATGATGTATTTACACGGCTTGGCCATGACAAAAACTGGCCTTAAAGGGATAATTCGGGTTTTTTGGAGTGGGGTCGCATAACGTACATATCTATAGTCGGTCTGTTTCCTTCCTAAAATCTATAACAGTTCCAGTGTACGTTGTATAGAGAAAATTCACACTGCTTCACATTGCTATCGAACCAGCCTTTCTTTTGACACTACTGCGAGCAAAGGTCTCAAGTTACCGTCACAACCTACTTTGTCTGCGCTCTTTAAAAAAATTACAATCCTCTGGCCCCAACGCACCAATCACAGTAATTTTCTACAATGAGGCAACCAGTGTCACAGGAGAGGTGACGGGTCAACAAACGGACTGTGAAGTTAGTTTCAGTTGGGATATTCAGCGGATAGTCACTCGACATTACTGCCCTGTGTTAGCATCAGGATAGCCGACAAGAACCAGTTTCTATGGACGCTCCTAACATCACAAGCTGACAGAGGAGCAAGCGGAGGCGGTGTGACCGAGGCGTGGCTGTCCAGCGGGGGGAACAGCTGGGCTGGAGAACGCCGCTTCCCTCCGTCCGACTTTCCAACGTCCAAAGTTCCCATTGCACTGTAAAGTGCAATTCGGAAAGACATTAAAAAAAAAAAGTCTAAGTCATTAAATTACTCAACACAAATATATAAATACAAAATAATAATAGTTTTTTTTCAATATCTTCCATGTCATGTGACCCAGCGGCTCCAAACCAGCTGCTGATTGTAGTAAACTGGACAAATGAGACACACCTCTTTCTTTTGAGTGATTCCTCTATTTTATATGAATATTAATATGCAGAAATTATGATTTTTTTTTTCTCAATAGCTTCCATGTCTTATGACCCAGTGACTCCAAACAGCATCTAAATCTTGTTCCTAAGTGGGCCAAATAAGACACACCTCTTTTCTCACCTCTCTTCCTCTATTTTATAGGAATATTAATATGCACTTAGACTACTGACATCCCTTGTGTTTAGTACATAGGGATACGGAGGTTCTACGGTTGAGAAAATGTAGTGCCAAAAGAAAGGCTGGTCTGACAGCGATGTGAAGCGCTGTGAATTTTCTCTATGCAACATACACTTGAACTGATACAGATTTTTTTAGGTGGTCCTTGTTTTAGGTGATTGAATTTAGCTTTTTCTCTGGACCCCTTTACTGCAGTACAAAGGATAGGATAGGAGTTTATTTAAAACGGGGATAATGCACAAAAGAACATTAATCTCAGGAAAAAAGAAAAAATGTATTGGGCCAGGTGATAGCAATTTTGCTAGTTTCCGCCTGTAGTCCGTGGGCAGGTAAGAACAGTTGAAAGAACAACAGTATTAAGATTGTTGAGATATGACAGAAAAAAAAATGAAGTGATGGCAATGGTATTTTAAAAGTAGACAAAACAAACGAACAGAAACAGGGAACGAGAGCACCAGGTCATGAAAATGCACAACAGAGCTTAGCACAACAACACATACTCTCTCTTATTTTCATCACACATTCAATCACAAGCATTCAAACACAAGTACATACATAGATAACAGTCCAACTATCCCCATCCCCACCATTCTCTAAAAACCACACTCACACCTATTAATAACCATACACATACTCACATAACTCAGCAATGTGTGCAGGCTTGCTTACTCAATAACCAGCACTTTGATAAGCATGAGAATGTGTGGGGATTTGTCCTAGGGCTGGGTGATATGGCTGAAAAATGTATCACGATATAAGTGTTTCATATCAGTCGATATCGCTAATTAATTTTTTTTCCCAATTTGAATCTTTTAATCAGGGGTCCCCAAACTACGCCCGCGGGCCACATCCGGCCTACCTAAACAACTGGAGTGGCCCGCTTAACAATCCCAAACATTCTCTCTAAACGTGCCTATTTTTTTTAAAAATTGCATTTCCCATAGAGCTTGGCAACGTGCTGCAGTGTCGGGCGCCATCCTTGTTGCAAGACGCCTGAGCAAGAGGGAGAGAGAGCTCTCGATAATCATATATAACTATGTAACGGGGAAAGAATGAATGTATGTCTTCATTACACTACAGGGAAATTAGCACCTGCTATCCACCAAATGCGGGGGAATTTGTGTGCTGGCGCCTGGTGGGTGAATTGAATCAGTTTACCAGCAACTGTGACGGATTCATTCCAGTCAGATCTGATCCAATTAATCTTAATGATCTATATCTTAGTCAAGCATAACAGTGCGCTTTACACGACCCAAGAGTTTTATCTGGTCAAATTATTTTCCTGATTCGAAATAAGTGTCAGTTGGACTTCAAAAGGCCAGAAATCAACAACTAATTGAACGGCTGTAAGCGTCATTTGGACTGCTAGATTTTAAACTCTTTAATCTCTCATGTAAATACCCAATTGAGTGATGAATGCATTCATTATGTCATGATATATTTTTCTTAAATGAAATTACACCAAAATGTACATTTTAACAAGTTTAATTATACATTTATTAATACCATAGTAAACCGTTATTTTTACATATTTACACAGGAATTTAACAGAGAAAAGTTAGAACAATTAGAAGTAACTTGTTTGATAATGAGTGATTTTGTAATAATATATAATTTAAGAAATATAATAATCGAAAAAGCTGAAAACAAGCTGATCACAAATAAAAAAAAGAGCCGTTGTGATCACTGGTCACAGTCTCCGCAGATTATCTCTGCTGTCCTCACAGTTACACACGGGCTTGTGGCATTTCAAGTGTCTGTTTCAAGTGGTTGCGTTTGCAGCTCGTTCAGACCGGCACTGCCTCCGTCTCCGTGTCTGCTGCCGTGGTTGTTTCTGCTGCTGCCACCTTGTTCCGCCTGCCGCGGCCGCTTTCCCCTCCATGTATTCTGCCCTCAGCTCCTCTGCCAGCTGCTGCAGGAATTTCCTCCGGGCTCTCCTGCTGCTGCTGCTCCTTGAATAAGATGCGGGCATTGATCCCAGCCAGGTCGAGGATGTTATAGAAGACCGACACCGGCCACCTTTCCGCCTTTGACGGAGTACGGCCTCCCATCTGGTCCGGGACGTCCACGCCGTAGGCGACTTGGTGTTGTTGTAGTAATCACAGACTCTGGTGTTGCCTTCACCCCAGTGAAGGTGCCCACACCTGTGTGCAGGTGCTTAAGAAGCAGACATTCATCCTTGGCTGGTACACAGTCAGAGTCGGATCATTTCAGCACCTTCGTGTTGTGAACAGCTCCGCTCGCTGTTTCATGCAATTATTAACTCACAAGTAAATTCACAAAGAGGCACAGCTGGAGACCACTAACACAGTTAGAGACAAGAGAAACAATAAAAGCAGCAAACCATGCGAAAAATGGAACAATGAAACCCTGCAAAGTGTAGGTTGTATAAAAACTATTCCGAGTTATCAGTGTAGCTTCAGTATGGAGAAGCAGAGAACCGCTCCAGACGCTCAGCTTTGTAGTGCAGTGAACACGGTCCAGTGCAAAGCGAATTTTAACCACCTAAAATGAGGCCCACCTAAAAAAATCTATATTATTGCAAGTGTACGTTGTATAGAGAAAATTCACACAGCTTTACATCTCCGTCAGACTGCCCTTTCTTTTGACACTACATTTTCTCAACCGTAGAAAATAAGACTTAATTTCAGACACAGACCGTAGAACCTCCATGCTACACTCACCCCTCGTGACAGATGGAATTTCTCGTGCAGTGTTTTCAGAGCAGAGTGTAACAACCTTTTTCAGAAGGGGAGCAGAAGCATTGTAAATAATTTTGTGAAGTAAACAGACATTTGAGTGTATGATCAAGTTTTCAAAACTCAGAAGACCGTATTTAGCAAGTACATGACAGTGATGGTAACGCCGTGGATTTTTGGCATGGACAGGGTTTCTGCGGAGTCTTAAAAAGTCCTAAATACGTCCATATTTTGCATATAGGTCTTACATGTAGTCAGGTCTTAAATATGTACATTCATTTACGGCTTCCATCATCGCCTTTTTTTTTTTTTTGTTTGG
>CAEMYA010001032.1:0-17633 GCA_903131615.1 Diplodus sargus | reverse complement strand
GTTCAACCAAAGGAAAACTGCTGCTGTGTTAGTTTCATGTGTTCCTGTCACATTCTGCCTCTTCAGGCTCAGTCGTTGTCGTTCTCCATCCGTCCACCAGATGTCCTCAGACTTTCCCACCTGTCCTCGTCCCCTGACTCCCACGTCCACCTGCATCAGCCCCGCAGGATCTACCTGCTCCATTTACTCTCCTTCATACCAGTTCTTCAGCTTCCTGCCTGTTAGCGTCCATGTTTTCTCTCTGTTGATGAATCACTGAACTCTTCTCGTCTGTTCTCACATTCACCTGATTTCTGACACATTCTGATCAGAAACATGTCAAACTTCACAGAAACACACTAAAGACCTGGAACGAGCCAGTCTCCCTCCACAATATCAGGGGAACAGAACTGACACATATCAGCATCTCTCCAATGTGAATAACTGTCTGTCTTCTGTATTACACAACAGTGATGTCACCGTTCATGTCCCAAATAATGGAGGAAAGAAACTGACAGAATTAACAAATAAACTAATAAATGGTTCAGTAGATCAATTAACATATAAGAATACATGTAGGTATAATTAATTTTGTTAAATGCTACTCATGAATTATTTATATCTCTGTTTAAAGTTGCTTCTGAATATATTTAACTTTTTAAATTTCCATCCATCCATCCATCCATTTTCTTCCGCTTATCCGGGGCCGGGTCGCGGGGGTAGCTGCCTGAGCAGGGACACCCAGACTTCCCTCTCCCTGGACACTGCCTTGAGCTCTTCCGGGAGGACCCCAAGGCGTTCCCAGGCCAGCTGGGTGACATAGTCACACCAGCGTGTCCTGGGTCTTCCTCGGGGTCTCCTCCCGGTGGGACATGCCAGGAACACCTCCCGAGGGAGGCGTCCCGGGGGCATCCGAAACAGATGCCCGAGCCACCTCAGCTGGCTCCTCTCAATGTGGAGGAGCAGCGGCTCTACTCTGAGGTCCTCCCTTTTTAAATTTCCCTCCTGGGATTTTTCATTTCATTATTTTAAATATTATTAATGTATTTATTCCTATATTTTCTTTCCTTTGCATTTTGCTAAATAATAGCATAGAATGAATACAAATAAACATGTAAATACAAAAATAAATGTAAAGATTAATACACTGAAAAATCAGATGGTTCAGTGGATGTGAAACAAATGGTTTGTTCCTTTATGTAGCAGGAACGTCTGCAGAGACCGAATACACTGCGTTGTGTTCTGTGCACAATAACGTGGGACGCAGGGGTGGTTTCACACTAACACAAAAAAAATAAAAATAAAAAATCTATATAACATGTAGGCTATTACATGGAGAGGGCATTAGCATATGCACACACTAGGCGTGTAACGGTATGGGATTTTACAGCACGGTACGGTGACGGTATTAGTTCAGTATACCGCGGTATTTCACGGTGACGGTATTGTATTTTTTTAAAGATTTTTTTTGGGTACTCGGGGCCATGAAATAACCAACAAAACAGACAAGTATCGTTCTAAGAAGAAAAACATTGCTTTATTTAAAATGTACACACACACACACACACACAGAGCCTCTATTATGCATCTCTCCATGCATCTATCTATTATAGTCCATCTTTCTCTCTCCCCTTCTTTCCTTCAATCTCTCTTTCTTTCGTCTTTTTTTTCTTTGGCATGACGTCACTGTCATGCGCCAAACAAACAATTAATCTCAGTCCTTCCAGAAAAACATGGAGTTTTTTTGTGATTGTTGCGGGCAAAAAACCTTGATTATGCAGCACGTTTTCTAAAAAAAATGTGATGGAATATGCGGGATATTTGTGCAATGTTATGCGACAAAATTGCGGGAATTTGCAAAAATTGCAGGAATTTGCAAAAATTGCAGGAATTTGCAAAAATTGCGGGAATTGCAAAAATTGCGGGAATTGCAAAAACTGCGGTTTTGATAAAAAAAGAAAAAAAAGGTTCCCTCACTCTTACACTCTTCTCACTAAGTTACTACCTTAATGTAAATAGTCATTTCTAATTACTTCCTATGATCTGAAAGCATACTACATCACAGAAAGTGCTGGAAATAATTAAGTTCTCATCTCATCATTTCATTTCAGACCTTCAAAACACAAGGCTAAAACATACAAAACGTTGCTGAGACAAACAAGTTCCTACCATCGGTGAGTGTTTGGCGGTGGCAGAGTGTTTGTCCAGCGTGACTTCCACCTGTGGTCCAACACGCTGCTGCACAGAGTGCAAAATAATTTGCCTCCACTGTCCTGTAACACATCGGGATAATCCTCTGCTCTGTCTGTAGCGCTTTTGTTGGCAAGTGAGACTTGCAGTCTCATGATTTCTCCTTCGTGGGGTATGGTGCTTTCCGATGATGTCACTTCATAACGTTCCCAAGGCAACAGGAGGAAAATGGCTGCTCTTGTCTGAAGTAAACGCAACATTTTTCAACTTTTTGCAGAAATATATGTGACTTTTTCTTCCCCGAAAATGCTGGGATTATGAAATCATGCAAGCTCCGCGTATTTCGCACATTTTTGCGCGGAAATCAGCGATTTAAGTGCGGCGTCTTTGAAAAAATGCGGCCCCCACATCAATGTGCAGACTTCGGCTGATTATGCGTTGAATCATGCGATCGCATAATCGCGTTTTTCTGGAGGGACTGAAATCTACAAGTGAACAAAGCGTTGCAAAGCGATGTAGTGATTTCTTGTAGATCTGCATATTCTGTAGACAACAAGCCCATGCTGTTCCACGGAGAATGAAAGCGACGTACAACAACAATAACCATGCTCTTTGAATGAAACATCGTAGACCGGCTACAGTGGGATTTATAATGATTCATCTTACCTGCTTGGACTTAAGCTGTGCATATTCTTTTTTATGCCACTCGCGGAGATGGGACATCGTGTTAGATGTATTCGCCGATCTTGCAACTACTTTCCTGTTGCATAGTTTGCAAGTTGGCTCTCCGTCGTCCTTTATGGATCCATCTGGTTGTTTTGGGAGCCAAAAACAAATGAACGGAGTCGCTTGGCTGGAGGATAAAGAGGTGGTGAAGTAGGGACATCGGGTCAACCGGGCCCGCGGGTAAATCTGCCTCTGGTTCAGAGTCTGCCATCATCATGCCATGATTTTTTCTAGCTTCCTGGATCATGTGGGTCTCACGTGTGTTTACCAAAACTACCTTTTTTGATTGGACTGTCACTGAACCAACTAAAAGACGCTGACCATGCAGCCTGCCCTGAACTAAATGGAATATAGGCCTACTTTTGAGCAGCACACAGTAGGAAACGCTTTTTCAATCTACTGCTGCAGCTGTAAAATTAGCCACATAATATAAAAATAATTAATTAATTACTATCAACGTGAGCTTGGAAATCTCACGGTGTCACCACCGTGGCTTTACGCCACCGCAGTATACCGAAATACGGTGTAGCTTTTCACCCCTAGCACACACACAGAGGGAGAAATCACTGCAAAATAACTTTCTTTCTCTCGCTCAAAACGGCTCCCACAATCAAACTACACGACAGAAAACAGCATAAACACATCTCAGAACAGTATTACATTAACATTCAAGTTAGCTCTGAAACTCAAAAACATAACTTTTAGATCCCGGAGCCTCAAATATACCTCTGTCAGTCAGAAACAGCGCCGACTGACCGGGAAAGGTACTACACACCACATATCTGCAGACTTTCAAAATAAAAGCTCATGTTTGTAAAAATGAAGGAAATAAAGAAATAAAAGCACAAAAATTTAAGTAAAAAGTAAAAAGAAACTAAAACACATCATGTGAATGATTTTGGTGAAATTAAGAATAATAAAATAAAACAAAACGCCAAAATGTTTCGTTTCCTTTTTCTATCTGTTACATTTACACTGTGTAAGTTTTAAAGTGCTGTGTAAATGTAATTAATGTGAATCTGTTTGGGAGAGAAAAGGATATAAAGGCGTGAGAGGGGAGCAGCCCTGCAGGAGGGAGGAGAGATTCAACCTCACATGTTCATGTCGGGAAGTGAAAGTGAACGTTAGTCAGAGACGCAGAGCTGCAGACGAGGACGGTCTCTGTCTTTCTCTGAAGAAGACTTCAGATTATTCTCAGCAAAGAATCTCATCCAAACACCGGTGAGTACGCTGTAATACAGAGAGAACACACAGTGAACAGATATCTGAGCAGATTCTGTTAAAGATGTGGAGTGAAAACTTTCAGTTGGTTCAGTTTCACCAAAAGACTGTAAACGTGGCTGGAAACTGCTCAGCCGTTATTTCCTGTGAGGAGACGCCCTGTGAGAGGAAGTTCAGATAACAAGTACTTTGTGTTTTTTAAGATGTTTATGAAGGTTTAAATCATGACAGAGGTGGGGGACTCGAGTCACATGACTTGACTCGAGTCGGACTCGAGTCGCAAATTTGAGGACTTGAGACTTACTTGACTAACACCGATGAAAGACTCGACTTGACTTTGACTTGGCATTCATAACTTGAGACTTGACTTAGACTTGACACAGATGACTTGAAGGTCTTGGCTTTTCTTTCTTTCTTTTTTTGCGCGTATTGAGACGTTAGTTTCGTTTTTGATACTTTGCCCTCTGCCACCTTATGACGTGCTGCTGCCAGAGTGGCGCTGTGGCCGACAGGATCAGAGGAAGAGAGGCAGCATGGAGGGAGCTCCGAAAATCATCACATTTGGATTCAAAGATTATTTCATCCCTGGGTGATCTTGGCCGCCGTTAAATGCGCTTTTCTTGGTTAAAGCGTGTGTATGTTTCAGATACTGTCTTCAGTGCGCACAAAGCCATTATGTTAAATGTAGGCGCTCACAACCCAACACGACACCGTATCTGCACACATTCGGTGACGCACTTGTTTTTTCGTGCACGACGGACCGTCTTCTCCCTCAGGTGTTGTGTCTGTGTCTCTCCTACTGTTTCTCACGGAGCTCTGCCCCGTTTGAAAGGAGAAGTTGGCCGTATGTGTGAAGATGTCGCCTCCGAGATGTAGAATGTATTTTATAGAAGAGAAACACACATTTCAGTCCAGAACAGACATGTCTGTGACTCTCAGCCTCCTTTTATAGCGGGGGAGGGAAACAATACCTGAGAGTAATATTCTCAGCTGTCAGGATGTGCAGTATGCTGCAGTCCCAGGGTTGATGTTAATCTAATCTTATTCCTGAATTCATGGGTTTGAAAAAATATATAAAATTGATCAACTATGCATTTGCATCATATTATTGACTAACCACCCTCTTCTGTTTACTGTGTCTACAGATATGAAAAATACATTCATACAAACTTCTTTTGACTTGTTTGATCTTTAGCCATGACTCGACTTGACTTGCTTGAGTAATAGTAATGACTTGACTTGACTTGCTTTATTTTCATCACAGTTAACTTGGGACTTGCACGTATGCGATTTACTCCCACCTCTGAATCATGAGGCTGATCTGTTGAATGTTGTCTGTCCTCTTCAGCTCACTGAGGCGACGTCCAAATGTTTCCTGTGATTGAAGTAAAGTCAACTCACTGAGGAGGAGGACTTCTTCCTGAACTTTATCCTCTGAGGTTTGTTAACAATGTATCTGATGGTTTAAAGGAAGAGGTAAAACTATGATCACGTGTCTGCAGGTACATTTAAACAGTTATTGGTGGGGGATTTTCCACATGAACTGGTTTTGGGCTGTTGTTCTTAACAGTGGAGCTGGTCTGACTGGAGCAGCAGCAGCAGTCATTAACATGTGAAAGTAATTTTACGCCAGAAGTTTGAAATGAGAAGTGCCGACATCCGTTGCTGATCTCAGCTGGATTCGCCGAGTCGGCTTTAACATCTGTAGAGACATCAGATGAAAAATGACTTTATCTATATATATATTGAAATTATAACACAGAACCAGAACTAGTCGACAGATTTAAGTTAATAAAGTTAAACTGATGGACTGCCTGTGTAACTGCACACAGCTCTTGATGCAGTCAGTACTCTGCGTTGTTTCAGCTGCTGTCTGTGCTCCACATCATAACCTCTGCTGTCCTTCATACCTGTTGAACTATCTTTAGTCAGTTTTTGCTGGATGATGGCTTCATGTTTTAAACGCTGATCTCTGGAGAAACTAACAGCTGATCTGTATCTGCTTTGCTGTCTGGTTTTGAGGTTTGAGTTCAGTATCTGTCAGTGTCGGATGTGATGCTCCTGCTGATATCCTGATTATTCATTTTCATACGAGCAAAGCTTCTGTTAAACACTTTAAACATCTTCTGGATTTTTTTGTGTGAACCATCAACCTTAAAGTTTAAACTACATCTTTGTTTTTCTGGTGGTGGGATGGTTTCAGCCAGCTACTGGTTACCTGCTGGTAGTTAAATTACATTCAGATTTTGTGCTGCGTCAAGTATTTCAACTACTTTTTGGGTCATTTTTTGTAGTTTAACTACTCAATTTACAAACTACAACTTTGACAAATAACATGAAATACTTTTGTTTTTTTAAAGAACTACATGACATAAATCTTATTTTATTTTTCTTTGAAAAAAGGCCTGAAACATGTCGTGACATGCCAAGCCAACGCTGCCTCTGATTGGCCAAATCTGCAGGAAGTTGATATTTAATAACTTGAGTATTGTGTTGCCAATCAAAATTCTTTTAATAACTTTTGTCAGGAGGATCCACAGATACCGTGTGACAAGTTTCCTGCAGTTTTCGACGTTTCGTGACGTAGCGAAAAAAAAACGGTAGGCGGAGATTCAGCAGATTCACTGAACGCATGGATATCAGGTTTTTGAATATGCAACAAAGTATATGGGAGTTGTGAGCCAAACTGCACTTGCTTATATAACACTAATAACAGCGCCACCTAGTGGTGGAAATTCACAACAACAACAGATTATAACATTTTTCACCAGGTGTGACTTATATTCCAAGTTTGGTGAGTTTTGGGGTTAGTTCAGGCTTCCAAAACTGCAGTTAAAGCGCAGAAGAATAATGATAAGAATAATTTTTCCAATTTCAATAGGGACCTCACAGGTCGATGACCTGCTCGGGCTCTAATAACTAGAACTGCAAGCAGTTATGAACGTGGGCCAAGCCCCCCGCGTGACCTGGACCCCGCGCACCGCCATTGGCGGAGCCAGGAAATTTTCTGTGGGGTGGCCAGGATGGTTTATGTGATCATTCTGGGGTGGCAAAGAAATATAGGGGTATTTAGGGCACCTAAACCACACACTTCCACAATATTTGGAATGCATGTAATGGTGGAAAAGATCAAATAATATTCAGTATATCTAACTTTTTTTTTCTTATTCCAGCAAGTAAAGTAACAAAGATGATTACACTATACAAATGTAGCACAATATACAGACAACACTGCGTACTGTGCTGAGAGGACTTGGGAGATGTTCAGCTGTTCAGATCACTATGAGCTCATTCTCTTGGTGTATCAGGAATACACAGACATAATCTCAAAAACAGTTGTTTTTATTATAGCCTGATCAAGCTATACACACACATATGAATAATGGCCAGCAAAATGGGCCAACATAAGGATCTAACAAGGAACAAATTGAGATGTGTTTCCAGTCATAGGCATACAAGGCTTAAGGGCTACTGTGCAAATGCAGAAAACAGTTGCATATTTTGTTGCATTTTATTGATGGTCTGTAATGCTGTTAGAATAAAACTAATAATTAATGGTTCTCCACTTAATATTACATAGAGAAACATTTGAACTCTGCATCAAAACCCTCTGACCAAGCTATTTCAGCTGGCACTGAAAAAATAACCCTAACAGTATGCCTCAGTCAAAAGTTCAGCCTGCTGTTCATGCTCAGTCACATTTTAACTCTCTTGCAGGTAGAGACACACCAGTCAATCAGACAGCATACACTGGGAGTTATGTTACAATCACCTGCACATATCCAATAGTAGAGGTGGGTAAAAATATCGATTCACCAGTGCATTGCAATATATTTTTTCCCAATTCAATATCGATTCAGAAAATCCTCTGAAACGACTCAGGTAAGCAGCGGCCCCCGACCACCCGCTGTCCCTCGCCGGACGCTTCTCGGTCCCCACCTCCAGCAGCTGGAAGCGCCTCGCCAGCGACCTTGCTCGAGGGTCGGAGGGAGATGCGCTGTCGGAGCTGCGGAGGCAGGTAGCTGATGTCTGACGCACCGCTCTTTCAGAGACTGTGAACTCCCAGCGCAGCCGGTCTCACCCTGGCCGCTGCACCATGCGCCCGCGGGTAGCACTCTCCTCCGGGGAGAGAGGGGGGTTAAGAGAGGATGTGCGCGCATCTAAACTGTCCGGTAGTGCCGTCGCAGTGCATGAAAGCTTCGGCACACCAGAAAGTAGTGACAGCTGTGATGCGGTGATGCATGGGTGGTTGGGGTCAGGCCAGGGTGGCCAGTAGGGTGGCCAGGATTCAGCGTGAGGTGGCCACGGCCACCCCACCCCTCCGCCATTGCGCACCGCAGAGCCCACGGAAGTTGGCCCCAAAGGATGATGGGCTCGGGCAAAAGTGAGGACACAGGCCAACGTCTGAGCCGTGGTATTTGCTGTAATGGGAAGTGCACCGCAAATGCAAAAGGCTGAATGTGTGCCGATTTGGATTTGTTGTAATAAACCACGCCCACATTAACCAGTCATGACCATCTTCAAGATATGGCCTCAGGATTGACCCTACATCATACGACCAAATTTTGTAAAAAATCGGTGTAGCCGTTCAAGAGATACAAACTTCCCATATTTTTTAGCGCCCCCTAGTGGCCAAAATTCGCCAAATTCGGCTCATCCATTCCCAGTGTCATGGCAACCAAGGATCTCAAATTTGATGTCAATAGCATTTAGTTTGACCAAGATATCAAACAGTTTCCATTTTTATAGCTAGCTACAGAAATTTGTTTGTTAATAATTTCCGCATTTTTTGACCGAGCAAAAGTCTTTAGATCAGGTCCAACTGAAGAGTGGACGTGCCAAGTTTCACGCAAATCGGACAAAATCCCAAGGAGGAGTTCGAAAAAGTAGGTTTTGAATATGTGGCGCTTTAGCGAACGAAATGTGCAGCAGAAGTGGGCGTGTCCTATGTCAGAAAACCCTGTGGATATAAAGTTTGCGAATGTGTTATTCAAATCGTGGAAGTTACAGGCAAAAACGCGATTGCATCCATTATAGCGCCACCTAGTGGAGTACATGTGCAATTTTTGGTATGGAAGAACTGTGTCCTATTCTTTATGTACCATATACATTTCAAAGCTCTCAGCGTAATAGTTTGGCTGAAATTAATGTTTGTTGTTTATCTTGTACTAAGCCACGCCCACATTGAGCAGTCATGACCACCTTCAAGATATGGCCTCAGGATTGGCCCTACATCATACCAACCAAATTTCGTAAAAATCGGTGTAGCCGTTCAAGAGATATAAACTTCCCATATTTTTAGCGCCCCCTAGTGGCCAAAATTCGCCAAATTCGGCTCGTCCCTTCCCAGTGTCATGGCAACCGAGGATCTCAAATTTGGTGTTAACAGCATTTAGTTTGACCGAGATATCAAACATTTTACATGTTTATAGCTAACTACATAAATTTGTTCGTGAATAATAAGCACATTTTTTGCTTGCATACGCGTTCCCTCGGCCCCTCGGGCTTGGCCCCCAAACAAGAATTTTGATCCTGGCTTTATCCAGTGTTTATATTTATGTTCTAGAAATGTATGCAAATTAGTGCATTTTTAATTGGATAATGTCTCATTTGCATATTTAAACATACAATTTCAGAAAACTCATAATACAAAATGTAACTGTCTTAATGGAAGTAATCAACTAGGGAAGTTTCATGGTGATATATATTAGTTAAAAAAATGGCCCTATTCTTCACCTGTAGTGTCTCCCCTTAATTTCCTCATTATGCTAATTATGCAAATTGCCCAACATGCAACTTTTAGCAACCAAGCTTAATCTCATCTGCTAAACCTATAGATGATATTTTGATAATAAAAGTTCATCGGAAACAACATTTCTGGGTTTAGTATGGGCCATATAGGGGTTTCCAGTAGACTAATTCTCCAACTGTATACAAAGCAATTCTTTCTGCTCTCCAAAAGTCAAGCTTCCCGCAGGTGTAGGAGACAGAGGATTTTCCTCCTCGTCCGAAACGGGAGGCTCTTTGTCATGCTCCTCAGATGCGTAATCAGACGCCTCAATCAAACGCATAGCACATTAAGCCGACTTCACCGTCTTTTTAACATCCCCTCTAAGACGTATAGACAGGACTTCAATTTTGTAATGATCAGTCAATTGTAATAACTGGTCCTTGGTCAATACATCAAACACAACCTTGGAAGGTTTCTCCACAAACTTTTTAAAAAAGTGATGCCATTATTTACACAACTGCGCGCACTTTACTAACTGAGCAACACAGTATAGGAGATAAATTACACCAAAGTAAGACCACAAAACTAAACCAGGAAGTCCAGCAATAATGCAAGCCAAGACCAATAACCATTTCCCCTAGGCAAAACAAAACAACACACGTAAGTAACTGAACGCTAAGCTTCGAACAGGCCGGTGGTGGGATGAATTAAGCACCAAGCCTGCAGGTATGGCAGAACAGGGACGTGCACATGATTATAGAGGGGCAGGGGCTCAAAGTCAGAATGGGGCAGTATGTGTGCGCGCACAGCACGTGCCAAGAAAATTGTCAGGCCTTAATAACACAATATGTGGATTAATAATGTAACATCAATAAACAAAGTACTTATGGAAAGCTAACTACTTCGCTGTGTTTCCTGTGTAGCTATGAGTGATATGGAATTGCCATTTCTTTTGTGTCAACAAGTTATTTCAACATGAGTTTATTCACATTATCATAATACTGAGGTTTGGAAGACATGCAATTCAGCTGCCATTCTTAAAAAGCAATGAAACACTGGTTTATTATGAGGCTATTTATTGGAGGGCAAGTGCACACTAGAAATACAGGCTACACACACTAAAAATGTGACAAAATCACGAAATGACTACTGTGACTGTTAGTAGGAACAACAATGTTTACAACAGCAAAGTCACAGTAAGCTCAATATCTGGAAGAAGTTTACGATTTGTGGCAAGATAAACAGCCGGCACAGACAGCTGTCAGATTATTATTAACTTTCATTAACAAGCAGTTAGCTTGATGGGAGCTCTTCTGAAATATGACTTACATTTAAGCACATTGAAGAAGTGGAAGAGGACTCGTTAGCCCCCACAAGGAAGTTATGTTAAAGGATTTATAACTTTAAAAGGTTCAAGTCGCTCCACTGTCATGTCTCATCTACGTGCGTGGTGGAGTTCTGATGAGGCAGCAGCTTCTCCCTCTCTCTCTCTCTCTCTCTCTCTCTATACAAGACGTGAGAAGTTGAACAGAAATAAGCACAGTACTGCAGAACATGGATGAGAGGCCCAAGGGGCTGTAACAGTCTGTCTGCTGTTTGCTGCTCACCAGGACGTGTACAGTGACTTTTACAGCTTTTTCTCTAAAGGCGATGCTGTGAGAGTTAGGGGTGGGTAAAACTATCAATTCATCAATGCATTGCAATATATTTTTTCCCAATTAAATATCGAGTCATAAAATCCTCTGAATTGATTCGGGCAAGCGACCACCTGCTGTCCCTCGCCGGACCTCTTGGTCTCGCCTCAAGCAGCCGGAAGCGTCTCGCCCGCGACCTCGCTCGAGGGTCGGAGGGTGATGTGCTGCGGAAACACTGTCGGAGCAGCGGAGGCGGGTAGCCGATGTCTGACGCTCTTTCGGAGACTGTAAACTCCCAGCGCAGCCGGTCTCACCCTGGCCGCTGCACTGTGCGCCCGCGAGTAGTACTCTCCTCCGGAGAGAGAGGAGGGTCAGTGTCAACGTTTACCCCCTCGTGTCTAGCCGGAGGGCGGAGGGACCGCTGTCATGTCTCTGTTTATTTCAGACAAAAATGTACCCTACAGTCCCAGAAACAATGGCGTATCCAGGACATTTTTCCTGGGGTGGCCAAGATGGGACACAAAGCTAGTGTGGGGTGGCCATAGCATAGCAGCCGCAGCCGACCGTGGTTGAGATTTAAAGAATAGATTGTCTATGTTTAAGTGTGGGGTTTGCTGTGTATTAGCAAATAAATAGCATACACTTTGTGCAAAATTGGACCATCCTTTTTAATGGAAATCACGTATGAGAGTACACGACAACTTCAGGTAACGGGCTCTTTGCACGTCCGCTTCTGCGTTCATGTAATACGGCTCACTCACTTCCGGTTGCCTAGAGATGGCGCTCTTCTACAGTCGATGCCTGACAGACCGGCCGAAGATGACGATTAACGATGTCCATCGCATTTGTAAAGCGTCAGCAAAAGCCGAAGAGCAAGCTGGAATTCATAACACCGTCGGAGCAGTACTTCACACACATAAGTTCACACATAAGAATTTGCGTACATGCTAAATCCCTTCTCCAGCTTGCTCTTCGGGGCTTTCGCTGACGCTTTACAAATGCGATGGACATCATTAATCGTCATCTTCTATTTATAGTATCTACAAAGGTTTATTTTTACATAACTACCAACATCTTCGATCACAACTAACACATATTGCATCTCAAGTGTTTGTGGCATTTGAATGCAATTTGCGCACATGGCCAAAAGTCCACTGAGCAGAAATCAGCTCTCACAGCTTCAGTACGACCATTACTGTGTTGGTTAAAAATGTAAAACTGGCCCTAAATCAGCTGATCAACTGTCATCATTGATTGACAGCTTTTCTCTTGTTTCTTGTGTTGACGAGCCTGACCAACTACCCATCAGATCTGGGGTGTCCAATGAGTTTTCAGGGGTGGCCCCGGCCACCCCAGGTCACCCCCCAGAATCGCCATTGCCCAGAAACAGTGGCACTTTCTCAGCTTAACTATGGTTGCACTATTTTATAACTAAACACATCGAGTACCTTTGTTTACATTTCAATTCAAACTAGAACTTCCTAGAGGAAAGAGTTATAATTCAAGATGACTTTTTTTAATTAAAAAATTATCAACAGGTACACTAATGGATTATTTGTTTGTTACTACTTATTACTGAATCAATATTGAAGCATTTAAGTCAATATTGAATCGAAACGATGTTGAATTGAATGACGACCTAAAGAATCGAAATCGAATCGTGAAGTTCTTAACAATACCCAGCCCTAGTGAGAGTGCTGGGAGTAAACTAAAACAGTAAAGTTGTGTCTGAACAGCTTTTTAAGTCCGATGGGAGCTGCTGAATCTGCTGATAATTCTTAGGAGGACAGGGACAGGTAGACCAAATGTTGTAAACAAATGTTAATCAAAAATTTGTTTGGATCTAATGAATTACTGTGAAAATAGATGACTGCAAATTGAGGTGTTACTGTGAATAACCAAGTGTTTTTTAACATGACACAGACAAATAACAGGTTAGTCAGGAGAAGATTTGGAGAACTGAACTAACGAGCTGTTGTTGGTTTTGTCCAGTTCAGCCTGAGCGATGGACTCTGAAGCCAGCAGGACGATGGAGGTGGCGGCGCTCGGCCGACCTTTCAGCCTTGGGATGCTGTACGACTGCCGCAAAGATTCACTCATCCCTGGTAAGGATTCACATTAAATATCTTTAATGCATCAAAACAAAATATATAGTATTGAAAGTCATATTCAGTGATTTCATCTCTAATATTTTTTTGGCAACTTTTCAGCTGGGATCAGGCTCATATCAGAGTCATGAAACCTTTACATTATTTCATGTTTGTTCATTGGTTTGTTTGCAGTATCTACTGACTGAGTACAATTTGATGCAGATAAAGGGACTGTTGAGACTTGATGGAGGTATGCTCTCTACTGAGTGCTATGTTAGTTATTTTTGTCATCATTGTCTGGCTGTTTCTTGCTGCACCAGCAGGTATTTTACTTTTCTGGTTTGTTAGAACAAACAGAAGGACAGAGACACAGTGAGCATGAGATCAGAGCTGAAGGCAGTCAGAGATTACATCTGAACAACAGAACAACAACATCTGTGTCCTCTGGATGTTCTGGTGCCGCAGAAGAAATAACCCAAACTAGAAAGTCCAATTTTTTTTTCTGACAGTTAAACAAGTCATTTAGTGAGGTTGTGAGGCTTTTATTAACATTTTAAAGACCCATCTTTCACAATGTGAGCTTTTGGAAAAAAGTCTCCAGTGGATCACATGGCGATGTAATTACATGGCTTGGCCATGACAAAAACTGGCTTCAAGTCCTGGTGCTCTTTGAGGGGTTTGATCTTGATGATGAGGCCAGCAGAGGAAGTTCCAGTCAAGCCAACTACACTTAATAGTCCTCCTCCTCTTCTTTGTTGATTTTACCCAGTGGCAGTCATGACCATAGACATATATACATAGACGCCTCATTGAGTGGGTTGGCCCGCTGCTGCGATACGTCGACGTCGCCGCCATATTGGAGGAGGCAGCTCCGCCCCGTGAACTAATACGAGTCAATAGAGGGAACTTTATAAAGCTCCTTCTACAAAGTGCTATGAGTTAATGTCACTCATTAACACATTCACACACGTACGGATACAAATACAATAACACACTTAAGAGAGTGCAATAATTTTACTACAATTTGAACGAGAAATACAAAATGAATACCAACCAACTTCTGGATATATTTCTTTCCCACTAACCAATGACTTCCTGAAGTTTTGATGGTGGCAACGTCTTCCGTCACTGTTGTTTCTAGGGAATACAAAGTCAGATGGTACCTGACCTGGTCCCCCTAGAAATCAGTTGTGTTCGAATTCTCACAGTCAGAACTGAAGGCCAGTTAGCTGGTCAGTGGACAATGGCTCATCCTCAGGAGGCGACTCTGCTCCAGTGTTTATAATGGAGAGCACAAGGGCGTTAGTATACACACATTATTCACAGCGTTAATAGTGGTGGACCATCACACATACCCAGTGGTAATAACATTATAACTGTCTGCAAAATGCTTTGCAAGGGTGCAAACTCAGTCTTGCTGTGGAGAAGTAGAGGTGAGTGGGTCTTCATCCTCTGGATCAGGCAGCATTTGTGGAGACCTGTGTGGCTGAGGAGGGAGATGGCTCCTCATCCTGGCATGTGGCAGAGGGTGCTCCAAAACATTTAAAAAAAGTGCCCCTGCATTTGCCTTAAAATACAACATAAATGATCAGTGCATTAATAGTACAATTAAATAAACATGTTATTAAGCATAGTTTATCCAACTTTTAGAATAGGAAACAAATGAATAACACAACCTCTTTGGATAATGGCTAATTATATACATGACACACTCCAAATGACTCAGAAAGCTATATCACAAAATATCATTGCAATATACGTCTTCTGAATTAGCTTACAGAACTGATAGTTCATTTTACTGAGCAGCACGGGACCTAACACAACGTTTACGAAACAATATGTGAGCTAGTCATGTTGTGTTACATGCACATTATTAGGGTGAAATAAATTAAATATAATGTTTGCTAGTCAGCTGGACTGAAACTGGATGCTGTAGTCATCTACTATTATAGCCAGCAGTATAGCAAGTGGCTAGCAAACATACGAGTTAGCCTATACCAACTAACATCACTTCATTCATTACATGCATGATCACACTCACGAAGAGTATTTAATATGGCTCCATACCTTTACCTTAAGCTCATTTCTCCTCTTCTTCTTTTCTTTTTTTCCTGAACTGGGCACCTGATGGCTTTGTCCCTTTTTTTTTATCTATTTGTTTATTTGACACTTGGGAATCAACAGGTGACCCATCCCAACACTGTCAACCAAGAGTTTAGACTAAAACCAATTCACCTCGATTTGTATTATATTTCACTATTTTACCAAACCAAAAAACGTATTTGAAACTATGGGCTTTGATTCATAATATTATTGTGACTGAAATGTGCTTCATGTGGAAGGAATGACTTTAGACTTTAGACTTTAGACTTTTATTCTATCCCACATCGGGGAAATTTACTTGTCACAATAGCAAGGTGGACAGACATACAGACATACAATAAGTACAATACTAAAGAAATATTAACAAAGATTTGAATAAGAGAGAAAGTAAATGAATTAAAATAGAAATAAAATATATTGGACAATACGTTATGTGAATTGTATATACAGTGTAGGAGACAATACCTTGATAGTAATGTGATAATTAATGACTGGTAATTAATTATAATTAATAATTAATTAATTAATTAATTAATTTATACTATCAAAGTCATACGGGGCACCACCCTTTTATTGATTTTATCTGGATAATGAAAGGGACATTTTATTCAGAACCAACTTTACGATTGGAATATCAATTTAATCAGTCTGTTAAATTTCAAATTTATATTTGATCTCCTATTCTGAAGCAGTGAATTCTTTCCACGATCCCATCGATTTCCCACTTCAAATTAAACGTGCACAGACAACGACATAAGATTAAATATGTTTATTAACTGAATAAATGCAGATTAAATGACATGAGATAATAATAAAACAGGTGACAAAGTAACAGAAAAGTGAGGATTGTGAATGAATTATTGATTAAATGGATTCCTGACAATGGTGGATTTTAACGTGTGGACCGTTAAATTCGCTACGGGATTAATTTATAACTAGGTTATAGGAGAGATGTCTTTAAACTCACGATATATATATTTGAAGCTCTCACAAACACCAACTCTGATTGCATTCAGGTGTGACTCTTGTAGTGTGTGGAGTTTTCAGCCTACTTTGTTGCAGAGTAGATTACCCAAATCCGAATTCTCTCGGTCAGCTCTGTCTCAGCCTGGATGCAGATGTAGAGGCGGGGTAGCCACTGGATGATGACGAGGCGGCTTTCCCGATGACCTGCTCCGGGCCTGTCGGCTTCAGAACCGCCGGAAGTCGATGCCGTCTCAGGTCGAGCGTCCTCTGCCCAGCAAAGTGTCTCGCTTGAGATCTTAGGAGGCGGTACGGGCGAAGTTGGCTGACAAGTCTTTCGGCTGCAGGTTATCTTTCTTCACGGTTTCTTGAGCAGCTAAACTGCACTGACTTTGGAGTGGTTAAACCTTATCAGAGTCTCTGTAGAATTGGTGAATATGGAGCTCCAAATATATATGTATATATTAACTTGACTTCTTGCGCAAAATAACTGGAAAAGAAACGCAGGCTGGACGAACTTTACCTATTACTAAGTTCAAGAAAACAAAAATGACTTTGGCTTGGATACGATACGTTAACGATTTTAAATAATGCAAAAAGAATAAATTTCGCTCTTGCGTAGATTTCAAAGAAAGATGTTTTCCAAATAAAAGCGCTTCTCACTTGAAGAGCATTCGTTACAAGTGTCTCAAGTCTCCGAATATTTCTAAGTCTCGGAGTTTCAAAAATCTTGCAAAGTAAAAAAGTAAATGGAAAAAATAACGAAGTTACGCGCAAAAAGAAAAATGAGCGAAGATTAAAAAGAAAAAGAAGAACAGACTAAGAGTTTAAGAGTAAGCGTGTAAGAGATAAGAGCATAAGAGTTAAGAGTGAGCTAAGAGTGAGCATGAAGTTAAGAGAGCTAAGAGAGTGATGGGACACGATGTGTCTCCTTTTAAGGCTGAGGAGAGGGCGGCTCCGAGGAGGCTCGTCACGTTGTTTCCCCCAGGCTATATG
>CAEMYA010001031.1:193211-214250 GCA_903131615.1 Diplodus sargus | reverse complement strand
GTGTGTGTGTGTGTGTGTGTGTGTGTGTGTGTGTGTGTCTCTCTCTCTGTCTGTGTGTCTGCGATTTTTTGACCTAGTCCCATTAACCCTCACGTCACGAAAACATGAATGTTCTAGAAAACTGATTAATAAACTGTGTGTGTCGGTCTGTTTAAAGTTTGAATGGTGTTTCTAGGTGAAGAAATGCCAGAGCAGGAGATGTTTGAAAAACGTCGCAGATTTGCTGCTTTTTTGACCTCGTCCCATTCATTCCTTATGGGAAACTATTTAGCAGTTTTAATATTAATATTAAAAATTAATATTTTGGAAAACTGAATAATAGCATACCGAGTCAGAACGAGCCGCACGTTTTGATATATTTTTTGTTTGTGTGCGGCAAACGGTGTGGGACAAGTTAGCGACTGAAATTTGGCGGGAGGAAGAATCATTTTAATGGACACCTATAGCTTTGCTATAGAGGTGTCCATAGTGGGCTGGCGAGCACAGCCCACTAATAATAACGCTTTATTGCAGACACGGGTCCATATCATACATCATACAACAATAAGAGGAAATACATAGACACATAAAATACATAAAAATACATATTAGCCTATAAAATATACAAACTATTGCACCAATGCCATCTTAGCCTAGAAGTGAATCTGTAGCAGCTTTTCATAGGGCTGACTAGGGATTCAACTATGTGGTTCTCTGACTTGTCCAGGCGACTCATAAAGCTAAACATCAATTGTCTTAAGAGTGCCTCACATGTAGGCAATCTGGTGGACACAAATAATTCACTGGCACTGTGCCACCTAGGGACACGAAGCAGCGACCTCAATGCATCATTGTATGCTACCTTAAGCCTCTGCATACTCTTTTTCTTATAGTTACACCACAATTGAGCAGTATACAATGGAGTGATATAGGTTCTAAACAAAGAACACTTCACAGAGTCAGAGCACATAGAGAACTTCCTTATAAGCATATTTGCTTGAGCATAAATTTTACAGCGCTGTCTGTAGAGATCTTTGTCATCTGTCCAATCATCAGATATGACATGACCTAGGTATTTGATCTCCTCACACACACCGAGGGGGCTGTCTGACAAGTAGAAGGTCGGGAAAGTAGATTTCCTGTCCTCAGCACTTCTAATTATCATTATATGGCTTTTCTTAGCATTATACTTAATGTCATAATCCAAGCCATACTGAGAACACACCTTCAGCATCTGCTGCAGCCCAGCACTATGTGGACAGAGCAGAACCAGGTCATCTGCATACACAAGATGATTAACAGTAGTGCTGCCCACAAGACAGCCTGTTTTTAATCTATTTAACTGATGTGATAATTCATCCATGTAAACGTTAAATAAGACAGGTGACAAATCTCCTCCTTGACGCACTCCATTACTGACACAGAATGGAGCAGATACAACGTTGTCCCATTTAACCTGAAATGTTTGATGGGCATACCAAAACACTAGAATTCTCACTAAAAATTTAGGGGCACCTCTATCCAGCAATTTCAAAAACAGTTTTTCATGATTAATTCTGTCAAATGCTTTAGACGCATCAATAAAACATAGAAATACAGATGAATTCAGGCTAGTGTATCTGGACACAATCTCTTAAAGAGCATAGATACAGAGGTCAGTTCCATGCTTTCTTTTGAACCCAAACTGATTGTCATGAGTAAGGACATACATTTCTAGTTTCCGTAACAGTATTCTCTCCATAATTTTAGACAAGATACTGGCTAATGCAATAGGTCGATAATTATCAATACTGTTGAGCTTACAAGCCTTTTCCTTAAGTACAGACACTAAGATTACAGACATAATAGCATTTGGCAGGACCCCATGAACCAGGCAACCATTAAAACACATGGAAAGCAAAGGGCAGAGCTTATGGCTGGCATATTTTAGATGTTCGGCAGTGATGCAGTCCATACCACAGGCTTTGTTGTTAACCAAAATATTAATGGCATCAAATATATCTGCTGCCCTAACTGTCATATCTGCTGAAAGATCAATATGTTCAAGATTGATTTTAACTGGGTTACTTTTAACACAATTAAAAAGGTTAGGGTAGGGCTCACGCCAAAGCTCAGCTATTTTTTCTTGGCTACTAACCCCTTCAATGTCAGACGGTTGGGGTGTTTTACTGTTATTCATTACCTTGACCTCTTTCCAGAAGTCAGTAAGATTGTAGTTCTGTAGCTTTCTGGCAAGCGAGTCTGCTCTCATTGTGTTTTCGTTTTTCTTAATAAAGCGGAGTGCGTACTTAACTTTAGCATTTGTGCGTTTTTTCAATTCCAGCAAAACCCCATGTCTAGGCCTACCTGCCTCTGACCAGAGTCTGAAGGCCTCTCTGGCCTCAGCATACTGCTCAGCCACAAACTCATTCCACCCAGGTCTGATATTGGGTACCTTGCAATTACTTTTACAATATGGTTCACTGGATGCATTGAGACATTTCACAATAGCATCATACATGGCACAGATTTTATCAGCATGTTGCCTGTCCTTACAGTTCATATCTGAGCACATAAGGGCCTCATGAGGCAGTGCAATATTATTTAACAGGCTGTCAGTTCGCAGTGAGTATCCAGTCACATCCTCTCTGCTCAGTTTTGACCAGTCCAGTTTACTTGAGGTAGCATTATTATTAGTTCTGGCCAGCAGAGGGACATTCTCAACACTTAACAGTGCAGCAATCGGTATATGATCAGAGGTGGCAAGTTCATAACAAATCTCCACATTTACCAGAGAGGCATGAGCATCAGCTGTGGTCACAATATGGTCTAGCCAGGATGTTGTGTGTCACGCTTCACTAACATAGGTAAAAGTTGTGTCAGGCATCAAGGCTTTACTTGATAGAATTAATTTAGACTCATTACAAAATTGCTGCAGGTGTGCTGCACATAAGGATTTGCTATCTGACATGTCAGCATTAAAATCACCCATGACATAGACACAAGATGAGCTGTTCTCATCTATGAAGGACTGAATGAAAGCTAACCTGTTCAGAAATTCATCCTCATGCTCATATGATTCATACGGTGTATAAATATTCAAAACAGTAAATTTCTTCTCATTAGAATTACATTCTAGCCCTATGGCCCAGTCAACATTTAAACGCACCACCTTCACCATTGAGTCACATTTGATGTTCCACAGTATGGCTACACCCCCAGCTATCCCACCTCGAATCAGCCTCGTACTGAGGTCGGTGGGGGACTCTCCAGCCCCATGGAAGTTCATGTGTAGAGAGTTCAACTTGTCCAGATCTTGTTTCGCCAGCCAGGTTTCTTGCAGGCACAGAATATCACATTTGTCCAGCAATGTGTCACAACTAAACGTCTTGATCTATCAGAAGCAGTATGTCCTACTCGCAACCCGCGAGTGTTGAATAAAGCCACACGCATTTAGTTTGTTTTGTCGCTCCCTGCGGGGTAGCTGGCCTTCACCCGTCCTCCACCACAGACGCGACCGGCACCCCAGCACCGCTACTGTGCAGCAGCCCCTCATCTCGAGAGCCAGGCACATCCTCCGGACCTACAGCCGGGCCTCCGTCTGCTCCTCTAGGGCGCCGAGGCTCATAGTAGCGCCGGACAAAGGACCCAGCGGGCCAGAGTTGCGGATCGTACATCTCCGCCACATCATTACATTCAGCGGTGACACAGAAAGAACTGAATCTACTCTGGGTCGTCTCTATTTTCCTACATGTCACCTCCCGGTCCAGCTTCGTTTTTAGATACTCACTGAGAGTGTAAGCGTCCACGCTGAGATCAAATTTAGTAGCAAATACCTTTACCGTCTTTGTTTTGACAGCCAGTATATTGCTAACCACACCAGTCCCGATAATGCCGGTTTTCTTTCTCACATGCCCCACTGAAGTTTTTACAGTGCGAGGTGTAGGGCGTCGATGGGCAGTGTCCTCAGATACCTGCTTCTGTCGTACCTGCTTCTGTCGGCGCCCATTCCTTACAACCAAGCTCCATGGAGGGGTCTGCGTTTGTCCCAGGGCTGGATCAACAGGCTGGGCTGGTTGACTGACGTCGGTCCCGCCAGGTGTTACTGTAGCCCATCCATTAGCTCCAGAGGGAGTGCAGGGGGCAGGCTCAGGGCCCGGGGACTTCTCCACCACAATCGAGGAGAGACCTGTCGCTCAGAGCGCAGGGCCCGGTTGTATCTCCACGGCAGAGAGGCAGGTGACCGGAAAAGTAGCGTCCGGCCCAGCATGCGCTTCCACAGCAGTCAGGCGGCTGTCAAGTTTAGCGGAAACCTCCCGCAATGTTTCACAGGCAGCTACCTGAGTTCCCATAGTTTGTTTTAGGTAGTCAATGTCAGCATTGATTTGCTGCATTTTCCCAAGGAGCGCAGACACATCAATGTGTTTAAATGAGACAGGGGGTAATTCATCCAGGAAGTGCGATACAAATCTTGGGATCTCTTCACCGCACTCATTAAGCACTTGCAGGCACATTTTGACATTGTTAATGTCCTTCTTCTGTCCCCTGTGGGAGATCCATCGTTTGTTATGTGGAAAGAGCTCAGCCAAAACTGCTTTAGAGGACTCAATCCGCTCAGAGCTGAAACTGCTCGTTACTATCGACACAATATCATCATGGCTTAGCGTTCGCATTTTAATCATAATAAAGTTCAGTAGTTCATCCTCAACTATGACTCTACCGTCTTCAGTGTGGTAAATCTCCGGTTTAATACGCGAAAACTCTCTTGCAAACTCTCCCACTGCACGCCGTGCTGCAGCACCGGCCGCCATTCTTGTTATCACATGTAAAGCACATTCTAGCACACAAAAGGACCTACAGAACCCCATTATGGCAATTAGCATGTATGAATTATTCAGAGGCTGAGGGCTATAAGCCTGTATAGTAGGGATGGGAATTGATAAGAATTTAACGATTCCGATTCCATTATCGATATTTCTTATCAATCCGATTCCTTATCGATTCTCTTATCAATTCTCATTGGGTGAGGGAAGTACGAATTTGTTTGTTTGTATTAACTCCCTTTAATATCTGATCAGAAGATGCAGCACAGAGTAGACACAAATTATGTGTAGCAACCTCAGAACAAACCTAAAAGTAGGTGAGCTACTTTTAAAAGTAAAGTGCAGGGACCCATAGCCTAGGGTAGTGTTTCTCAAACAGTATGTCATGGCATGCTAATGTAGAGCTTAGATCGGGCCCAAAAAATCAAGCCCGACCCGAGGCCGTGCACGTTGTGTCCGACACATTAACTGTAATTATGAGTTGTTGTCACTGCCCACGACTTGTTTAAAATGATTCTATACCTCCTACTTTGCTACAAACTTGCTCAAAGTTAATTCGCTTGTTTTTATTTTTTTTTTACAACTTCAAGCTCCATGTGCACTTAAGCTACACAATCAGTGATGCCGGTAACGTGTTACTCTAATCTGACAACTTTTTTCAGTAACGGGTAATCTCGCGTTAATATTTCCAAAACAGTGATCAGATTGAAGTTACTTATTCAAGTCACCATGCGTTTCTACTATTTTTGTCATTTTCCGTAGTAAAAATATATATTTACTCTTTCTTCTTGCATCTCGGGGAGTGATGTCACGCATGCCACAAGTCACGTTTTCAGCACTAGGACAACTCACGAGTACCCCATGCAGCGACACAAACACAAACAAGCCCGAGGTTTGGGTCGGGCTCGGGCAGAGATTCTAAACTCTACGCTAGTGTGTGCCTTGACAGATTATCAAGAGTGCCTTACCTGAGTAACCCTGCCTCTGTGAACGGAGTAGCTAGAGGTACACGAGAGCTGCCGCAGCCTCTGAGCCAGCCAGACTCCGGCCGTCAACATCATCTAAATTTGACGGACAATGACAATGGAGATTATTCGTGTAGTAAAAGTTAAAGGCGCTCACATTAACTAAGTAGACAGAGCCCGGTCTGCCTGGAGAGTTCAAAGTTACCTTTGGCATTAATAACAGATGGCGTCCCGTTAGCTCCGCTGCTGCTTGACTCACTTGCATCGCTAATTAGTCGTGTATCAACACGCGACAGTCCTGCAAATGAATTGCTGTGTGGCCAAATGTTTCTGCATACTGGAGGTAGTTACCCCCTTTGATGAAATGGAAACTTTGTTGCAAGTGACCAATGTCTTTTCGCGTGTAATATAACCAAACTTGAGAGCGCTTCTCAACGCCATGTTTGCTGTTCCCCTAAGCAAAAAAATGCAGCGCGTGTGTAAAGTCATGACACATTTGCAACGAGCGGAACCGATAAGCAGAATCGTTAAGCAGGCATGCTAATGATTCCAAGGAATCGACTCACTGGGCACCGGTTCTGAAGAAGATTCCCGTCCCTACTGTATAGTAGATGTCAGTGAGAGTGAGAGCAAGAAGTACAGCAGAGAGGGAGGCTGCTGAGGCAAAGACGGAACTGGAAGAAAAAAAGACTTTGCTGCAGTTTTCTGCAACAGACTTCCTACTCCTTACCGCCCCGGACTGCAGGGTGAGCTGGCAGCAAATGTACAAACACATGCCAACACTACATGCACAAGACCACATACAGCTAGTGTTTCTCCTTTTAACATATAACTTGTAAACACTAAACTGTGAACAGCCTTGCAATCTTTGCTTACCTCCATGAGTCTTTCCTTCTCCTACAGCATGACTGTGTCTGAACTGTGTGTGTGTGTGTGTGTGTGTGTGTGTGTGTGTGTGTGTGTGTGTGTGTGTGTGTTTGTGTGTGTGTGGAGATTCAACCCGCTATCTCCCTAGCTGGGAAGGACTCTCATTAAACTACTGCCTGCTCTCTGTCAGCATTCAAACTGGCTGCTCATTGTGCTGCTGCGTGCGTGTGTGTGCGTGTGTGTGCGTGCGTGTGTGCAAGTGCGTGCGCACGCGTGTGTGCAAGTCTTTTGGAACAGCAATGAATTGCTTCCCCATCGCTGCATTGGTAACTGCAGCAAACAAGTTCCCTCCCACATCCCGCCCGGCTGCAGGGAGCTCAGCCAAGAGGGAACCACAGGCTGAGCAGTGATCAAGACCTCTGCTCAGCATCTTGTACAACTACTACTCCAGGTTGCATTTTACAGTATGCAAACCGGCATGCTTCTCTGGCTTTTTTGACCCACAATCCTCTGAGCAGTGGAAAATGTGTCACATATGTCATGTTGTGTCGCACAAGCCAAGAGAACGCACAAATTTGACAGCTCACTGACAGATGACAGATCACTTTTTTGTACTTAAGAACAATACTTGAATGTATTGTCGTAGGTTTACTCCATCACTAAGATTTTGAAACAAGGAGTTTACTTTTTACTGCAAATTAATATCCATCCCACATACTGTACTGGCTTCCAGTCTCCTTGATTTCTAATAATTGTTACTGGTATGAGCCCTGAAAACATCATATTGGTTGACCCCTTGTGAGGACAAACAGTGATATGTGAAAACCATAGAGATACGACATTTCTTCAACAACTTCAGAAATTGGAAATATGTAACATTGAAGTCTAATTTAGAAGTATAGGACCATTAAAGGTCCCATATTATGAAAAACAAGTTTTCTCTGGTCTCTACATATATAAACTGGTCCTCCCTGAGCCTGCCAACCCCCAGAATGAGGAAAGCAAACGATTCCTGCATGGTCTCTGCAGCCCACCCACTGGTAAAACAGCACTCCTACAGGCTGTTCAGATTCAGCTCCTTTCGTTACGTAACGAAAGAGTCATTTTCATAGGCAGGCCTCCTCTGTGCGACGATAGGAGATATCCAAGAGGGGGGCGTTCATCCCTGAGGTGAAGTTCGGTGTGTTCAGCGGTAAGATAGCAGTGTTTCACAATGTAGTTGCTGAGAGTTAGACAAGCAAATTGCTCTGTTGTTGGTTGTAAAAATCAACAACATTGCCTATATTCTGTCCCAACTACAGAAGAACAGATGAGACAGTGGTTGCGTCCCCTTTTAGTCACCTAAACCAACCCGGGTGTGTGAACACAACCACCGCATCAACTCGCCACCCGCATCTATTTAAACTCCGTCACTTTGTTTTGTTCTTTTGCCCTGATGAAGATCTCCAGGTCGAAACGTTGGCCATGTCTGATCGATAACACAATAAATTAAGTAACGTCAGGCATATTTAACATTAAGGCTACGAGTGTGCAGCATCACTTCCTCATCAACGCTGGTGTCTCTTATTTGTGGCCGCTGCCAGCGCCACACAGGCTTTGCCTTTCAGCAATCATCGCTGTTTTCGTCTTTGTTAAAATCAATAACAGCAGCAGCTGTAGGCAGCTGAGATCGCTGTGTTGTCTGTTATGCATGCAAATATGAATTAACACAGTAAAATGAATGGTTCTCTATTTACAAATTTAAAAATGCATAGGTTAAATAATATAAATGTTTTCTTTCCTTTATTACACAGATGGCTGAAAAAAGGAGCAAAGTATGTTAAATGTTAAAAGTCTTGAATAAAGACATTGGTTTAAGTAAGCATCTGTCTGTACTACTGTCACTGTTACTGTACTATTGCATAATCATATTGGTGCAAAATCTATGCACAATCCAAGGCCTGTTTGCATTCCAGCTCAAAAACTCACTATATCGGGTGCATATCGGCTATCGGTGATTGCACCCCCTCTAATATCGGCTATCGTTATCGGGCCAAAAAATCCCTATCGGTCGGACACTAGCAGGCAAGGCAGGCGTTGACAGACGGAGCTCATTAGCATTTAAAGTTGCAGGCACAGAAACAGCCTGCTCTCAGTAGAGCTCAGTAGAGCTCACTTGAGCGACTTTTAGACAGCTGAAATTCAGGACCACGGATGGGTTTGGGGCAATACATTTCAAATACAGTGTTGTTGTTGGTGCTGATAGCTGTGTGAAATTGATGAAAAACAGTATAATATGGGACCTTTAAAATGAATGAAAACGGAAGGAATAAAGACATGCACATGGCGCTAGTGTTACAAAGCAAGATCATTGTTCAGCTGCAAAGAAGCTCCAAAATCCTTACTGAACTCCGATACATCTAAAACTCTGCTGCTCACCTGCTAAACCACTCCTGCTCCCATGACCACAGCATCCCTGTCCTCCAGAAAATCACTGGCTCCCTGTCCCACAATTGATCCAATTCAAAGTCCTTCTCACCTACAAAGCCCCTCATAGCCAGGACCCTTCTTTCCTCACTGACTTTCTGCATCGTGAGACTACCACAACAAGTATATAAAGACTGTACCGTCAATATCAAATACAAAGCATAAAAACACATAAATTATAGAAGTTTTTGCTGAAGTTCAGGAGCAGGAGCACACCTCAATCACTCCCCTTACTGTCATGTGCCTATATAAACATTACCATGCTTCATGCATGCCTGTCTCGTTTTATTGAGCACAGAACATCAAACAGTGTTGTGCTGTGCTTTGTTGATGTGGTGCCTTGGCAGGGTGATGAGGCATTTTGTGGTTTGTGGACTTGGAAAAAAAAGAGAGAATTCCCTGACTAATTATATTTTCCAAAAATTAGTCAGCTCCTAATGTAACAAGAATTTTATTGAATATTACCCTGTATTGATAGAGCTACCTAACACACCAGCATGTGTTTGTCTTCCCTCCGCCTCTTTCAACAACAGACAGATTTGAGCTACTGTTCTGCTAAAGTAGCCTGACTAAACTCCAAACTAATCTTTTGACTACCAGGATAAGAATGAGGAAAAGGTTTGGTGAGAGCACATGTGATGCAGTGTGCTCCTGTTTGCACATATATACAGACAGATTGAAATAGCTTTTTCACATTTTAGGGCTACATTAGTCAGTGAAACCGTACACGTAGCAAGACAAAGAAGCCTGGCCATATTACTGTTTCAGCCACATTTCTGGCTGTGTGTGGATATCAAGGCTGAAAGTAGTGGATTAGCAGTGGAATCCAGTGTTACGGCTCCCGCCGTCATTTCGTATTCGTGTGTGTTTTCTTTCATGCAGAGTGAGCGCTCCTGTCCACTCCAAAGATCGTGTGACTCCCGTGCCTCATTGGCTCCGCATCCCTGCCGTGGCAGCGAGGGATTGGAAGCAGGGACTACAAGAGTCAGTGATGCCAGAGGACGGGGTGGATCGCTATCATGAATGTATCTACCGAGATGAGAGAGTGTGAAATTGTGCTGGGAAATATTGGTGTTTGAATCCACGTCCACGTGTGTTTGTTGGCCTGAGTGCTAGTGTTTGTGAGGGTGCGTGTGCTCTGGGTAAAACCAGGGTTGATACCAAACTTGGATTGAATGGATGATTAAAGGATTATCAGTTGCAGTTTTGAATTTTTTTTTATCCCATTTATACAATACATTTGTTGGTGTGTCCTCTTTCACCTGTATTATTTCAATATTGAGCCATGAAGGAGGAAAGGCCGTGTCAAACATCTGTGCTAAGAATCTGGATTGAGCAGCATAATAGTACAACTGGAAAATAGAGAGTTTCAGACCTCCATCCTCATAATCCAGAGTTAATTTATCCATGCTGAGTCTGGGCATTTTACCATGCCAAATAAATGGTCTGATTAATTTTTTAAGGGAGGAAAAGAGTGCTATTGGGACATGAATCAGAAGTGACTGAAACATATATAGGAATCTAGGCAGGATATTCATCTTTATAACATTGATTCTACCAAGGTAAGAGGCAAGTCCATCTATTTTTTCAAATCTCCTCCCACCTTCTGAAGTAAACTAATTAAATTGAGATTTTTAAGGTTACTGTCAACAGACACACCTAGATATTTAAAACCCATAGGAGACCATTTAAAAGGAAACTCATGCTTAACTCTACTGAACTCAAATACAGACAGTGGCAAAATCTCACTTTTGTCAAAATTAACCTTGTACCCAGAAAATTAGCTGTATGTGCCCAGTAGTTCCTTGAGGTAATAAAGAGAGTGTTTAGGGCTGGTCAAAAATAAAATAATGTCATCAGCAAAAAGTGAAATCTTGTGTGTATCAGTGCCAATCTCAAAGCCACATATATTAGGATTACTTCTAATGGCCTCTGCCAGGGGTTCAATGGCAAGCGCAAAGAGGGCCGAGCTAGCTGGATCCCCCTGTCTGTTGCCTCTGTAAAGCCAGAATAAGCCAGAAGTGATCCCATTTGAAATAACCCTAGCCTGGTGGGATCAGTAAAGAGATTTTATCAAATCAGTAAACTCAACACCGAAACCAAATTTCTTCAAAACACAAAACAGATACAACCATTCAACCATGTCAAAAGCCTTTTCAGCATCAAGTGAGACAGCCACAATTGGTATCTTATTTTTGCTAGCAAAATGTATTATGTTAAACAAACGCCTTACATTATCAGTGGACAGTCTATTTATAATAAACCCTGTTTGATCTGGGTTGACAAGCAGGGGAAGACACATTTCTAATCTTTCAGCTATCATTTTAGTAGCTAATTTATAATCTGTGTTGAGGAGTGAGATTGGTCTATAGGAGGAACATTTTTGACGATCTTTCCCTTTTTGTGGATAACTGTAATAACAGCTTGAGAGAAAGAGTCTGCAAAGCTTTGTTCGAGCACCTCCATCAACAGTGGTATAAGAAGGTCTTGAAATCCTTTATAAAATTCAGATGGAAAGCCATCATCATGTCCTTAGTTGGGGCATTTTGGTATGTTTTCTCAAGGGCATGAATATGTAGTTCCAGAGTATTAAGCTCAGCGCTGTGTTTCTTCGTTAACCCTTTGGTATAGGCTATAATTTGGCCCCTCAGAAAGGCTTTTAATGTGTCCCAGAAAATGAAAATATTAGGAGCAGATGATCTACTTGTTAAAATGAAAAAGTATATATGTTCTCTGATGAAAGTACAGAATTTGGGTTGTTTTAAAAGTGTAGGGTTGTTAAAAGCACCTCCTGCATAAATATATGATCGTCAAGATTAGGTGCATAAATGTTCATAAAGGTCCAGGATTCTGAATACATCTGCCCTTACCATGAAGTATCTACCTGAAGGATCAGATACAGTTTTAGTAGCAACAAAGGGGACATTTCTATGCAGCAAAAACAACCATATGTGAACTTAGTGTGAAGAATCTAAGGTACTCACCTTTCCTTCTTCCTAACCTCAGACATGAACTGAACCTGTGAGCTCTCGTAACATTTCTAAAAATGTTTAAACAAATGCCACTATATCCCACTTGGGGAGGACATTTCAGCTCATAGAGATACATTCCCTGGCCACCCATATGGATGGATGAATATCTCTCTATAAAAGTCTGTCTGTGTGTGCCTCAAATATCTCTGCGGATCAGGATCAGAATGACCTGAGAGTTTCAACGTGTCTGCTGTTTGGTTCAGTGGTGTGCGACTTCGCATTTGTTTGGACTGCAATGATACCGTGAATAAATTATTTCATAAATGCTTTACACATTCTTAGCATAGTCCACCGGAGCTACCACAGTGACATGCGCAATAGAGCCAATCACTGCAGAGCTCAAGCCTACGACACACATTAAGAAACAAGCGGATTTATACCTGCGGCGGCGCGGGCTGGACCGGGAGTTAGCCGGCGGTTCGGTCCCGTTCTGTTCTGTGCATCTAAACTGACTGTTGTGGATTAATGAGACTAAACGAGACCGGACCGTGTCTGTTCGGGTCTGAGGAGAGCGGATTTATACCTGCAGCGGCGCGCGCTGGACCGGGATTTTGCCGGCGGTTCGGTCACGTCCTGTCCAAAACCGGACTTGGGGTAAATAATGTCCGCCACGCTTTTTCGCGAACATTGCCGTCACATTTGCTTTGTGTCTGGTGCAGAAGAAACGGTAAAAACGGGCTTTTGTCAGAAAGTGTTCAAGCAGCAAGTTTGGTTGTAGAGGAACAGGAAGTTGTGGGAGGGACTTCGGCGGATGAGTGACAGGCAACGACGGTCGGTGTACAGACAGCGATATTGAGAATTGAGAGATTTGTTACATTGAGCGTGTTTGGAGAGTATAGTTAGTGTGTTATGTAGTGTTTGGATAAGTGTGTAGTGGAGTCGGTTTTTTGTTTAATGAGTCAAAACAATTCTGAATGTGGAGCGGCCAGTGCAGCTCTTCATTCAGCTGGAAGGAGCTCAGGCTGACCTGAGCATTGCCTGCATTTAAATGTAAATAGTTACACAGAACTTTGTAAGTTTTTATAATGTATGCACTTATTCAGCAAACAACAATTTATATTTGCATTATAAGTAATAAAAAATGGTTTGTTAAACATATTTGTGGTTTTCACAGTAAAAAAATTTAACTTTTTATACTCGGATTTTATATTTTTTTATGATTTTAGGTCCATTGTGTTAGTACAATATGTCAAAATGAAAAAATAACTGTACAGTCACACATGTGAGGTTGTGCTGAAAATAGTCACACCAAGTAAATAGTTTTAAGGTGAAGTATAATGGCAAAATCAAAAATAGTCACAAACGGCCAATTATTCCCTGGAATATCGGATTTCACAACAAACCTAAATATCCCTGACTTTCCACCTTCAAACACAGCCTCATTTGGCCATCCATGAAAATGCTTCTTAAACTCCCACTTTTCTATAGGAACACATATTTCCTACGGGCACTGCACTAGTAGATTATAATAAAATAACAACATGAACTGTAACTTGTAACATGCTCAGTTATTAACTAATCAATTACCTTTATACTTATAGTTGTACTCACCGGCACCCTGGAAAAAAACCAAAATAAAAAAGACAAATGAAATATGAATGTGAAATCACAGTCGGTTTGGAGGACCAGTCCTGTTCACTCTCATGCCGGGGGGCTAGAGACTAATGTCTATCCAATTCACTTGTCTCAGGGGCAGTGGCCCTGAGCAGGTGGCATCAATAATCATGTCAGTCACTTAAAGAATCAGTTCTGCTCCAGTATAAACCATAAAGACAGGCCAGTGTAACTCATCTCATAAGCAATATGGATGGGTATTCTTATTTTATCAGGACTCAATGTTGATGCTCATGTTATCAGCCCTGGGAGTCAGCTGCCCATTTCTTGTCAGGTTGTTGACGAATGTAAAGGCATCCCCTGCGGTGTCGAAAAAGCGGGTTCCTCCGGAGTCTGGCTGGACTTTCAGGCGTGCAGGATAGATGAGGTGGCAGGCGATGTTTCTCGCTTTAATCGCTTGTAGCGCAGGGATGAGCTGCTTACAGGGCTTGGCTAATTCCGGGCTCATATCAGGGAAGAAGCAATTTTTCATGTTGTTGTAGCGGATATTCCCCCTCTTCTTGGCTAGGGCCAGTATTTTGTCTCGATCTTGAAGCCGAAGTAGACGGATCAAAACAGGTGTGGGACTGAGACGAGGAGGCTCACCTGGTCTGGGCTCCGTAGTCCTGGTCCTTTGTGCTCTTTGGATTTCAACCTCCAGCAGTGGCACTGTTGCGTCTGAGCCGTTGGCCCCCAGAACCTCCGGTATCCATTCTGTGAAGAATTTCACGGGGTCCGTGCCCTCAGTGCCTTCTTTTAGTCCCACAACATGAACATTATCCCTTCTGCTGTGCTTCTGCTTCAAGCTGGTCGATTTTTCTTTTGAGGAATTCGTTGCTGCATTTTAGCTGCTTCGTCAGCTGTTTAATCTCATTTACTGCGTCCTCCGTATCACCGATACGGTTCTCCGCCTCTGTTACCCTCGTTAGCATGATATCCAAAGTAGCCTTCACTGCATTGATGGAAGTTTGGAGTTGTGCTGAATTCAAGTCAATTGAATTGAAGAGAGACTTGTTTAACTCATGGATTTCCCTGAGCACAACAGGAAGAACCCCCGTGGATTGAGAGTCCTCTGATTCGCACATTATTCGTACATATTCGTGTTGAATTCACATTGACCGTGGCCATGTCTGTCTCGCTGCAGCTAAAGTTAACTTTAGCCACAACTCCTTCTTTGTTAGCGACAGTTTTGTCGTCTTTCTTATCTTTCTTTCGCTCTTTGTTTCGAAGTTGAGTATCCATTCCACATCAACTGTCCTTTACATTGTCTTTACCCACTCAGTTCAGGCACGTCTGCTCAGCTACGAGGCATCCCAGAATCTTTTCTTTTCTCTAGGGTTAGAAAAGAAAATTCTATAGGCTTTTCTTTTGGGTTTAGGTAGTTTCGGACTCCAGAGTTTAGATCTGTCTATGCTTCATCACTTGTATACCGCACCTATTTGTACATAATTGCACTTTTCTGTCTGTTGTGGGATTATAATGAATTGTATTTTCTCTGAATTTACACCGTGTTGGGTGTTGGTTATTTACGTTGGGCTCGGCTCCCTAGGTCGAGCGTAACATTCAGTTTTCAAATAATCATTTGACAAATGGATCTAGTCATGGTTTATTACAAGAAAAATTTATAAACACCATATAAATTAGCTTTTTTCCCAACACGGTGTATACAGTAAGAAAAGATACAATGGAATCAGGAAAACAAATACACAGACAGTAGTGCAAGTACAGTAACATTAAGTTAAGTTCAATGAATGTTAAAGACCCGCAGCTACAGGGATGTGCCTTCTCCTTAAAAACAAAAATTGTTCTAATAGAGAAAAATGTATATAAAAAGCAGGTACACCTGCAACAATACAAAGAGAATACTTCAAAATGCCAGCATATGACAATGCATAGATTCAGATGAATATTGTAATAATGGGTCTTCTTTTGTTCTAGCAGGTGTACAAAATGTAGATAAATGTCTAAAGCTGAGTCCAATGGGTTATGGGTAAACAGGCCCCATTGAAATAGTTATTAATTATTAGGATTCAGAAGAAGAGGTCATGCTACAAAGCAAATTCATACAACTTTCTATAATCACCAAAATGTATCATTCAGGTTACTGAATGTATATTTTAGACTCAGCTAATTTGGTCACATTTTCAGAAGACCTATACTAAATTCATTATTGAACCAAACTTCATGAATGTTCTTTGTGTAGTAGTATGTGTTCCACTTATTTCATCACAGAACCATGACAGCTGTAGAAATCAACGGAACTGCCATGATTTGACCACAAATGTATTATTTATCTCAGTGCATAACCAAGTGGTGAGCATTATTTATTAGCATTGATTACATTTATGCAATTCAACTGTGAAAAAGATCGAATTCTTTACTGTGTTTGAAAGGTTAGGTTTAATGTAGAACTTATGTCTGCTATAGTGTTTTCCTCTCTTTTGCTTCATTTTAACATTGACTTTTCTATGCTTGGCCAAGAATACAACCTTTCCCTTTCTAAGGGGTTTTGTTTCCTTAGCTTAACCATTTACGATAATAAACATGGTGCATTCATTTGTATTGTATTTTGTTGCACAGTTTATGTCCAAATTCTGAAGTGTTTATTACCTACTAAATGATAAAAATGAAATGGAAAAAAAAAGGATCATGAAGCTGTGTCACATGGTTTTTAGAGATAGATCAAAGGAACCCTGCTTGTCATATATTTTGACATTTGCATTACTAGTGCATTGTCCGTAGGAAGCATGTAGCCTCTTCCGATAGAAAAGTGGGAGGTTAAGTAGCTTTTTCATGGATGGCCAAATGAGGTTGTGTTTGAAGGTGGAACAGCAGGGATATAATTGGCTGGTTTTGACTACTTTTGATTATACCATTATATTTTACCTTGAAAACTATTTACCTTGCCTTGTTTGGTGTCATTATTTTCAGCACAACCTCACATGTTTGACTGTACATTTATGTTTTCGTTTTGACATATTATATTAACACTATGGACACTAACACTAAACACTAAAATCACAAAATAACATAAAATCAGAGTAGGAAAAAGTTAGATTTTTTACTGTGAAAACCACAAACAGTTTAATGAACCAATTGCATTAGTTATAATGCAAATATAAATTGTTGTTTGCTGAATTTGTGCATAAGTTTTTGAAATTTACAAAGTTAGATGTAACTATTTACATTAAAATGAAGGCAATGCCTCAGGCTCCTCAGCTCATTCCTGCCTGCTCCGCAATTCAGCAGTTGACTGACAACACAAATAAAAATGACTACACTACACACTTAACACACTGCACTAAACACTTAATTACACACTAACTATACACTCCAAACACGCTATATGTCACAGATCTCTCAACTCTCAAAACTCGCTATCTCTGTCGCTGTCTGTACACCGACCGTCGTTGCCTGTGACGCATCCGCTGACGTCCCTCCCACAACTTCCTGTTCCTCAACAACCAAACTTGCTGCTTGGACACTTTCGTGACAAAAGCCCGTTTTTACCGTTTCTTCTGCACCAGACACAAAGCAAACGTGACGGCAATGTTCGCGAAAAAGCGTTTATTTACCCTCAGTCCGGTTTTGGACGTGCCAGTGGGTCCAGTCCGTCGCCTCTGTAGGCGGGCCGTGTAGGTCGGCTAGCGGCTAGCAGCTAGCTACACACAAACATCCACAAATTCCGATTCCCCTTTGTTGTCTGCGCGACTTCGCATCTCCTCAGACCCGAACAGACTCGGTCTGCACTCGTTTAGTCTCATTAATCCACAACAGTCAGATGCACAGAACAGAACGGGACCGAACCGCTGGCAAAATCCTGGTCCAGCTCGCGCGACTGCAGGTATAAATCTGCTTGTTTCTTAGGGTATGTCGTGGCTTGAGCTCTGCAGTGATTGGCTCTGGTGCGCACGTGACTGTGGTGGTTCCAGTGGACAATGCTTGAGGAATGTGTAAAGCATTTATGAAATAATTCATTAACGGTATCATTGTAGTCAAAACAAATCCGCATGGCACACCATTGAACCAAGCAGCAGCTATGTTGAAACTCTCAGGTCAGTCTGATCCTGATCCGCAGAGATATTTGAGGAACACACACACACACACACACACACACACACACAGACAGACAGACAGAGATTCCTTGCTTTAATAGAGAGATAGTGAGGAATTATTCTTCCTACAGATTATTGTGATGGTAGGTATGGTACACCATATTGCTACTTGCATTAATTGACAAGGGTATTTGCACCACTATGCTGTTTCTGAGTGCAGAAGCCTGGCCATAAAACAGTTCAAACACATTTACCACTGAACCTCCAACTGTGAAGCAATCCCTCAACACTAAACTTTTCCTGAAAGTAAGAATTAGACTCCTTAGTTTTGTCTAATTGTAGTGGATGGTTCAGAGGGAACAATTTCCTTTAAATACATGATTACCTCCACCAAAGAGCTTATTGTTTCACCCATCTTTGTTTGTCTGTTTGTTTCTTGGTTGGTTGGTTGGTTTTTCAGCAGGATTACACAAAAACTACTGAGAAGATTCCACGAAACCTGGATGGTGGATGGCTCTCAGGCAAAAATATAACCCATTAAGTTTTGGTGCAGATCCAGATAAAGGGACAGATCCACCAAACATTTCTTAATTTCTGAGAAAAATAGGGAAATGGGGCATTTTTTTGTTGTTGTCATTTTTTGTCAATTTAATGCATGGATGTTGACTGATGAAATATTCAAATATTTTTTATTGAATTTTCAATAGGATAGATTGTGAATTACAGGCATCAGAATTACAATTATTACACAAATATACGACCACACACTGACTGAAGGAATAATAAATAGATAAATAAGGGAGAACGAAAACAAACAAGACAAAACAATCAAAAACAAACAAAAGAAAAAAAAAACAAAAGAAAAACAAACAAAAAAAACAACACATTACTACAACACTTCCTCAAGCCAGCCTTTATGTGTTGGAGCATTAGGGCTTTTCCAATTAACAAGAATTAATTTCCTGGCAAGAAGTGTGACAAAAGCAGCCATACTTGCTACTTGATGGAGAAGTAGGAGAGACAGAGATTAAGAGATGCCCATTAGAATGAATGGGAAAACACCTCCCAAACCCCTGCGATTTTTGAAAAAACTGTAATGGTTATGGCAAAAATATTTACATGATGAGTGAGAGGAGACATGGCTGAACTCGCTCATGTTGTTTTTATTTCTGTCGAGTGAGAAATGAGGGCACAGGAGCGAGAGACAAATCAGGTACCGTCTGCGATCCTCCAGAAATTTAGCTTCAAAATTAACAACAATTAACATTATGGGGCTGTATTTCAACTTCTTGTCGCTCTCGGGCTTCTAAATCCAAAACCGTAAATCCTACATCTGAAATAAGACCACCAGCTGACACCCAACAAGATTTCCTACATTTCTATGCATTTTTTATCTATGTCAAGTAAAAGATGTGGATTCAGTATCAAGCTGAAGACAAATTTTTTTTTCTATCCTCGAGCTGGCGATGATGTCACGCACTCTAGCTGACGCAATACACACCCATTATAAAATCAGAAGAGGAGCTAAAAGTTCTTGAAACTAAAACTGCGACCATTTCAAAACCGTACTAAATTTTCAAAAACTGAATACATCGCCAATAGTTCAAGGTCTTGAGACTGGTTTAAAGTTTGAATGGTGTCTCTTGCTCAATGTATGAGGAACAAGATGAGGTTGAAAGGCGATGAGTTTTGAAGAGGATTTGAAGCGTTTCTCATTTGATTCAATGTTAAAAAAAATTTGGGAAAAAGCTGAATTACTGCAAAAGTTGAAAAGTTGAAAAGCGGAAGGTTGAAAGAGCTGAAAAAGCTGAACATTTTAATATTTGAATGGTTTGAATAGCTGAAAGTATGCTGAAGTTATAGCAGAATTCATGTTGGAAAAAATCCCCATAAGGATGAATGGGAAAAATTTGGCAGAAAAAGCTGAATATTTCCTAAAGTATAATGGTTACAATCAAGAAAAATAGATGCCATCATGTCCTGAAAAAGCTGAACATTTTGATATTTGAATGGTTTCAATCGCTCAAGATTTGTAGGAGAAGAAGAGTGCCAGAAAACGTACGGAAGAATAATAAATAAATTACAGAAGAACACTAGAAAAATTGCATTTCCTGCGAAAATACAGTGTGAATGCTGAAGCGAAATCTGCTTAATGTACTGCCAAAAAGCTCAAAAAGCTGAAATGCCAGAAAAGTTGAAAGGGCTGAAAAGCTGAAAAGCTGAAAGGGCTGAAAAGCTGAAAAAGTTGCACAGTTAAAGGCTGAAAGAGCTTAAAAAGTTGAACATGTTGCTAGCTGAACAGTTTCTGGAGCTGAATATGAAGCTGAATGTATGAAAAAGCTGAAAAGGCTGGAAAAACTGAAGAGGCTGAAAAGCTGAAAAGGCAGAAAAGTTAAAGAAAAAAGTTGAACATTTTAATTGCCGAACATGAAGTTAAATGTTTGAATGAGCTGGAAGGTGAATATCTGAAAAGGATCAAAAGCTGTAAGTAAGAGGGCTGGAAGAGGTTAAAATATTTTTTTAAAAGCTGAAAAGGTGACCCGTTTAAAGTTGGAATGGCGTCTCCAGCTCAACGTATGAGGGAGAAGAAGAGGTTGAAAGGCGATGAGTTTTGCAGAGGATTTTAATGTTTTCCCAAGGCTGAAAGAGCTTAAAAAGCTGAACATTTTAATAGCTGAACGATTTAAATAGCTGAAGGTATGCTGAAGTTATAGCAGAATGAAATTTGAAAAATTCCCTATAAGGATGAATGGACAAAACTTTGAATAAAATGCTTAATATTTCCAAAAGTATAATAGATAGAAAAGCCAAAAGTAATAGCCATCATGTCCTTAAAAAGCAGAATTTTGATGGTTGAATGGTTTTAATAGCTCAAGATTTGTAGGAGAAGAAAGGTGCCGAACAACGTACGGAATCAGGAATAACTAGAAAAATTGCATTTCCTGCGAAAATGCAGTGTGAATGCTGAAGCGAAATCTGCTGAATGTACTGCCGAAAAGCTGAAAAAGCTGAAAGCTGAAATGCCAGAAAAGTTGAAAGGGCTGAAAAGCTAAAAGGGCTGAAAAGCTGAAAAAGTTGCAAAGTTAAAGGCTGAAAGAGCTTAAAAAGTTGAACATGTTGCCAGCTGAACAGTTTCTGGAGCTGAACATGAAGTTGAAAAGGCTGAAAAGTTAAAGGCTAAAGGAGTTGAAAAAGTTGAACATTTTAGTTGCTGAACATGAAGTTGAATGTTTGAAAGAGCTGAAAAGGCAGAAAGGTGAATATCTGAAAAGGCTAAAAA
>CAEMYA010001031.1:167962-186466 GCA_903131615.1 Diplodus sargus | reverse complement strand
ATAATGGTATTTATTTCTTGAATAAAAAGATATTAAACTTTTTGATTATACAGCTAATTAAATCATCTTGTATTTAATACAACAAAAATCATTAAACATTTCCTTAATGTTTTATATTATAATACTATGACTTTTTGTGTGTCTGACGGAGTTGACAAAGTTCAAGTCCTCAGCTGCAAAAAATGCTATTTAAGAAAAAATTAAATCACTGGGTGGTTGGCCCGTTACAAGGTTTAATAGTCAAGACTTTGATCTTTTAAAATATATCTTCCAAGCATGATTGAAGGTTAAAAAATAAAAAAATAAGGTTTTGTCCCAATTCTCAAGAATGGGTGATATATCTTTTGAACGGCTACACAGATTTTTTAAGAAAGTTAGTCGTATGATGTAGGGCCAATCCTGAGGCCATATCTTGAAGGTGGTCATGACTGGTCAATGTGGGCGTGGCTTATTACAACAAATCCAAATCGGCACACATTCAGCCTTTTGCACTTCCAGTGCACTTCCCATTACAGTGAATACCATGGCTCAGACATTGGCCTGTGTCCTCACTTTTGCCCCGAGCCCGTCATCCTTTGGGGCCAACTTCCTCGAGCTCTGCGGTGCACGGGGTCTGACTCTCGCGCGCGCGCGGGGGGCGGGCTTGGCCCCCGTTCATAACTGCTTGCAGTTCTAGTTGCAGTTGTAATTTCTTCACGAGAGGTTATGTGGTGCTTGAGAGATTTTGGCACATGTTTGCATAAACAGATATAATGTTTATGCAATACTGTGATTTAACTTCCTTCTAAAGGTTCTTTATACTTGGTTTTAAACATGTTAGTTGAACCAATGTTGGTTGGTGCTTGTTCATTCCCCTCAAGTGTCATTAAGCTCTGGGAAAGCCAGAAGAGGAGTGGTCTCACTCCTGAATCTCAGATTGCCAAATATTTTCGAACACAGAGTCAGTTTATTCAGTTTTTATTTCTAGAAACCAATTCCAAGTTAATGAGTGCATAGGGCCAGAGGAAAATATATAATGATGATATGATTATTTGTGATGGTGTCTTGTGAGCTAGATGAGCAGTGATATGAGTCATGCTAATGCTGATATAAAGCACACTGAGACTGATAATACACATGATGTGCTGTCTGCCAGTATACAATATCTAATGCGTTTCTGTCTACATCCATTCGTTACCCTTGCAGGAATCTTCATTTTATGACTCAAACTATGCACTTCTGCCATTGGTATAATGGAATGCACAAGCTATTGTTAGGTTGGAAGCTAATTCCATTGAGCTTTTGCAGTAGTGAGTGATCAAAGCTAACACTGAGCCTGCTTAGCAGGCTGAATTAACTCCTATATCAGCCAAGGTTGAAGGTGGAGGTGATGACAGGGCATGGCTTTGTGCTGACAGGCTTAAAGAACAACAGCTGTAACTAAAATTAATATCAGTTTGGAAAGAAGTTTAAAAATGAGTTGTTATTGTACAAGCTCTGATTTTAGATAGTTGTACCCACACATCATCCCACTTTTAGAAAAGTCATATTACAAGAGAGGTCCACTTGCTCATTGGGCTTCATGTGAAGTCACATGCACATCCTCCCCATACCACTTTCCCCTTCACGCACACATGCACACCCTCCTGGTCTCTTACCAGTACCTTACCTGCATGTCTGATCTCAGAGCACAGTAGCATGCAAGAAACAGTGGCAGTAATGTAGTAACATAAAGAAAGCCTGGGAAACCACTAAATCTTCTTCAAGGATTAAGAAACAAAGAGCAAAGAAAGGCGCTGCGGTATCAGATGAGACAGATGTGGTAGCATGCCTGAGTTAGACAAACTCTAAAGTGGCAAAACCAAAACACTAATAAAAAGACTTCTCACTCGATTCAAGGCTCCATCACGTCTCACAGTGGTAACAGGTAAGCAGAAACTTTCCTGGCTGTGTGATCAGCCCTGAAAGAAGTTTTTTTATTTCAAGCATGTTGCACACCATCTTGGATTCAATATTTTTTCTCTCTCCCTCCATCACCCACTCTCTCTCTCTCTCTCTCTCTCCACACACACACACACACACACACACACACACACACACAATTACATAACAAACAGCACTCTGCATCACCACTACACAGTTCTCTGTAGAGAAACACAAGCAAAGAGTAACACCTCACCATTGTTGTACCAATTACCTCTGCCAACAATCTGACATATCCTCCTGAGCGAAGAATTACCTATCTGAATATACATAGCACGGGTAAGCTCTATGGAGTCCGCCATGTCTTTCTGGGTGTAAAAAAACGATGGACTGCCGAGGGGGACACAAAGCACTACGTAGTAAGGCTAAACACGTTTTAGCTCAGAGCTAGCGTGACTGCGGAAGTGAGAGGGAGCTCAGCGAAAGCGCTCGTCACTAACTAACATCTAACTAACTACATCTTTACCTCATTACTTGAATCAGTAGAAATGCTCAACGCTGTTGGGAAAGAGTCCATATTTTGAAAATGATTTTTTTGTCCATCAGGGCCACCATAGCTTCTGGAACGTCTTCAGGACGGGAGGGGTGAGCAAAATAGTGTTGCAATGTAGAGCCTCACAGCTAGATGGTGCTAAATACTCAATATATTACACACTGTCCTTTTGAAGTTCACTTTGCATATTATGATCCTATATCTTCACTATTCCTGGAATCGTTAACAGGACTGAGCCCTAAACACAGGAGAAGAAACATTCCCATTAAAAGAGACACGTGAAACCATTATACCATTATCATGCTAATAATACATGTAAATTACAGGTTTTACTCATCTATATGTACTGTAGTGTTTCATTTCTCTTTTGGAGTTACAATGTTTACACCAGTCAACACGCATCTTGTTTTTAGGAAGTGACTTCACAATGGTGTATGTGGGAAGATGAACCAGTTGGCAAACTGAATGTAGGGGGAGGTATTAAAGATGTTGTATAGAATGTATTTTTGGTTCCAGCCTCCCTGTTACCATGGTAACTATCCATTGATTCAGCAGCATTAGTGAACAGAGACCGAACAGATCCCCACCCCCTACATTTCTTACTTATTTATTTCTTCTGCAGAGTGTGAAGTTGACCTGAAGAAGGAAGAGAAGGAAAGATGGGGTTTGGATGAGTGGAAGGTGGAATAAGAAATTTGGAGGTAGATGAGGAAGAAACTGTTCATTAAAGCTAGGGTCTGTAATGTTGTTCAGAAACACATTTTGTTATACTGGGTGAAATGATTCTGCTGTCCTGAGAGTAGTCAATACATTATGTATTCAGAAAAAGGAACAAAAATAATTGGACCTCTGTAGCAGCTGCAGGACTGAGAAAAAGCTGACCAATCCGTGCTATTGGTCAGATGCACAGATTGGTCAGATGCCTTCATGTCTTGTTCTGTCCCTCCCTCCTCCGGCCCGGATAGCACGGATTGGTCAGATGCCTTCATGTCTCGTTCTGTCCCTCCTCCGCGCGTGCACACATTACGTTTCACTGATGCCGGAAATATTCAGCACACAGAAATACGGAGTTGCAGGAGACGGCATTCATTTGGTTACAATGGCAGAGAAAATGCAGCCAGCATTACTTGTAACAACTCACCCCGCTAAAAAGGCAAGGAAAAGAAAGCCTGAGGCTGAAAAGGCTGCAACAAAAAAGGCTCTGGATAAAGAAAGAAGTCGGACCGAGTCGTGTTTGAGCGATAGAGACAACTGGGGCATGTGAAGGGCTTGAAAAGTGATGCAGAGGTTGCTCTCTTTCCATTGGACAGGTAATTCTTTGTTTTGTTTCTGGGGGATTTGTTATTTTCATGAAATATGTGAGGTTTGCCAACTTGGCTACGTTTGTAGCTCGTATTAGCCCAATGCTAACGTTAGCTTCTTTGTGTGTTGTTTTTAGCCATGAGAATGGCTAATGAGTCGGCCCAGTTTCCACTGGGTAGGGGTCCGCTGCGTTGCGGCTCCGATCCAGTTTTGCTCCGCTTTCCGGCAATCCCCACCGGTGGCGGTTTGAGTCCGCAACGGCGCAATACAGTAGACAGCTGGCCTCACAATGTGTGCTGGTGTCAACACGGAGTGTTTTATTTTGAAAAGTAACCAGATGTAGTTTGTTATTTCGGCGCTTGACTTCCTGTCTGCTCCGTGCTAAATTCAGCTGAATTGCTGCTTCTTGCTCCGGCATCTCCTTCTCCCTGCTGAGTCCCACTGCCAGATGCGCGTTCAAGTTTGTGGGGGAGTGGCTTTGGACGGAGCAGTGGCTTTGGACGGGGGGGCATAAGGATAATTGTGCCATCAGTGCTGATTCAAACCAGACATTTCTCCCTGTTGAAGCTTCACATTAAAGCATTTAACTGGCCAAACATAGGCTGACGTTCATTCTGGAGTATGCTAGTCAAATTAAAAAATAAACCCACCATGAGGTCATGTAGTAGCATTAGATGTATTGATCCCAAACCATCAAAGTATGGATGTCACAGTTTGGTGCATGCAGTTACAATAAGAATATGTTTAACTTGGTCAGTCACACTATGGTGAGAGTTTCACCGCTATAACATCCTGGTCTCTTCACCACTCCGGTGCCAGATTGTTCGAGGATTACCCCTGTGCTCTTGCTAAAACTCAGTTTATTATTTCAGTGTCATCTAGTGTTTTGTTTACTGCGTGTTTTGTGCTCCAGTGTTTTTTCAATCAATCAATCAATCAATCAATCAATCAATCAATCAATCAAAGCTTCATTGTCATTTTGGTGTACCAACAAAGCAGCACAACAAAAATGAGATCACGTTTCTCCAGGATCAATAACAGAAGATAAAAAATAACACACAATATATAAATATAATAATTTAAAACTAAAACTATGACTAAGGGCTTGTGAAGTGCATCAGTGCACATGCTCCAGATCAGCAGTTCATCAATCTAACAGCTTGTGGAAGGTAGCTGTTGATAAGTCTTTTAGTTCGACCTTTATGACTCCGGAACAGTTTTCCTGATGGCAGCAGTTCAAAGACTGTGTGGGGAGGGTGGGAGGCGTCCCTGATGATGTTCAGTGCCCTGCTCCTGCAGCGGCTTTGGAAGAGTTCTTGGACAGAGGGGGGGGAAACTCCGATGACCCTCTCAGCTCCTCTCACTATTCTCTGCAGGTCTTTTTTGTTCGACATACTGCAGCTGGAGTACCATGTCAAGATACAATACGCCAGAACACTCTCCACCGCACCACTGTAGAAGGTCCTGAGGATGTTGGTGGGGAGAGAGGCTTGTTTCAGCTTCCTCAGGAAATACAGTCTCTGCTGGGCCCGTTTCGTGATTCCTGAGGTGTTTCTGTTCCAGCTTAGGTCCTGTGAGATCTGCACTCTGAGGAACTTGATGTTCTCCACTCTCTCCACTGTGCAGCCACTGATGCTGAGAGGAGCGTGCTCAGGCTGTGACCTCCGGAAGTCGATGATCATTTCCTTTGTTTTGTCCACATTGAGCACCAGATTATTTTCTCTGCACCAACCCTCTAGGTGTTTAACTTCTTCCCTGTACATTGATTCCTCATTTCTATGAATGAGTCCCACTACTGTGGTGTCATCCGCGAACTTGATGATCAGGTTCTCCTTGTGTCTGGAAGCACAGTCGTGTGTTAGCAGTGTAAACAACAATGGACTTAGTACACAGCCTTGAGGAGATCCAGTGCTCAGTCTGACGGAGTTGGAAGTGTTATTTCCGACACGGACAGACTGAGGTCTCTCTGTCAGAAAGTCCTGGATCCAGAGACATGTGGCGGTGTCGAGTAGGAGGAGTTTCTCCATTAGTTTCTGGGGGATGATGGTATTGAATGCTGAGCTGAAATCAATGTACAGGATTCTGGCATAGGTGTCTTCCTGGTCCAGATGAGTGATGACTGCGTGCAAAGTGGTGGATATTGCATCCTATGTGGAGCGGCTGGGACGATAAGCAAACTGATATGGGTCATGTGATGCAGGGAGGCTGGCTGTGATGTGTGGTTTGACAAGCCGCTCAAAACTAGGGGTGGGCGATACTACAAATTCTGGTATTGATCCGATACCAAGTAATCACAGGGCCAGTATTGCTGATACCAATACTGATACCGATACTTTTTACTTCCTGATTTTTAAATTCCTGATCATTGAATAATTTTTGTACTTTTGTCTTTAATTAGCTGATCATGATTATGATAATAATAAAACACAGGACAAAGATTTTAGCCAAATAAGAAAATAATATTTAACATAATTAAATCTATAACCTATCGGCATGTAGCCTGAATAGAAATATTAATGTTCCTTCAACAGATACACAAAAGGGTTATTATATTCTGCCATATTCATACATTAGCGTGAACCTGAGTGAGCGGAGTGAAAGAGGTGGAGAGGACAGTGGCGGTTCTAGACCAGTTTTAATAGGGGGACCAGGTTTGGGCTGGCTTTTTTGTTAGGATGCATATACAACCGGAAAAAAAAGACGAATCCCTCATTCAGACAAAACAGTGTTTACAATTTCAACACTTTTGAATGGGTAGTAAACTGCTGAGACACTTTATTTCCGCCTTTCCCTTCAGTACAAAATCATTGCAAGAAATCTGTCATTGTATTATTGATGCAGTCTCCCTGTCGGGGGTCTGGATTCAGAGTTATGGGGGTAGTGGCCCCTGTTGGGCCCCACCCCTAAAACTGCCCCTGGGAGAGGAGCACTGCGCATAAAGACTGAGAGAGATGCTGCAATCACACAAGCTCTGTGAAGAAATACAAGTGATTTGCTGAACTTATAGAAGAGAAACTACAACAAAAATATCGATCTCATCGCGCTAGTATCGATCCGATATCAATACTCACCTTGGTATCGATACTATCGATATTTGGATCGATCCGCCCACCCCTACTCAAAACATTTGGTGTCAGTGCGACGGGGCGGTAGTCGTTCAGACAAGATACAACTGATTTCTTTGCTACTGGTACTATAGTGGATGTTTTGAAGCATCTGGGGACAATGGCCCGGCTGAGGGAGATGTTGAAGATGTCAGTCAGGACATCTGCAAGCTCACCAGTGCAGGTTCTGAGCACACGTCCCGGGATGTTATCGGGCCTCCCGCTTTCCGTGGATTGCCCCTGGTTAAGGTCCTGGCTGTGTCAGCTGCATTGATGGTGAGGGCTGGCCCGATAGATGGTGGAGAGGGACCAGCTCTACCTCTGGTTGTCAGGTTTGGTGCTTCAAAGCGTGCAAAGAAGTTGTTGAGCCTATCTGGAAGCGAAGCATCATCGTCGTTGACCCCCTGCCTGGACTTGTAATCTGTCAGAGCTTGGACTCCCTGCCACATCCGTCTGGTGTTTCCTGTGTCACAGAGGTGTCCCTGGATTTTCTTTCTTCTAATTGGTGAACTGAGGGTCCATCTATCAAATAGACTGAAAGGGGAGTTGGTCTGCCTCCCTGCTCATCATCTGTAAATCACCAAACTCTGCTGCTGTCACTCCTTAGGTCTTGTACCCTAAAATTGACCAAATTGTCTCTCTGTCCTTCTATGGGAACGTAAACATTTAGACATCCCCCACCATCTGGCATGAGGGTCAAACTCAGTTTTAGTGGCCTGGTATCCTCACTAACCTTTAACACACATACCTGAATATTGACTCTGGGAACCCCTGTAAACCCAACACTTGCCACATTCCTTAACTCACAAAAGGAGAAGCAACTGGTCATAGTTAAATCTAAACTAAGTTAAATCATAGATCAGAATGTGTCGCAGTCCAGATACCTCAACACCAAACCTTGATGTTAATGTACACAGTAAGTGGAGAACAATGCTTCATTTCTGATCAGTATGTACAATTTGGAACAATTAACCATCTGACACTTTATTGAACTCAAACATGAGAATGAAAAGAGGGCTAAGAAAATCAGAAGACATCTGACTATTTAGTCCATCTTTTTTACCCCTCGAGAGAAGCAGTGCTGTTTCCAAGCAACACAAGTGATCTCAAGTCTACCCAGCAAGCTGCCCTGTAGTGGGGGGAAAGTTGTATCATTGTTGCAGGGGACAGGGTTTTTATGCTGACCAGGCCCCAAAATCCATCAAGCTGTATGACAACATTGTTTGAGAAGACACTTCAAATGTAATTAACAACAGCATCAGCCGAGTGTCAATACTTGAAACGTGATTATGAGGCCTATTAATGTGGATGATTACATTTTGAGTGAATCTACATCAGATAATCCTGCACTCATCCACATCAGAGAGAATCCACTTCTTTTTGTTCTTGAATATTTATCTATGTTCAAGAATACTTTAGTGTTAGATAAATGTTAAACTGGGGCCATAAACAAAAAGATGCTGCTGGGTGCTACAGTATGTATTAATTCACATTGTTCTTTTTTTTCTCATGTTTATACTTTTTCATTCCCTTTCAGAAATACTACAGATCATGCTATCTGCAGATAAATGCTGTGGTTCAGTGTACAAACACATTTTTCATTCATGCCTTTAGTTTTTGTTTCATTTGATTACCTGTGGACATTTATTTAGTTGATGTATTTTTTTCATTTAAAAAATAGTGCACATAGAATAAACCTCTGAGATACTGTCCAAAAACTACAGAATTATTCAGCAGCATGAAACAAGAGTGTGACTGTTAGAATCCTAAAGATTGGTTCGTCTGAAAGATCTAGCAGAAAAACATTGAAAGCCAACTCTGGAAAAAAAAAAAGAATCGACACTAGTGGCTCAGAATAGTAAAGCTATATCTTCTCACTACAACGAGGAAATCATGAGAGAAGACTCTCGCGATTTTAAAGGAGTCAAAAAAACTCTTAAACAGCTCTCTTAGTCTGGGGATAAGCGTAGTCAGAAAAGCACTAATGATGCAGATGAGTAAACTAGTTAGGTACAGACTCATTTCATGTTTGCAGTGTGTTACATAAGAAGTAACTCAATAATTGTTAAGCTGCTGAATGTTTTCCCTTTCCTTTGCAGGCATAGCAGCTCAGTGCTAACTTGCTTCATGTTCCTGGTCACTACCTGGTCAGTGGGGGTCTACCACCCTGACCAATAGTAGGTCCAAGCTGGGTGTCTTGACAGTCTCTGCACCGACCGAGGTGTGAAGACTGGGGAATCCTGGGGAGTTCAGTACAGAGTCCATTTTTGAATCTACAATGAACAACTTCATATGTGGGTCCCAACACAACTATGGACCAAGAAACTGAAACAGCTGCACATTGTGGAAGAAATAACTGCACAATTATACTTGAAAAGAGATATATTTGTGCCCCATGTGCTTGCTATATATTTATTTTTAAATGTTCCCATCTTAAGAACTGATTGTTTGGCTAATTGAAAATGTTGAAGGAGCTTTTTTGTCAAGGAAGGTTCAAGGTTGTATGTGATGAATGTTTTACCTTGATTCTTAATAAAATGAGTTTAATAAAAAAAAGAAGTGCACAGCAGATGGAATGCAGATCTACTTTAACTAACAGAGTAAATACAAACAATAACGTAAGTGTTAAATAAATGTTGATTTAAGTTCAATAATTGTCAGATTTGGTATTATTTTTAAATTGTATTTCATCACTGGAAAAACAAACAAACACATGATATCGGTATTAAGCATGGTCCATGGGGCATCCTGCTTTCTTAAAATCAGCATCGACCAATGAAAAACTCATATTGATCAACGACTAGTGTTACATACTTTATCTATTTAATACTTTTTCTCAATGTATACATATATATTCACATGTCCATGTATACCTATTTATGTGAAAAATCTACAATCCCTAGAATGTGACATGCTATATACATAAGGGTTGCTTTGCTCCTGTTTACCAGTCTTATAAAGTGACAGTTCTTCATTCATCTGTCTGTCTGTATGTCATCTACACTACAGATTATCTCTGAAACTGACCAGCACAGCCAACACTGCTGAGGAGATCCGGATACGCAAGGACGCCCCACCTCCTGAGTCGACGGATGCGCTGGCACATCCAAAATTGGACTTAGGATAAATGATGTCCGCCACGCTTTTTCGCGAACATTGCTGTCACGTTTGCTTTGTGTCTGGTGCAGAAAGAAACAGTAAAAACTGGCTTTTGTCACGAAAGTGTCTGCAAGCAGGAAGCAAAAAAACTCGTTCCTATTGGTGGAAAAAGGCACCACACCAACCAATCACAAAATTATATGGCAAAACACGTGATTTGGTTGCTGAGGAACAGGGGGAAGTTATGGGAGGGACGGCGGCAGAAGAGTGACAGCAGCAGTAACGGTGATAGAGACAGCGAGTTTTGAGAGTTGAGAAATTTGTGACATTTAGCATGTTTGGAGTGTATAGTTAGTGTGTTATGCAGTGTTTGGTGTCGTGTGTTTAGTGTGTAGTGTAGTCGTTTTTTTGTGTTGTGTGAGTGTGTGAGTCAAAACAAGGAGGAGACTGCTGAATGTGAAGCAGGCAGGAGAGCTGAGGGAGGCCTGAGCCTGAGGCATTGCCTGCATTTAAATGTAAATAGTTACATATATAACTTTGTAGCTTTCAAAAATTGCAACTGCAAACAACAATTTATATTTGCATTATAAGTAATAAAAATGGTTCGTTAAACATATTTGTGGTTTTCACAGTAAAAAAATCAAACTTTTTCCTCGTCTGATTTTATGTTTCTTTTGTGATTTTAGGTCCATTGCGTTAATACAGTATGTCAAAATGAAACAATAACTGTACAGTCACACATGTGAGGTTGTGCTGAAAATAATGACACCAAACAAGGCAAGGTAAATAGTTTTTAAGGTGAAATATAATGGTATAATCAAAAGTAGTCAAAAACGGCCAATTATATCCCTGATGTCCCACCTGCAAACACAGCCTCATTTGGCCATCAGTGAAACGCTACTTAACCTCCCACTTTTCTATAGGAATACTTACTTCCTATGGGCAATGCACTAGTAAAGTATAAATATGTCAGAAGCAGTTGTTATTATAGTCATTGAACTCAATGGTCACTTTTTTAAACCAAAAGGTGTCAAAATCCAGATAAGACGGATGATCTATGAACAGCAACAATGGCAGAGTATCAACACACTTGTGTAGGAGTGGTTTCTTCCAGTGTTTTTTTATTTTCATCCCCTTCCTCTAGCACGGCACTCATCATGGCCCCAAAGCATTACATGACGTGGCTATAGAATGAAAACTGCATACCATTAAGCTGTGCACATTCATCATGGAGATGAATATTCAGTGATGTGCAAAATCTCATAACATGAGCGCTGAGAGAGTGTGCTTCATAAAAGCTCAGTATGACTGCTATAATGTATTCATTATGAATCAGGAGACTAAGTTAATATTAACACTGTGAGGTCAGGATTTTTCAGGACTTTCGTCTATATACAGTATAGACTCTTCCAGACCTATTCCACACTGTAGTATGCAATATACCGAATTACAGCTGCAGAGTAGCTGCTTAAAAAAATAATTGTATCTCACAGTTGACACAAATCAGAACTTCTGAATAATTTTATGGCTGTATGCATGTTCTTTTGATTGTACTGTCTGAGCGAATTAAAGAAAACATCGTCATTCCCAAAATTGATCGTGGCCACTACAAAGACTGGAAGCTTCTCATAATATCACATGATCACATGATATCAGGTAGCATTCGGTTGAAGTGGTCACTCACATACAATATATCACTAAACTAGACAAACAGCGCATGAACACACCATCAGATTGGTCTCTGTTAGGAGCTTTATTGAGTTAGCCCGCTGATAGAATGATAACCAATACTTCGCATCTTTCAAAATGCAAACTGGGATAGGCTTTATCCCCCTTCTCAAGCACTACCTGAACAATCACTTTCCACTAACTTTGTTTTTTGTAAATATCTTATTTTTTCTATTTATTTTCTAAACTCTATGCATATTTCCTCTCAGATGCTCAGTTGAACTGCAGGAAACTGCAGTCAGTGATCATTTTCTGTGGGTTCATCACTACGACACCTCTCACATTATCCATAGTGACTTCATCTAGTGTTTGTATATTAATACTGATTATAACAGCTTTTTGGACACCTCTAACCTAAGGACGTATCTCCGAAACAACCACCCACTCACTGTTGTGAGGATGCATTTGCCCCGAGTTCACTCAGTGCAACAGTTTCAACGCCTCCTGCTGATACTGATGCAGGCCCAACAACAACTTGGTCCACCGCCAGTTATACACAGCCGACGACAATGGGGGCCTTCGGGAAAACAACAAAATACAAAAGGGACAATGTCCGTTGGAAAACCTGTACTGATGCAGTGACGAAATTCTTGCAAAAACAAGCCGATGCAGTGGCAGGTTGCGTCGGCAACGTAGAGGACTGAGCCGGAGCTGAAATGACAGCCAACTGTTTGGAACCTGTTATTCAAGGAGACGAAGACGGTGTTTTTCCCAGATGTCGCAAGAAGCCTGAAAGTACCTGTGGGTCTGTGCCACAAGCTCACCATCGGAGCGGCTTGCCACTTGCCACACAGTTCCTATTCGCATGATGTGTGTGTGTGTGTGTGTGTTAATTGAATTCTGTTTGACTGTTGTATTTGCTCTTTTGTATAAGCTGCGATTTGTTGCTAATAAAAGTTGTTAAAATTGTGCATGTTATGTTGTTATTGTTTCAGTATAAGTGTTTGGTATTCAGTTTCTGAACGATGTAGGCACAAGCCAACAGTTTGGTGATGCCGTCCGAGCCTTCCGTCATAATTTTTAATTAGTCAGGGTAATACCGTATACTGCGGTAAAATAGGGAGGAAGTTTGACAGTATCAAAATTTGGATACAGCCTAACTCTAGCGGAAACCAGATTGAAATTTTTCGAAAGTATGATTGTCATTCATAAAAGATATCAGTTTAGTGGAGATGATTTTTTCTAAAATCTTGGATAAAAAAGGCAGCTTTGAGATTGGTCTAAAATTACTTAAAAGAGAGGGATCTAGAGAGGGTTTCTTTAAAACAGGATAAACATTGGCATGTCTAAAATAGGGGGGGAAAGTACCAGTGGACAAAGAGCAGTTAAATGGAGTCCACCTGTGTGTAATCTAATCTCAGTATAACAGCTGCTCTGTGAAGGTTTGTTACAGAACATTAGTGAACAGCATCATGGATTCCAAGGAACACACCAGACAGGTCAGGGATAAAATTGTGGAGAAGTTTAAAGCAGGGTTACGTTATGAAAAAATATCCCAAACTTTGAACATCTCACCCCAAGATTCCACCAGATACGTGTCCGCTGCATTGCGGCTTCGATCTGGTTTTGCTCTGCTGTGCTGCTCTGCGTTTTGCGTCCGCCATGGCGCAGCATGGTCGACAGCTGGCGTCATGAGACCAAGGAGTTCCCGCGATAATCACATAATCACTCGCGACCACAGTTATAGGTATGTGTTGTAAAAACAAACAACACAAAGTGTTCCCGACCGAAGGATTAGTAGAAGAGCTTGTGTTTGCCTCATTTTTTAAGATTTGTGTGCTGGTGTCAACATGGAGTGTTTTAATTTGTAACCTGATGTTATATTGTTGTTTTGATGTGTGATTTCCTTTCTGCTTGGTGCTAAATTCAGATGAATTGCTGTGTCATGCTCCGGCATCCGCCAGAAATAGAAGTCCTGTGTATCTGTTCCGGAGGGCTTTGGACTGCCGGAGCTGGGACGGAGCAGATACGCAGCGCACCGGACGTGCTGGACGTTAACACATAGACTAAAGTGAAACCTATCAGCTCCGCTGGTGTGGCAGAGACGTAACGCAGCGGACATGTATCTGGTGAAATCTAGGGGTCATGGAACACTGAACATCATCCTGAACACACCTTTTCTTCAGCAGGGACAGGGAAGCTGGTCAGAGTTGATAGGCAAATGGATGGAGCCAAATACAGGGCTAGAAGAATACCTGTTAGAGTCTGCAAAAGACTTCAGACTGGGGCGGAGGTTCACCTTCCAGCAGGACAATGACCCTAAACATACAGCCAGAGCTACAATGGAATGGTTTCGATCAAAGCATATTCATGTGTTAGAATGGCCCAGTCAAAGTCCAGACCTAAATCCAATTGAGAATCTCTAGCAAGACTTAAAAATTGCTGTTCACAGATGCTCTCCATCCAATCTGACTGAGTTTGAGCTATTTTGCATGGAAGAGTTAGCAAAAATGTCAGTCTCTAGATGTGCAAAGCTGGTAGAGACATATCCTAAAAGACTTGCAGCTGTCACTGCAGCAAAAGTTGGTTCTACAAAGTATTGATTAAGGGGGGCTGAATACTTTTGCACGCCACACTTTACAGTTTTTATTTGGAAAAAAAAAATCGAAAACCAAGTATCATTTTCCTTCAACTTAAAATACATTTACGTTTGTGGACGGAACATGACAAACTGTGGGAAAGTTTAAGGGGTATGAATACTTTTTGCAAGCCACTGTACAAGGCTCAGTTGGCACCAAAACTTTGCTGCCAAATCAAGAATACAAACTTGCACACAAAGTAAAAAGGCAAAAATAAGTATATGAGAACAAATGAGAGTAAGACAATAAGTCAAAATAAAAAGGTCAACAAGACAAAGAAGACGACGAGAAAAAGATGCAAATAAAAGACACAAAAAGAAAGATGCTTGAAAAAATGTTAAAACAAATACTGAATTTAGCCAACATTTTATTGTTATGAATATGAGTAAGATTGCGTGAGAGTTTCTTTCTCATTTAAAACAGATCTTACCACTGCTGGGGTGGTGTACACACTCAGGATTAGGGGTGTCACAATTCCTCCAGTCCATGATTTTTCAACACTGATGGTTATGCTATTGTTAGATTTAGGCTGTTATGTCCTGCAAACTGTCATTTACATTTTGTTTTAGGTATACTTGAATAAATCATGAGGTCCCCTGCACACATATCCTTTGCCATATGAATTGATGTAGGTTTCAGACTTTAAGACATGCACCTGAATGCTCCTTGAAGTCGCTATGAGTGTGTCAAACTCTGGCACAGACAGACAGCAGAGGACAGAAGCATTGATACATAGTTACAAGAATAGTTTTTTACTAAATTACTTCCAATACAAATTGTCAGTGAGGCAGAGAGTCTAATGGGGGCTCATTCATGCCAGGACATACATAACACAGATACATATCACTGACTCAAACACAAGTAGGGCTGGGTATCAATCAAAAATCTTCGATATCATTACCAATAACGATACCTTCACTTCCACACCGGTTCCTGAGCCTGATACCAATTTTATAATATCAATTCTAACAAAAAGAAAATGACATAACACATTACAGTACAAATCTTGAGTTTTACTTTTCAGCTTTGGTATTTTTCCACTCCAAGCAGTTTTCTCACAGAAAAAATAAACAAAGAATAATTTCCAGTGCAAAAGAACACTTGCAAACAAGTGACAAGTCAGTGTCTAATTCTCACTGTTACATACTGAGGACCTTTTCACTTAGCAGCTTTTCTTCAGAAAAATCAACGTCTGCTTTGTCAGGACACAGACAAGCCCGCTCCTGGCTGATGGTGTCTACTGTGAAGAAAAGATAAACATAACAGTGAACGTTAGGTGAGCTGTCTCACCAGCCAACCCAATAGATGAGCACATCTTTACAAACTAAGCTTTAACTGTTATTGTCAATCTCTAGTTAGCTTTTGATACATAGTCATAAAATAAAGCTACACACTAATATCTTAAGATTCATCTACTCATCAAAACCCCATACCTCTGGCAGAGGGGGTTGCCTGGCGATACTATACAATCAAATATGGAAAGTGCCCTTAATTACAGTGCCTGTATATCCCTCATTTGAGTCCATTGCTCTACAAATCAAGGGCCCAACTCCTACTATTCTGGCCACTATCTATCGACCACCCAAGCTGAATAATGCTTTCCTACAGGAATTATTTGCCTTCCTAACAACCCTATGCTCTGTGTCCCCAAACTTAAAGTGAAACTCTCGCCAAAAAGCAACCGAGGCTTTATTAGTGATGGAATATGAGTCAAACCTTCGTGGTAAAGCATAATTACGACAAAAGAGGCACTAAGATTTACTGCAGTTTCGTTTTCGGGCAAGCTAATTTTCACTAGCATCAAAATCACTATTTTTAAAACACTAAGAAGGCGCTACACAACATGAAACTTTGCTCGTAATATCACCAGGGTCTCTACACATGAACACGAGCATTGAGAACATTGTTTGTGTACACAGTTTACTAAAAAGAAGGTTTTTGAACGACTCATTGTTGCTGCTGCACCTCTGGCGCGCCGCCATCATGGAAGACAAAAAATGTCGATCCCCAAGTGTGACCTAACAGGCAGGAGTGTAATGGTGGGCCGCCTACCTGTTAGGTCGCACTCGGGGATCGACACTTTTTGTCTGCCACGACGGCGGCGTGCCGGAGATTCAGCTCCTACGGTGAGTTGTTCAAAAACCTTCTTTTTAGTAAACTCTGCGTAAACAAACAATGTTCTCAATGCTCGTGTTCATGTTTACAGACCCTGGTGATACTAGGAGCAAAGTTTCATGCTGTGTCGAGCACATCCTTGACCTTATCTGCTGCTCTGGTGTAACCCCCCTAAACTGTTGTGCCTCAGATTTGCCCAACCACAAGCTAATATCCCTTGATGTCATATTAAGATAATCCAGGACTAGCATGCCTCACTCTTTCTCTTTTCGAAACATCAAAGATATTGACTTGTCAGCCCTCTCTAATGGAATTGATGATTTTCCCAGCAGAGAAAATGTATCTACCACAGATGAACTGGTATCCTACTACAATCTCGGACTTCAGCGACTGCTAAATACTCTTGCACCTCTGAAAACAAGGTCTGTTCCCTTTGCCCACTCTGCTCCTTGGTTTACACCAGCGCTTCGCCAGCTCAAAACCAAAGGCCGCCGCCTTGAACGCCTTAATGTCAAAACCGGCCTAGTAGTGCACAAAGAAATGTATCATAATCACATACTCCAATACAAGGATGCTATTTCTCTAGCCAAAACTACATGCTACTCAACCTTAATCAGGACAGCAGATGGGAACACTAGAGCCCTATTCTCAACCATTAACGATATCCTGAAACCACCAGATGCTCTACCACTTCACCTACTCACAGCTGCACAGTGTGATAACTTCATGACCTTCTTCAATGCCAAAATTGAAAACATCCACCAGACATTGACTGCTACAAATAACTCTACACCCTCTCTGCACTCTCTGCCCACATGCTCCATCAGCTCTCCACTCGCCAGCTTCAAACTACCAACCGTCTCCACCATAAACGGACTCATCTTCAAATCCAAATCATCCACCTGCCAGTTAGACCCCTGCCCACCTACCTGGTAAAAAGCTGCATGCCGGCCTTGTCTTCTCTCATAACTGATATCATTCATTCCTCACTGACTTCTGGTGTTGTTCCATCATCATTAAAGACTGCTGCAATTACTCCAACTATCAAGAAACCTGGTGCAGACCCGAATGATTTGAACAACTTTCGTCCCATCTCAAACTTGCCATTTATCTCCAAAATACTCGAAAGAATTGTTGCAGCTCAATTAAACACCCATTTGTCTCACTAAAACCTTTTTGAACAATTTCAGTCTGGCTTTCACACCCAAAAAATCACAAATGACATTTTAATGGCATCTGACTCTGGTTTACTTTCCATCCTGGTTCTCCTCGACCTCAGCGCAGCCTTCAACACTGTCTCTCATGACATCCTCCTGGACAGGCCTCCATTGGAATCACTGAAATCCCTCTGACTTGGCTGAAATCCTATCTCACTGGTCGCACACAATTCGTCCAAATCAAGAACCTAAGATCTGGCTCCACTCCAGTCTACAGCGGTATTCCCCAGGGCTCTGTCCTTGGCCCCCTCCTGTTCACTATTTACCTTCTGCTCCTTGGACACATTCTCAGAGAGTTTCATATTCAATTCCACTGCTATGCTGACGATACACAGCTCTGTATCTCCACTAAGCCTACTTCCACTCTACCACCCACAGCTCTATCCAACTGCCTACTGGAGATTAAATTATGGTTCTCTCTCAACTTCCTTAAACTGAACAGTGACAAAACCAAGGTCCTCCTTGTTGGCACCAGATCCACCTTAACAAAGCACAACCCCTTCTCCATGCCCATCAACAATTCTACTGTCCTACCATTACCCCAGGTAAGGAGCCTGGGTGTCATCTTGGATGGCACCTTAACCTTTGAAGCCTACATCAATAATGTCTCACTCAGCTGGGATTTGAACCAGCGACCTTCCGATCAATAGCCCACCTGCTCTACCTGCTGAGCTACAGCTGCTCGCCCCACTAGTTCTTCCTGACTGTCAAAACAAGCAACATGTTTTATACAGTCATTTAAAACTTCAGTTTCCCATGATAGTTGGGGGCCTTAAGCACATAAATAGGTCATTTCGCGCAAATTCATCTAAAAGCGCCAAATTTGGCACAGATGTAGCTCAGGTCATACTGATATGATTTAGCTAGGGCGCCGGAGCCAGTGACCCTCGGGGCCAAGATGGCCG
>CAEMYA010001031.1:138564-167812 GCA_903131615.1 Diplodus sargus | reverse complement strand
CCTTACACCCCACTGTTTGCGCCAATTCATCTACAAGCACCAAATTTGGCACGGATGCAGCTGAGGGTATGCTGAAATTATTAAGCTAGGGCGCCAGAGCCAGCGACCCTCGGGGCCAAGATGGCCGCCAAATCCAATATGGCCGCTGCCCGAAAAGGGTTCCGACTATAACTTTTGAACCACATGAGCTACAAATACAAACTTGATGTCTTTTTCAGCTTAACTGATCATGGGAAACACATAGGAATGTTAATATTTATGACCCGGTGCATCTGGACCCCTTATCCCTCCAATTCCAATATGGCCGCTGTCCAAAAAAGCAGTTTTGGCTGTAATTTGGGCCTTACACCCCACTGTTTGCGCCAATTCATCTACAAGCACCAAATTTGGCATACATTTCAAAGTGTAATCATGTAAGAAAAAATAAAACACAATTATTATTGCAAGGCAATATTTATATCATGTCAAATTGGTAAAAGAATAATATAGTCAGTTTGTCCAAAACTCTTAAAGGTTTGCTTAGCATAACAAAAAATAGCAATAACATTAAAAAAAACAACAGTGAATTCTCATGGTTGAATTCTCAGCAAGAGCTGTGGTTCCAGCCTCATAGATGAAGCTGGACATCACCTTTTCTAGAATGGTACCATGTCTCTTGAGAACCTGCCTCCCACCCAAGCTGCACTGATTCAGCACATTAAAAGAGCACTGCTGCGGGCCAGCTTCTACTGGAATCAGGCAACTGCTGTCCAGCAAGATATCCCAGAGTTTGATGCATGGGGATGGTATCGGGACTCTACGAGCAAGACTTGGGTACCTTACTGGACTAATCTCAGAGGTGCCAGTAAAGCCTGCAGCATTCTCCTCCACTGTGGCTGCAAGAAAGCATGTAGAGGACACTGCAAGTGCTGTAAAGCTGGAGTTCGTGAGCGATTAAAACAGTCTATTTAATAGAATGTAATGGTCTACTGTATCGAAGGAGGCAGTTAGATCCAGTAGTACCCAGACTGTGAGTTTTTGATTATCTAAGTTGCACCCTATGTCTTTTAAAATCTTTAAAAGGGCTGTCTGAAGAGAGCAATTCACAATGTATAAGAGCTGATCCTCAAAGAATCCACAAAGTGTTTGAAAAAAACGGTGTGGGAATTGGGTCTAATAGGCAGGTTGTGGGCTTTACTTAAGAGAAGACTCGACCAAGTGTCCTCGTATCAACCAGGGCAAAACTCTCCAGTGTTTCCTCTGGTAAAATCAATGATCCAGCTGTGTCGACATTTAAAATCTGTTGAGGTAAAAGATTCGATCTGATGTCATTGATTTTATTTCTGAAATGGTCTGCAAAGTCCTTGCAAAGAGCTTGTTGTGGTAAAAAAAGGATTTTCAACCACAGTCTTGAAAAGAATACAGGTTCCAGACTTACACAAGCATAAACATAAATATGCCAATGGACTTCCTGTGGTCAATAAACATAAAAATAGACACCACATCCTCATTCATAGTGCATTTGGTTAAATATTTGTATATGTATATTTGTATCCTTTGGCCATATTGAATTTAGGGAATTTGGGGGGTCCTGATATACCCAATCATAAATGTAAGTCTTCCAATGGGTTTCCTATGGTCAAAAAAGATAAAATAGACATCAAGTTTGTATTTGTAGCTCATGTAGTTCAAAAGTTATAGTTGGAACCCTTTTCGGGCAGCGGCCATATTGGATTTGGCGGCCATCTTGGCCCTGAGGGTCACTGGCTCTGGCGCCCTAGCTTAATCATTTCAGTATGTCCTCAGCTGCATCCGTACCAAATTTGGTGCTTGTAGATGAATTGGCGCAAACAATGGGGTGTAAGGCCCATATTACAGCCAAAACTGCTTTTTTGGACAGCGGCCATATTGGAATTGGAGGGATAAGGGGTCCAGATGCACCGGGTCATAAATATTAACATTCCTATATGTTTCCCATGATCAGTTAAGCTGAAAAAGACATCAAGTTTGTATTTGTAGCTCATGTGGTTCAAAAGTTATAGTCGGAACCCTTTTCGGGCAGCGGCCATATTGGATTTGGCGGCCATCTTGGCCCCGAGGGTCGCTGGCTCTGGCGCCCTAGCTAAATCATTTCAGTATGACCTGAGCTACATCTGTGCCAAATTTGGCACTTTTAGATGAATTTGCGCGAAAATGTGCTTAAGGCCCCCAACTATGAGTGCACAGTAAGGTTCAAATGCTGTACTTTTCTTCTGTTTTTAATTTCAGCTACCTACAGTCAGGTTACCAGGGTTACCACAAAGCTACTCATTAAGCAAATCACTCACAGTGTGAATGTTTATAGACAACTGTGGCACAATAAAAAGAAATGCAGTGCCATCTGATCTGTTTGTAATTTTTCATAACTGGAAGAGCAATATTACCCATTCTCATAAATCAAAAAAAACAGATCCAGGTTTGGATGGGTTAAATTCCATCTCTAGTATTTAATAATGTAACATACGCAACATAATTTCAAATTGCATATTCCGGTCACTTTATTAACAGATTCAGCACTAGCTAGTGTACGTAACACCTCTTTAATTTTGCATTAGAGGTATTTTTTATTCTTGTCCATTATGGCACACAAACAGACATTACTTGTTTGAAGTGATCATCCAAATGATCAAAATGATGAATCTAGATAAATATAAGACTTTCTTCTCTCAGAAGGCAACCATTTTGACCAAGCATGCTAAGTGAGGGGCAGCACATTAAAGGATGCTTGGTGATGGCTTTCATGCAAAAGACAGCATACATATTTGATCAAGGCTTGAGATTGCAACCGAATTGCTTACATGGATGCTAAATAAAGTGATCAGATAAGATGTGTGTTTACATGCTTTTTCTGACATACGCAAAGTGGTTTTGTCCACTGTGAAGCATCTTATCTGCTGGAAAAATAGAAGAAGAAAGAGGATAAACTTTACTGAGAATATCAGCTTCATTCCTTCATTCATTCACTCACTCCACCTGTTAGTTGGATTTCCAGATGGACAAACATCATGTCCTGGGAACAACTTGCGATTTGTAGTTCAATGGATTCTGGATTTGTTCAGTTTTTCAAACACTTGTTAGAATAATTTACACTAGTAGCTGTGAGCTATGGTCAGCATTTTTTTTGACCTGATAATGGTGATGTATGGAAAACACTATGGTACTTCCAGTACAGCAATACTTTCAGCTGACATATCATATAAAAACATGAATGAGTTACTAAATAACTTACACAAAAGTTACACAGCATTTACAGCATAGTGGCCTACTTCTGTATTTTCTACATAAAAGGAACCATAATTATGTAAGAGAAATATTTACACATAAGAGTTTCACAAACAAAAGTGTTCTTCATATTAGTGAAGAAGAGAAGGATACAGCGACAAAGCGCATTAGTAAAACATTGCTATGATGAAAGAATTGCCCACTCTAGTGATGCAGTGGTTATTTACACAGTCAGTGCGTTTACATGACACTCGAGAAAACCGAATTATTGGGTTAGTCCGACTATGATCGGATTTTTAAGATGCATGTATACATCTTAGGCTGACTAAAATTGGACCAGATCGGATTTCTCATAGTCGGATTAAAACACCTAGATCATTCAATTGATAGTCGCATTACTCCTGCATGTATACGTTCTAACAGATTGGATCGGATTTTACGTTCTGCCCAGGCTCGAGATTTTTTTCCCAGGGCCTTGAGCCGGAAGTAGAATGATGGCGGCAGCATGGTCTTTCCTTTCCGAAATAACCGCAAGCAAGATCGCCATTGTGCATCTAGTTTGTGTAATTATCATGTACACCATATACGAAATGTACAAAGATGTAGCTTCGTCTCGCTCTTCGTACGCCATCTTTCTCGAATGCTGAGGCAGAGTTTGTTGTTGCTGGTGACGTAAAGAGGTCAGCCAGAGGTGGCACTATTACCACTAGTTAGAATGGGTACAGCGCCACCTATCGTACCAGGGTATGACATGCTTCTGGCAATAATCCGATTTTCTCACCGGCACGTATACTCATAAAATTGCAGTTGTCTGATTGAGTAGCATAGTCACTATGGCTGTAATCCGACTAAGCTGTGCATGTAAACGTACTGAGTGAATGGTCGACAGTACATGCTCAGTGATTAAGGTTTAGTGAAAAAAGTAAAATTTTTGTTACATTCAAATGAAATACTGCTATTCTGTAGCCTGCATTAGGATTTGTATCAAAATTATGCACATACGTTTTTGCTTGCAACCTTAGCAAAGTGGATTCTACAGCTTTCAGAAGTGCTCATGTTCTGTGTGAGCAGAGGGCCACATTAGAGCTACAAGCCAAAAGCCAACTGACAGAAGTTCAACCCAACTTCTGCTGCTATATCTCAACAGGCAGGCAGCCTCGCTTTCTCTAGTTTGCTGACTTGCACACATGCTGTGTGGGAAGACGTGAATCATTTTCCCAAACACATACACACTCAAACTAAATATGACAACTCACTCTGTCAAGCCATAATAACCTACTGTTAATATATGCTAAAAGCCTCCTTCAGCAACAATAAAAAATAATTCATATGACTTTTCACTTCAAACACAGTGATGAAGACTATCAGGATGGTGAGGTAAGACAAAAACATGTGTGCACAGGAACACATTTCGAAATAACACATAAGCAGAGCTTCTTTCCTCCTGTTTCACTGCATGCCTCACTCTCCCACAGCGTTCAGTCCATGTCTCCTCCTCATCTTCTCAAGTGAATCATTCACTCGTGCTGTGTCTCTTACCTTAGTGGTGACAATGCAAAGACAATCCATGCTGGTCAGACAAAAAAGGAGGTCTCAACCAACGCTCAAATTCATCACCACTTATATCACCACTGGAGGAAAAGAGCAGGAAGATGGGGAAAAAAGATACCCGTGTGAAGAAGCAAGGAGTATGATAATAAACAGGCAGGGGCTGCTAAGGCAGAGGAAAAAGAAGAAGAAGAAGAAGAAGAAGAAGAAGAAGAAGAAGAGGAAAAAGAAGAAGAAGAAGAAGAACAGAACAAACACGCACGCACACATGCTCACATAAACACACTCACACACACTGGCAGGGGAGAGAAGCCACGGCGGAGAGATGTTAATGCATGTGGGCCCCTTGTGAGGATTGGGATGCCTCCTCCACAGCGCTGAAGGCAATCAGGTCTCCTAACGCCATCTCAGAGCTGAGCATGCGTCATCAGCCAAGACACACACACAGACACACACACAACACACACACACTAAAAAATGCTTAGCAGCTGGCCTGTCTTCTTCCAACAACCCTAATCATTCCTTAGCTTCTCTCCCTCTCATTCATCCTCTGTCTCTTGTTTTCAGTTCATCATGTCCTCCTCTCTTGCCTGTCCCCAGGCTGAGCAGCTTGGCAGCGTTATGGGATGAGAGAGAGAGGGAGAAGAGAACGAAGGGCGCAAGCGTCAGCTTAGCGGAATGAATTCGATTCCCACCCGCTGTCTCTCACTGGCTATTAGCTGCTGTTGCAGACTGCTGGAACTTAATAATAACACAGCGGCTTTCAATTCATCTAGAGAGCAGTGGCAGCGCTGCCGTCCACTCCTTGTGCGTGTGGCTAATTTTAATACTGTTGCATCATCATATCTGTGCTATCATCATTTTGATGTACTGTACCAAAGATACACAAAGAATGCAATGCAGTCCTGATAACAGTAATGATAGAATGAAACAAAACCACCAACTATTTACTGACTACCTACTTATGTAACAGCAACAGGACTTGCATTCTACTTTTTTGCCAATAAACTGACAGCAAAACTTTTAAATGCCAATTAGAACAATTCAAAAAGTTGGATGGACACATGTTTAGGTGCATTCACTAATACTTATTGGCCATTCAAGTATGCTAGAATTTAAAAACTCAGGGAAAGCCTTTAATCTGACAACAATTAGTCTTCTACAACACTCATTTCACAGCGCTGCAGTGAAACGCTGGAGGCAAGCTTAGTCAATGGTCAACTTTTTCACTGCCACCCACAACCACAGTTTCAACAGCTGCAGCTCATGAATAGTAATTCATCAAACATCAAAACTTTTATATTTACTAATATATCTGAACAGGGGCTACACCTTCAGAACATAATCTGTTGATTTCACTTGATGAAAGCACCTGATATAACCAAGGATTAATGAAAAGTTTAATAATTCACCTAAGTAGTAGTTAATCAGTAAATTCTCACCTTTAAGGCCAATCCGTGCCAAATGTGTTGAGAGCCTTAGCTTTCTTTCAAAAATGCATTAAATGTAGCTTTATTTCAAAATTATCAACAGACTTTTCAACCATATTCTTCTTATGCCAAATATACATACTCACCCTAAAAGGACAATACTAGTATATTAATCTTCACTACAGTACTTAAGTACATAAAGGAGATCATACAGCTCACAGTGTGTTGAGAAGCTCTCGCCCTGAATCTCAGTGCTGTATCTCAATAATCAATAACCTGCTATGCCATTCAGTAATATCACAGCTCCGAGGGGAACATATCCACTTCCATGTTCAGACCTTTCACCTCTTTAGGCTATAAGCCTTTGAACTACAGCACATTTCCCCAACCTAAACTGTCCTTGTACCTGTTTGCCGGAGCCATCCTGCCAAAGAGGTGCATTGCAGAATCTGATCTTGATTACTGCTTTCATTTGTGGCCGAAGGAGCACCCATGCACTCCGACTCTAGTTGTTCTTGCTGAACACATTCACCGGCTCCGACTCTCTCTGCCAGAGCAACAGGGCTAATCTTTTCAGGTGATGCGGCTCAGGCAGCTTCAACTTATTGCATTAGAGAGAGGGAATGTCTTAACCCCCTTTGTTCGGGCTGTACTGTATATACAGACTAGGTGTGACAAACTTGGATTTGTCTGTGTAAATAACAACAGAGCTGACAGACTAGGAGATAGATTTACTAAAAAGCCTGCTTTACTCTTTGACCTTGAAGCTGGCCTTTACCTAACCCCAACACATCTTTCAAAGACATTTTCTGACAGAGCCACTAAGAATCATGCTCTCGGATTAGTTTAACACTCCACTGAACTTAAATGAACATAAGACAAGGTCTTCATCGGTATCAATTACTGATGAGACTGTACCCATTTAAGGAAGCTTGCAAGCCAGGTAAATTGCATGCACTTCTTTAGCTTGTGCATTATCAAACCTCCAGTCCGGAAGGCACTATTGCCTCTGGAGAACTGCACGCTGGAAACATCTTGAAGTAGCACAAGTAGAAACTGCACTCTAATTTTTACATTCTTTGCCTGCACTTTCCAGTTTCCAATTGGCATTGACCAATTAATGGATTTTTAAAGGTCAATAGGACAAAAATAGTTCGGAGCACAATAAAGCTAATAGCTGATTAATCGGCCAGTAGCACAAACAGAGCACAGTCTAACTGAAGTGACTATCTAATTCGTTTTGTTGACGATGCCTTGCACAAATCTGTGAGACTTAACATTTTTATCGGTCGAACAGTGCACATATTATTCAGCAGATCAGATAAAAAAACATATAAAAGGATTTTGAACAAACATGAACCACGTTTGTAGATAGTTGCCTTTGAACAAATATTAGCCTTTCAACATATTTTCTGACGATCATCTTGCCGGTACAGCAGGATTTCATATACACTATATTGCCAAATGTATTCGCTCACCTGCCTTGACTGCATATGAACTTAAGTGACATATCCCATTCTTAATCCATAGGGTTTAATATGACGTAGGGCTGTAACACCAAACTCACGATTCAGTTTGTATCTCGATTTTTGACCCACGGTTCGATACAAACCCCGATTTTTCAGAATAAAAAAAAAAAAAATTATTTATGTAACATTTCAATAACTTCGGTATATGACACTTGTCTGATAGTATCAGCGCGCAGTACTGGGAAATTGAACCAGTGTGAATGGATGAGCCAGCTGCGCATATGGAGGGCGTGTCTACAGTCTGATGACTGCACAGGTCCCTCACTCAACTTAATAAACAGAAATGTCTCACAAAGCAACGTTACAGAACCAAACAAAAGTAACGTAGTAACTGTAACTGTCTTTGGCAACTTATATGGGGAAAAAGATACCACAGATGTAGTGGAGAAGTGTCCATCCTCCCACCTGTCCTACCGACTCCTCGTGGCATTTCTGCCCGAAAAACAGCTTCTGTCACCGGTAAAAAACTTTAACTCACCGAGTGTTTGTAATGAAAAAGAATCTCCGCGACTGTCAGCCCTCCGGACTGAGACTTCAGTGAACTTTCGGAAAACAGCCTCCGTCCCAAGAGATTGACAGGGGGGTACACGTTACTGTCACGCCTCTTTGGGAGCCGCAGCGCCGGCTTTCTGTGTGAATTCACGGCGGTACGGTGGAGACCTTTCGCTCTGTGTGAATCACCATCAGCGGAGAATTGGCGAACCGCGGCTGCGGCTTTTATGCGTCTTCCCCTGGTTTGTCTTCACTCCAGCGGTGCTTTGCTCTGAGTGAACGACCATGGGCAGAGAATTGGACCACCTGTGGTGTTAATGCGGCGTCTCTGAGTGAAAGGGGCTACTTATTGTTACTCATAGGGCTGGATCTGGACAAGAACTTGTCGCGATTCTACCTTCTCACTCGCGAGACAGGTTCGTGGATCTGAGTGTCGCGATTTCGGTTTTGATACGTGTGTGTTACAGCCCTAATATGATGTCGGTCCACCTTCTGCAGCAATAACAGCCTAAACTCTTCTGGGAATGGCTTTCCACAAGGTTTAGGTGTGTGTTTATGGGAATTTTTGACCATTCTTCCAGAAGCACATTTGTGAGGTCACACACTGATGTTGGACGGGAAGGCCTGGCTCTCAGTCTCCGCTATAATTCATCCCAAAGGTGTTCTATCGGGTTGAGGTCAGGACTCAGTGCAAGCCAGTCAAGTTCATCCACACCAAATTCTCTCATCCATGTCTTTATGGACCTTGCCTTGTGCACTGGTGCACAGTCATATAGGAAAAGGAAGGGGCCATCCCCAAACTGTTCCCACAAAGTTGGGAGCATGGAATTGTCCAACATCTCTTGGTATGCTGAAACCAGGGACGTCCACATGATTATAGAGAGGCAGGGGCTCAAAGTCAGTAAAGGGCAGTATGTGTGTAAAAAAAATGTCAGGCCTTAATAACACAATATGTAGATTGATTAATGAAAAATGAATAAACAAAGTACTTATAGAAAGCTAACTACTTAGCTGTGTATCCTGTGTAGCTGTGAGTGATATGCAATTGCCATTTCATTTGTGTCAACAAATTATTGTCAACATGAGTTTATTCACATCATCATAATACTGAGGTTTGGAAGACATGAATTCAGCTGCGGTTCAATGAAACACTGGTTTATTATTAGGCTATTTATTGAAGGGAAAGTGCAAACTAGAAATACAGGCTACACATCTAAAAATGTGACAAAACCAAGAAATGACTACTGTGACTGCTACTGTGACTGTTAGTAGGAACAACAATGATTACAACAGCAAAGTCAGAGTAAACTCACTATCTGGGAGAAGTTTAAAGGGGTGTTCAGACCAAACGCGATAGACGCGAATTGAGCGACAACTCTACATTGAAAATCAATGCAAATGGCGATTCAGGCGGCGGCGTGAATGGAGCGTCTGAAGCGACGCGAATAAAGTTGAAAATATCCAACTTTTCAGGCAGCATCGCGCCGTGACATCCAATCAGCGACGAGTTCAAGCCGACGACGTCACTTCCCTCACGTACGGTTGTTCACACTCAGACCGACATGGAAGACAAGCTAATTGTAACCGCAGCTCACCTCAGACAGATGGACAGGTGCTCTGCAACTGAGATGGAGCGCCTGTAGTTGGTGTCCAGGCGGGAGATCCTGGCACCGACCCGAGCTAACAGGTCCTCGAACTGGGCTCCGGTCAGCCTAAGGTACCACTGGAACCGGTCGTCATCCAGACGGAGCTCCTGGAGGAGACAGTGAAATTCCCCCAGCTCCGTGCTTCTCCGGAGGACTTCATGAACCCAGACACGACGGAGGGTGGTTTTCCGGCGTTTCTAGGACTTGTACAGCAGGTACAGTGCAGCAACGGTGGTGATATCAGCCATGATCGACTTGGAAAGAGAGCGGGTTGAGAAATACCAGTTCAAAAATGAGTGGCAAGCGCAATCACGTTATTCGCATCAAGCGCGTCAAGCGCGAATAGTCCAAAATAGTCCAAAATGATCAAGCGGAGCGATACAAGCGTTTAAAGCGATTGTATTCACGTCTATCGCGTTTGGTCTGAGCGCCCTTAAGATTTGTGGCAAGATAAACAGCCGACACAGAGAGCTGTCATATTATTCTTAACTCTGGTTAACAAGCAGTTAGCTTAACAAGCACAAATGGGTGCTTTTCTGAAATATGACTCATATTTAAGCACGTTAAATAAGTGGAAGGCGACTTGTTAGCCCCCACAAGGAAGTTATGTTAATGGTTTATAACTCACAAAGGGTCAAGTCGCTCCACTGTCACGTCTCATCTATGTCTTGGTGGCGTTCTCAAAGAGGCATCGGGTTCCCTCTCTCTTTGTCTTCAAAATAAGAGCTTTACATTGCACCCCATTGGAGTTTAGAACTGGGTTCTTCGCGGGGGGCTTTTAATTTGAAAGTAGCGACCATTCTAGAGAGAGACCGAGCGGAGCCGCAGCGGACGGAGAAGCGGCTTTAGGCTCAACACACACACTCACACACACACACAACACCATATTACGAACGAAATGTGTACGGTAGATAACCGTGGCGCTTTTACACCGCCGTTTTTTGACATCCCTTTGCACAACAGGAATATATTTATTCATTTAAAAAAAAACACACACAAAAAGGGGACTTTTTAATACGAGGCATTTCTTTTACGCCAAGCCCAGCTCCTGAAAAGCAATCCCACACCATAATCCTCCCTCCACCAAACTTTAAACTTGGCACATTGCAGTCAGACAAGTACCGTTCTCCTGGCAACCGCCAAACCCAGACTCATCCATCAGATTGCCAGATGGAGAAGCATGATTCATCACTCCAGAGAATGCTTCTCCACTGCTCTAGAGTCCAGTGGCGGCGTGCTTTACACACTGCATCCGTCGCTTTGCATAGCACTTGCTGATGTATGGCATGGATGCAGCTGCTCGGCCATGGAAACCCCTTCCATGAAGCTCTCTATGCACTGTTCTTGAGCTAATCTGAAGGCCACATGAAGTTTGGAGGTCTGTAGCGATTGACGCTGCAGAAAGTTGGCGACCTCTGTGCTCTCTGTGCCTCAGAATCCGCTGACCCCGCTCCATTATTTTACGTGGCTTACCACTCGTGGCTGAGTTGCTGTCGTTCCCAATCGCTTCCACTTTGTTATAATACCACTGACAGTTGACTGTGGAATATTTAGGAGTCAGGAAATTTACCGACTGGACCTATCACAGTACCACGCTGGAAGTCACTGAGCTCCCATTCTTTCACAAATGTTTGTAGAAAGAGTCTGCATGCCTAGGTGCTTGCTTTTATACACCTGTGGCCATGGAAGTGATTTGAACATCTGATTTCAATTATAAGGATGAGTGAGTGAATCCTTTTGGCAATATAGTGTACATCTTGCACATGTGCTGTGTATGTCTGTGTGTGTGTGTGTGTGTGTGTGTGTGTGTGTGTGTGTGTGTGAGACTGTGCCATGTACTGCTTTCACATGCCTTGCCCCTTAACAAGAGAATTTGTGAGACATCACAATTTAAAAAACACAATTTTCTTCATTTTTAATTGTTTCATTGATTATTTGTTTGAGTTTGTCAAGCACTTTTAACATCAGCATTTTATTTACATTACATGAAACAGTTGAGATCATGTTCTTTCTTGTTGAGTGTGCTGTGATTTAAATGAGAAAAAGATTTATTTGCACCTTCATTCCTGTAAAAAATAATTTACGTCAGGTGTTAAAAAGTTAAAATTAGGCATCATGATGTGCAATATTCAAATCATAGCGGTGTCAATGTTTTGATAAAGGTAAGATGTGTGGCGGTACTAGTGCTGCACAGATGTTCTAGTCTACAAATGTTGTTGATTGTTTTTTCAGTGAAAATGAAAATACTACTATCATACCGCAAGATATGTCAAAATAATTGCAAGATAATTTTTCACTGTTTCATACAGTCATAGTTAAAATGTATTGTATCCCTTTTCCTCTGGTCCAAAATCCTGTTTAAACCGGCTAAGATCAGGCTTTTGTGTGCAATGGGGACATGCAAACTTTGCATTTACAGTTGTGTCAATTGACTCTGCAGTAGACGCAGGTTTTTATCACCTTGGCTCGGCTTTGATCTAAACGCAAGGCTGATTGAAAAGGTTAAATTGCATTTGTGATGTGATTTGTGACGTCAGTGAAGTACAATGCAACGCATCAGATAAAAATCTTCCTAGTTGGAGAGGACATTGTACCAAGTGTACTAAGTAACACAGACAAAGCTTACACATAGCTGGAAATGAGATTAAATTCATTAAAAATCAAGTTTATAGTTATGGCTAAGAATAACCAGCGTTACGTTGGTGGCAGCGCCTTGTGGAATGCAGAATTTTGCAGTTTTGAGTTTTGCCATGACCAACAAGCTCATTGGCGGTGTTACTGACTGGAATTACAAGTGGAATAAAACAGATTCGGTGGGACATTTTTATCATTAGAATGGCATATGTGAATAAGACATACTAGCGCAATGGACATAACTCTTTCTTCCCCTTTCATAGATTGTCATGCTGCTTCATGTTGGAGTGGTGCCTGTGAACTGGTCTGCGTATGAGACTTAAATGGTTAAGTCGTTCAAGTCACTCAGTATAGAAACAAAGTGGACCCACTAACTGTATAGTTGCATGTATGGAGCCTATATGCAAAAACGTTTTGTGGCTGGTGGAGGCTGTGCAGCCAAAGATCGCTAGCTAAGTCAATTTCTACCCATGACAATAGTTTGTAAAACATCCCTATGCCACCAATTAACTGGCCAAACTGATTTATCAGTCAAACTCTAGTTTCTAAGGATAACAAAATGTTTAATTTACACATTAAAATAAAAATAAAAATTGTAGAGTTAGATTATCAAACTGTAATGTTTACCAGGACTGATCACATTTCCCTTGAATCACAATTCCCTTCCTTAGTTGAACCACCTCTCATTTAATTTTGTGAGCTCATTGTTGTTAGTATTGTGGAACAACAAATTGCTTCCTGTAAAACATTAGATCACAGAATAAAGTGCACCAGAATGAATTCTGGTAACAACAACACAATGGGGTGCTTGGTGTGATCCCACACATTTAAGGCAAAACGTGCACATACCATACACACACAGAAAAAAAAAAATGGCTTCCAGAGATAACTCACCACAGAGGTCTTAATAATGGTCTCTCCCTGCTCCATCCCACTGGGTTCTGAGCTACTCTGCTCCCTCTGCTGGGAACAACAAACAGGTGCATAAGTAACTCTTCAAAACAACACAAATACATTGACCTGAAGGTACAGATACAACCAATAGATTCAGTATGTCAGGTAATGCATATTCTATAGCCTTGTGGATAGGCGTAATAGACATACATGTATTGATGCACTACATTAGAGGTTTAAGGTGTGGCATGTCATTTTTGGAAATACATTTTAATAAAAATGGAAAAAATCTTCAGTCACTGCTTTTTCAGACTTAGGATAAGCAAACTGTCCTCACAGGGCAACACAATTTCATACTCTTTTACTTCACAGCACCCATTTAAGTAATCACCTTTATAGCTTTACACATATATATACATATAAATATATATATATGATTATATATGATTGTCATTATTAGTACTTAAATGAATATAAGTCATTGAATATTGAAATGACTCATCGAAATCAGTTAAAGGCAAACACCCTTTTTACTCAGAAAACCTACAGTTTTCACGTCTACAATATGACAGCATCATCAACGTAGAATCCGGAGAGTCAATGCGGCGTAGATACAGTATGTCTATGGTTAAATATAATTACCGACTAGTTTTTGTACATGTTCACAAAGACTCTTAAGCTTGAGGGTCTGGTCATCGGATAATCCAAAATTCAATTGTAATTAAAAACAAAATAACCAAATACAAATTATTTGTTACTTCATTATTTGTTTATGAATGTAATGCAAAAAAATAAATATAAAATCACTAACACTTTTCATTCTTTTAAAAGGAGGATCAGAAGACCAGGAGAAGGGCCTGAAGGATCACTGTGTTTTCCCGCACAGTTATAGCTAATAAATGGCATTAAACAGAGCAGTTTAAAAGACAGACCTACCTTGTGGGTCAATAAAGCCTTTAAACATAATAATAAAAATAATAATAAATATCAAAATCAAATATAATTCGGCCTGCGGCAGGTTTTCTTTATTCTCTATTTTTGACCTGAGCATAAAATCCAAAGTAGGAAAAATAAGTATACTGTATATACTGTATCGGGACCCGGCCGGGCGCAGCCCGAACAAGCGACGTGGGCCCGCCCTCCAGTAGGCTCACCACCCGCAGGAGGGTGGTGAGGGCGAGGGACCCCGACGACGCAATCCCCGGACGGTGACTCTAGCCATGGGGACATGGAATGGCACCTCGCTGGGGGGGAAAAGAGCCTGAGCTAGTGCGGGAGGTTGAGCGGTACCGGCTAGAGATAGTCAGGCTCACAGTCTGGGCTCTGGAACCCAATTCCTTCAGAGAGGCTGGAGTCTCTTCTACTCTGGAGTTGCCCGCGGTGAGAGGTGGCGAGCTGATGTGGGCTTGCTTATAGCTCCTCAGCTCAGCCGTAATGTGTTCGAGTTCACCCCGGTGAACGAGAGGGTCGCTTCCCTGTGCCTTCGGGAGGGGAATAGGTCTTTCACTGTTGTTTCAGCTTATGGGCCGAACAGCAGTGAAGAGTACCCAGCCTTCTTGGAGGCCCTGGGAGGGGTACTGGTGAGTGCTCCAACCAGGGACTCCGTCGTTCTACTGGGGGACTTCAACGCTCACGTGGGCAGCAACAGTGTTACTTGGTGGGGTGTGATTGGGAGGAACAGCCTCCCCAATCTGAACCCGAGTGGTGTTTTGTTACTGGACTTCTGTGCTAGTCACAGTTTGTCCATAACAAACACCATGTTCAAGCATAAGGGTGTCCATATGTGCACATGGCACCAGGAAACCCTAGGCCAGAGGTCAATGATCCACTTTGTGGTCGTGTCATCTGACCTTCGGCCGTATGTCTTGGACACTCGGGTGAAGAGAGGGGCTGAGCTGTCAACTGATCACCACCTGGTGGTGAGTTGGATCCGCTGGCAGGGGAGGAAGCTGGACAGACCTGGCAGACCCAAACGCATTGTGAGGGTCTGCTGGGAACGTCTGGCGGAACCCTCTGCCAGGGAGGTCTTTAACTCCCACCGCCAGGAGAGCTTTGACCAGATCCAGAGGGAGGTTGGGGACATTGAGTCCGAGTGGACCATGTTCTCCACTTCAATTGTTGACACGGCTGTCCAGAGCTGTGGCCGTAAGGTCTCTGGTGCCTGTCGTGGTGGCAATCCCCGAACCCGGTGGTGGACTCCGGAAGTAAGGGATGCTGTCAAGCTGAAGAAGGAGTCCTATCAAGCCTGGTTGGCCTGGGGGACTCCTGAGGCAGCTGACGGGTACCGGCAGACCTAGCGTGCGGCAGCACGGGCGGTTGCGGAAGCAAAAACTCGGGTCTGGGAAAAGTTCGGGGAGGCCATGGAGGAGGACTACTGGTCGGCCTCGAAGAAATTCTGGCAAACCATCCAGCAGTCCTCCACCAACACTGTTTACAGTGGAGGTGGGAAGCTGTTGACCTCGACTGGGGACATTGTCGGGCAGTGGATGGAATACTTCGAGGATCTCCTCAATCCCACTGACATGCCTTCCATAGAGGAAGCAGAGGCTGGGGACTCAGAGGTTGACTCATCCATCACCCAAGCCGAAGTCACTGAGGTAGTCCGGAAGTTCCTCAGTGGCAAGGCACCGAAGTTGGATGAGATCCGCCCTGAGTACCTCAAGTCTCTGGATGTTGTGGGGCTGTCTTGGTTGACACGTCTCTGCAGCATTGCATGGCAGTCGGGGACAGTGCCTCTGGACTGGCAGACCGGGGTGGTGGTCCCCCTATTCTAAAAGGGGTCCGTAGGGTGTGTTCCAACTATCGGGGGATCACACTCCTCAGCCTACCTGGGAAAGTCTATTCCAGGGTACTGGAGAGGAGAATTCGGCCGATAGTTGAACCTCGGATTCAGGAGGAACAATGCAGTTTTCGTCCTGGCCGTGGAACACTGGACCAGCTCTATACCCTCCACAGGGTGCTCGAGGGTTCATGGGAGTTTGCCAACCAGTCCACATGTGTTTTGTGGACTTGGAGAAAGCATTCGACCGTGTCCCCAGTGGCATTCTGTGGGAGGTGCTCCGGGAGTATGGGGTCGGAGGCCCTCTGTTAAGGGCTCTACGGTCCCTGTATGAACGGAGCAGGAGCTTGGTTCGCATTACCGGCAGTATGTCAGACCTGTTCCCAGTGCATGTTGGACTCTGGCAGGGCTGCCCTTTGTCACCGGTTCTGCTTATTATTTTTATGGACAGAATTTCTGGGGGGGTCTGCTTCGGGTAGCCACTGGATTTCATTTCTGCTTTTCGCAGATGATGTTGTCTTATTGGCTCCTTCAAGCCAGGACCTCCAGCATGTCCTGGGGTTTGCAGCCGAGTGTGAAGCGGCTGGGATGAGAATCAGCACCTCCAAGTCCAGCGAAGCTCTCAGGCGAAGCTCTCAGGCAAAGCTCTCGATTTACCGGTCAATCTACGTTCCTACCCTCACCTATGGCCATGAACTTTGGGTCATGACCAAAAGAATAAGATCCCCGATACAAGCGGCCGAAATGAGTTTCCTCCGCAGGGTGGCAGGGCGCACCCTTAGAGATAGGGTGAGGAGCTCTGTCACCAGGGAGGAGCTCGGAGTAGAGCCGCTGCTCCTCCACATCGAGAGGAGCCAGCTGAGGTGGCTCAGGCATCTGTATCGGATGCCCCCAGGACGCGTCCCTCGGGAGGTGTTCCTGGCATATTCCGCCGGGAGGAGACCCAGAGGAAGACCCAGGACACGCTGGAGTGACTATGTCGCCCGGCTGGCCTGGGAACGCCTTGGGATAGCTCCATTCACACTTTTTGGGTACGGATTTAGTACGCCAATTCCCGGCTTCCTTCTCAGTGTGAATCTCTCGGAGGCAGCAAGGGGTGAAATTCCGCTCCGGCCCTGATACGCCTCTGGAGGTAGTATCATGGCCGAATTATTGGAGAACAGAACCAATGCTAACGGATAAGCCGGCTTCGCGTATCGAGAGCGTGTCGATCGGAGGGTCAGTTAACTACACAGGTCCTTCACTCAACTTATGTCGCACAAAGCAACGTTACATGACTGTACGTACGTAGTAACTGTAACTGTCTTTGGCAACTTATATGAGGGTAAAAATATCACAGATATACACGGAGAAGCTTCTGTCCTCCCGCCCGTCCGACCAACTCTTCGTCACATCTCTGCCCTGTCACCGGCAAAAAAACTTTAACTCACTGAGTGTTTGTATGAAAATAAATCACTGTGACCTTTCCCCCAGAAAACAGCCTCTGTCTCGCAAGTGAGAGTCAGATTGACAGGAGGACACCGGGGAACACCTTGAACGTCATCATCAGCCGCAGTGCCAGCTTTCTGTGTGAATTCACAGCGGTTTGTCTTTAAGGCGGAGATACTTCACTCTGTCTGAATCACCATGGGTTGAGAAATGGCGAACCACGGCTGCGACTTTGGTGCATCTTCTCCTGTGTGAATGGGGCTAGAGAGAGAGAGAGGGAGAAAGATGGCAAGTCGCGCACTGAGTGACCTGGTCTCAAAGAAGAACATAGCCCTTCTTAAACAGCGTCTCCACATTATCTCTGGAGCGGTGGTTCGCCAATTCTCCGCCGATGGTGATTCACGCGGAGCAAAGCATCTCCGCCGTACCGCCGTGTAATTCCCACAGAAAGCCGGCACTGTGGCTCCTAAAGAGGAGTGATGGCAGTGGCGTCACACCCATGGGGGATGGGGGTGTAGCAGTGGGTAACAAACCCACTAGTCCTGGCTGCCCGAGGAAGTAAACACGGACCTGCCGTCAAAGTACAGAGCGGTTATTTAACTAGTTAATAATGTAGAATTTTGTCAGTAAATTATAAAACTATGTCTTGCTTTGTGGCATGTCAGCTAATAATAAGCAAGCCAGGTGGCAAACAAAATTAATGCAAGCCAGGTAAAGTTAATGGTAACTGACAGATTTTTCTAGACCCTGCTGAAAAAACCAGCATAGACCAGCACCAAAACACAACATATGCTGGTCTTGCTAATGACTGATCTCCAGCAAGACCAGCATATGTTTTGGTGCTGGTCTATGCTGTTTTTTTCAGCAGGGTAAGACATCCACTGATTTTGATATTTTTCAACATTATCATTATTCTTTTTGTTAGGAATGCCAAAAGGAAGAAGCAGCAGAAGATTGACTTATCTTTCCAAGTCATGTTGTCATGTAAGTGGAGTTATGTGACAGGAGGGAAACAGAAAGCTAGCTTTCAATCCATAAATGCACTAATTTAATTGTATAGTAGTACATTCATATTCTTGCATTAATGCCATGTAGGTGTTTATTTATGTAACTTCAAGCTATTTGTTGGAGCTTAAAACCTTCTTTTCAATGACGAAAATCTTCTACATCAACTCATCCCTGTTACTGCTCTCAGAAACTAGAAAAGAATCGAAATGAAGACAATGAAATGCAATAAAACTATTAAAATCTTAAATTATAAGAGGAATAAAACAATATAGATTATACTACAAGTAAGATTGGTCAACAAGTAATGTAGAACGTGCTCAAATCAGCATGACAGCACACCTGACTCATTACTCAAAATATTACTTAATTTTGATTTATTTGACGGTCTCAGTTTGGATGAATGGTTGGAGGAGGATGAGAAGAACCAAATGGCAAAAAAGGAAAGATTTGTGCCTATGTCACATGAAGAGCTCAATCCACTGGAATTGTCCAGGAATGAACAGACTACGTCCCGTTCAATGTCTTGGGCTGTCAGATGTTTTCAGGAGTATCTGAAAAGTACGAAAAGAGGAAGTAGATTTTGTAACTATAACAAAAGAAGAGCTAAACAGGATTCTTCGTGAATTTTATGGGTCAGCAAGAAACAGCCAAGGTCAGCACTACTCCATCAGCAGCTACGTCGAATTATTTATTTTTTTTAGAAACGTTATTTATTACTCGTGAAAATAAATCACAAACCACCTGTCAGCTGCCAAAGTCACATTGGTAGAATAATGTGTCCCGTTTTAGCCGAGAGGGTAGCCTATTCCCTTCGGTGTGAGAGACACAATTGTGACCATGGTGAAAACGTTATATCAGAAATATAAAAGAAAAAAAAATCAACATTTGTGTTATAACTTGAGCGATAAAAATAAGCATTTTCTCTTTATCTGTGCAGTATTGATTTAGTTCGGGAAATTCCGATAGTGATAAAACATTTACGTCATCTCAGAGTTTACTCATCTGGGACTAGCAAATCCTTTCTGTTGCTAGGTCGTTACTAAGGGTTGGATTATTTGCTGTAGTGGTAAACTACATGGAAACGTGACGCACACCCGCAAAAACCTTTAAAATTTGAGAGCAAATTGTCCATTAACATGGATATACTTTGATTATACATTTTGTTGGTATTAGTTGTATAATCGCAATATCACCCTCGAGGGTGTGCTTTAACGTCATTTGAGAACTTCAGTGCTGCTTGCTTGACCGCATCACTGTCGTGCTCAAATGACGTTAAAGCACTATGGAGTTAAATCGGGGTCAAATGTTTTGTACTTGAAAAGGTAAAATTTGAAACTGAAATTTCAAGTTTTGATCTTGAATCTTGACAAATATATCAACATATTCAAAATAAAAATAAATGTACAAAACGTTTTTTCAGGTTAAAAATAATTATGATCAACTCTGGTAATTCTTTTGAATAAATCATTTATTTTCATTTTTCACTTTCATATGTTTTGATATTTGGGATCCTATTTCTTTCTGTTGCATGTTTTATCTTTTCAGATTCAGATCTTAGTTTTTTTTTACAGTTTCAAATGTTGAGGTTTGTCAACATTGTAGAGGTTTGTTCTAAGTTTACCTAAAATATTTCAACACTTCCATGTTCAGGAATATTAACACTGAAGTTCTTTATGCAGGATGTTTATGAGGAAGGGAAGTCCAGGAGTCAGGACAAAAGAGAGCATGGAGAAGATGAGGCAGAGAACAGGAGAGAAGTTGGAGAGAACAGAAAAGAAGAGGGAGGGAACACAGTGTTCTCGCAAATTTCACTAACTCACACTTGTTCTTTAATAAAACATATAAATTAATTGCTTAACACTATGGTATGTGATTGCTTGTGATTACATAATATATTGGGTTAAAGAGTGTTGGGCTATAACGTACATTTTGAATGCAATATTATTTGCATATGCATTGCATTAGTTTTGGAGACCGAAACAGGAGCCAAAAGTGGTTGCGCTGCTCATGTGCTACCCCTAGAACCCCCCATGTTTAAAATTGCTGCTCCACCCCGCGTGACAGTACATGTCATGTTGATGATGTCGGTGTTTCCCAGGTGTCCCCCTGTCAATCTAAACCTGCGGACAGTTTACCATCATATGGATGCTGTTATAATGTGTTGTGATTGAGATCCTGACCCACCAAACATCCTGGAAAGTGACCAAGTTACGTTTTTTGCACCTTATTACATAATTACATAATCGCCATCAGTAAACAGGATGCTGTCTGACTCCCTCACTCGCGGGGATGGAGGCCGTTTTCTGGGGGAAAGTTCCCTGAAGTCTTGGTCAGGAGGGCTGACTGTCATAGTGATTTATTTTCATCACAAACACTCGGTGAGTTAAAGTTTTTTGCCGGTGACAGACACTGTTTTTCGGGCAGAAATGTGACAAAGAGTAAGTAGGACGGGCGGGAGGACAGACAGGAGACACGTACAGCTGTGGCATTTGTTTTCCTCATACAAGTTGCCAACGACAGTTACAGTCATTGCGTTACTTTTGTTTGGTCCTGTAACGTTGCTTTGTGGGACATTTCTCTGTATTTATTTGAGTAAAGGACCTGTGCAGTTATCAGACTCGTCAGACCGGCACGCCCCCGCTCCGCGCCTCCGGCTTATTCGTTCACACTGGGGCAGTTCACCAATAATGCGGCCCTGATATTACCTTCCAGGTATCAGCGCCAGAGCGAAATTTCACCCCTCTCTGCATCTGAAACTTTCACACAGAGGAGGGTGCGGAGAATTGGCGCAGGATCCCCGCATGCAAACGGCAGTGTGAATGGGGCTCATGACTTCTGCAGTTTGGTAGTATTTCGGGTTCCGAGCTAACGAGAAGGGAGAGGCGGTAAATACTAGCCGTATTTAGGCAAGGCAGCAGGCCGCCAATTTGCCCGTCCTTTTGGCGGCTCGGTCCACGGTTTTAGACAGAGGCCGGCAAATTGGGGGTCTGTTTTTGTCTGCTGATTTGCCGCCTCGGAGTGTGCACTTATTTCCGCCTCGCCTGCTATCTAAATCCGAGGCGTCAATGTGCCAGCCCCTGCGTAAGATGGGCGAAGGTGCCGATGACGTGCACTGTTGTGCAACCCACAGCCGGGGAGTTTTAAAACCAAGAAACAGCTGATCACAGCAGTCAGTCCATCACTTCATCCGCAGACATTAAGATGAGCAACTGGACAGCCGCTGAGATCCGGGAGATGCTAGCTTCTCCTCGGTCTCTGTATCTGTTTGGTTGTGTCCGCGTGTTGTTGTAGTGGCAAGCTAGGAACTGTTGCTACTTTCAAATTAAAAGCCCCCGCTAAGAACCCAGTTCTAAACTCCAATGGGGTGCAATGTAAAGCTCTTATTTTGAAGACAAATTTGTTGTCATTGTTCACAGCCCAATTTCGAGCTTCACGTCACATCACATGTTTACGCTTACCCCAGAGGCGGCTTTTGGAAAAGGAGGAATATTACGCCTCCATTTTAGAAAGACAGGGCGGCACATTGCCATCCTTACCTTGGAGCCCTTACTGCCCTTTCTATCTAGAAAGGGCTACTGATGAGGCAATTTGTAAATTGTGCAATAAAAGGTGACCACGAGAGATGGAAACCCCTCTAACCTAAGGACGCATCTCCGAAACAACCACCCACTCACTGCTGTGAGCAGTGTTGGGAAAGTTCACTTTCTACATGAACTAGTTCAAAGTTCAGTTCACAAATTTTAAAATGAACTAGTTCAAGTTCACAGTTTCAAACATGTACTAGTTCATCGTTCTTTTTTTTTTCAATATGTTGATACGAGCTATTATTTTTCTAAATGATTGCCACAGCCCATATAGAACCACAGACAGCAATCATTATATCAGTTTTAACACTGAAGCTGCAGCTCTCCCACAATATACTGCAACACCAGGCTGTCCAGCTGCGGCTGGGAGATGAAGACAGCGGAGCTGCTACTGTACACTGTTAATGTGATCTGGATGGTAGAGGATCTGTTTTGGCTCCCCGTTTGATTTTTTTATTCACCTCCACAGACCTTGAAAGGCTCGCCGGATGCTTTAGTTCAATGTGCCGTTTCAGGTTTGTGGTACAGGATAGAGTACAAATTAAGAATTTAAAATAAAAAAAATACATAAATAAGTAAATAAATAATAAATAATTTAAAAAAAGAAGAAGAAGAAAGGGAAAAATAAAATAATAAATGAATAGATAGTTCATACAGTGGCTTCAGGGAAAAACGTTTCATAATGACTCAGTAAGGTATTACTTTTTATTCATTTAACAAAATCAGAGATTTGAGCAAAGAGCTCAGTTCCAGGAGAAAAGGAGCAAATTTAGGTAGTGATTTTGCAAATTTTTGTTTGAGAATAGAACATTTTGCATAGGATAACAAAGTTCATCATGTGTTCAAGAGCATAATCTTCTAGGTTAATATAGTAGCAAATAATATGTTTCAGGGTAAGAGAATGGACAGTTAGCAGCATCAAAAAATGCGATTCAACAACACTCCAAAACTTTTTAGATATATCACAATAAAAAAACAGATGTGAAGCCTTCATTTGTTTTTGTCTCCATGCTGAGCACACTCATGACGCATGCGGTGGTGCAACTCTGTGGTGGCTGGTGGCTGGTGTTGCCAGTGACCCTTTGTAGATAGAAAAGGCGGCACATTTGCTCCAAGGTAAGGGCGGCAATGTGCCGGCCTGCCTATCTAAAACCGAGGCATAATATTCCTCCTTTTCCAAAAGCCGCCTCTGAGGTAGGCGTAAACATGTGACGTGAAGCTCGAAGTTTGGCTGTGAACAGTTGACAACGAATTTGACTTCAAAATAAGAACTTTACATTGCACCCCATTGGAGTTTAGAACTGGGTTCTTAGCGGGGGGCTTTTAATTTGAAAGTAGCAACCGTTCTTGCTAGCCGACACAACATCAAACTAACACAACCAAACAGCTACAGAGACAGAGGAGACGCTGCATCTCCTGGATCTCAGCGGCTGTCCAGTTGTTCATCTTAATGTTCGCGGATGACGTGATGGACTGACTGCTGTGATCAGCTGTTTTTCTTGGTTTTAAAACTGTTATGTCTGTTCAGGACGAATTAATCTGTGTTCGTTTGGTAATGCCTCACTGCGTGTTTGGCATGCAGCTGTTTCTGTCTGTTCTTTAAGGCTCGATGGGAATCTGGCGCTGTCTTGAACGAAGTCAAACTGAGTGAACGCGCCGTTCATAAACGCCAGAATGAACGCGTTCACAATAACGTTCATCAGGCAGAATACAGTACGTTCAGTTCACGTTCGCCCAAAATATAAACGAGTTCATGAACGATCGTTCATTGAACGCGTTCAGGCACAACACTGGCTGTGAGGATGCATTTGGCCCCGAGTTCACTCAGTGCAACAGTTTCAATGCCTCCCGCTGATACTGATGCAGGACCAACAACAACTCGGTCCACCGCCAGTTATACGCAGGCGACAATAATGGGGGCCTTCGGGAAAACAACAAAATACAAAAAGGACAGTGTCCGTTGGAAAACCTGTACTGATGCATTGACGAAATACTTGCAAAAACAAGCTGATGCAGTGCCAGGTCGCGTCGGCCCCGCAGAGGACCGAGGCGGAGCTGAAATAACAGCCTACTGTTTGGAGTCCGTTATTCAAGGCGACGAGGACCCACTTCTCTGAGGGAAATGTGCTGCCGGCTGTTTTGGGTCTGGGGTCTGTGCCACAAGCTCACCATCGGAGCGGGTTTTCAGCAACACAGGTGAAGTTGTCAGTCCACAACGTGCCTTGTTAAAGCCGGAAAAAGTAAACATGCTGGTTTTTCTGGCGAAAAATCTTGACTAGATTTGTTGCCACTCGCCACACAGTTCCTATAGTGTGTGTGTGTGTGTGTGTGTGTGTGTGTGTGTGTGTATGTGTGTGTGTTTGTGTTAATTGAATTCTGTTTGACTGTTGTATTTGCACTTTTTTATAAGCTGCTATTTGTTGCTAGTAAAAGTTGTTAATATTGTGCATGTTATGTTGTTATTGTTTCAGTATTAGTGTTTGGTATTCAGTTTCTGAACGGTGTAGGCACAAGCCAACAGTTTGGTGACGCTGTCTGAGCCTTACTGTGCATTCAGACCAAAAGTGCACAAAGAGGAAAATCCGCCTTGTCCGCCTTGTCCACCGCCCAAGTTGCTTAAGTCGCTTTTGTCACCCTGTCCGTTCTTGCTTCTAAATTTAAAGGGCCCGCTCGCGTTAAACACCACCACGCAACTACTGCTGTAGCAGCCCATCTATTTACCGACATCATTGATCACGGAAAGTTGCTTGATGGAAAGTTACTTGATAAAGTCATTAAATAGCATGCTAGCATGCTACGTTGCAACGTTAGTATGATATAATTTCTCTCCTTTCTTACAAACATATTACACAATTGAAAGCTCACCAGGCAAACCAACGACTAGAGCGACCTTCTTCCACGCATCAGCCGTCTTTAATGATCCCTATGAGAGTTTAGATTCTCTGCCAGAGCCCGAGACGGACCCTGACCGGTCGATATTTTCCTCTATTATCCTCGGGCCGGGCCCTTGATCAAGCATTTGTGTTTTGTATTTTTTTGATAACTCAAAATAATGACTGTATTATGTTGTTTGTGTCGCTGCAAGGTCTGACATGTGAGTGAGTTGTCCTCATGCTGAAAACGTGACTTATTGCACGCGTGACATCACTTTTAACTTTTTTTCCCTCCTAATCTGCCTATTCCTCCCGCCTCCGCCTTTTCCACCTTTTCCACCTTTCCCTCCTTTCCCTCCTTGTCCGCCTGGCTCCCAATACACAATGAATGACTTCCGGGATCTTTTTCCTCTTTGTGCGCTTTTGGTCTGAACGCACAGTTACGTCATAATTTTAAATTGGTCAGGGTAATATCGTATACCGTGGTGAAATAGGGAGGAGGTTTGACGGTATCAAAATTTGCATACCGCCCAACTCTACTGAAAATATTAATTTCATTTTGCTTACTGAACAAAACTCTTGATTACTTTATTGCTTCTTTACCTTTGGTCCATACAAATTTAAGGAACACCCTAAAAACTGCATACTAAACATATTCATTTATCGTCTATATATCTGAATAGTCCCCGTGGACACGGTTAATTCATTTGGATGGGACCATCTGCCATGTCATTATTTGAAAAGACATTTGCCTAATCTTCAGAGGGCTGATTGTGGTTACAGAAAAGGGGATATAACAGCAGTGTGCTGATGACCTCATGGAGGGGTCATCAGTCTCAGAGGAGTCTTTTAATCCCCTTCACTTATCCGCATCCTGGTACTACTGGATGACCTCAGCAAAGTGGGGGAGTAGCTACTTCTGTTACGATGGGGCTATTTTTAAAGCCATAGAGAACTTGAACAATAACAAACCTGGAATATATTTGGTAAGGTTTATTTATGTCCCTTATAAACAATTCGTTTGGCTTACTGCAGAAAAACTACAGGCATGATGCACATGGTTTGACTGTATAGACAAATGGGATTACTGGTGGATTACCAAACTAGTTGGTCTCATTCTAAGTCAAACACGCTTGAAGTAACATTCCCTGATGCATAGACCTACAGGTCTATATTTTCAATCCGGCCAATGGTCTCCTCCAACCAACAACCAAAAAAAATTATTAGTACTGACAAACATTTGTTCTGACATACTTTTATGTAATGATGTTTCTAATGCTACTGTTGTTCCACTTTATTGGTGTGTTGCCACATTATAGCACACTCATCATTCTAACTAGGGTCTGTAACAAATGTTACATTCTGTTCAGTAATATCATTAAAACAAAAAGGTACAAGACACATTTATTTATCATTTTTAAAACACAATGGTTTCAAAATGAAACAAGAGTCCTTTTATGCTGCATTCACAGAAAAAGAATGCAGTGTGAGGATGAATTGAGCAGCCTGGGAAATTAAGCTGCTATGTTGTCTCGTGGTATGGCTGCAGGTACTTCTCTATCTAATGCCAGATGGCATAATATACAATATTTTTGAATTTAGGCAAATGCGCTTCATTCTTGTCACCCGGAGCGAATAAGGGCAAATTCACTCCGGGTGAACTCAAGAACTCAAGTGAGGATTTTGCGTGATGTTTTGTCATTGACATTCCCACTGATGTCATGGTGTTAATGTCGCTTATGTCTGGACATTGCCAGCGAGAGAGGAAGGCGTCTACCAGGTAAGTTGAGCAAATACTGTATGTCAGCACAGCATAGCCCTGATCGATCCAAAATCCATTCAGGAAACAATACTCAAACAAATTATGTGCTGGCTCAACGTAAAAGGATTGATGTAACAATTTGCATGGATAGTTTGAAGTTATTTCAACTTAGCCAGTATTGAGTACATGCCACAAAACTTCTTTGGTTAGCAACATAATTTGCCTTGTCCTCTACAAGCTAATTTAAGTTGAACCAACTTAATTTTAAGTGTTAAAATGACTCCTTTTAGTTATTCTAACTTATTTCTTTTCATGTCATTCTACTCAGAAATGTCCATGCAAATTGTTACCTTAATTTTTTTTAGTACAAGAACTTATTTATCTAAGTCAGAATAAATCACACATAGCAATTCCAGTTTTATGATCTAACTGTTTATTCACCTGTCAGCATCTCAGTTACAGTAACAGGACTGTGTTTATTGAAATGTTAACAGTACACAAAAATGTAGCCATCATGAAATAACATAATATATAACATTATATATTTGTTATGTTATAACAAATAACATAAAATAGCATCGTAAAACTGTCTCAGAAAGACTGAACATTTTTACAGTCATTATCTTCGGCATCTTCACTCACTGCACCCTCACAGGGTTGTCCCCTCTTCAGAAGCTCAGGCTTGAAGTCATCAATAGTGTGAAGAGTATGTTTCTGGCTCCTATGAGAAGCAAAAGCAAATGTTTGTTTTAAAAAGACAATTTTCAAAAACACAACAAATAGTTTCCTTTCTTTAAATGACGGCAAATATGCTCAAAGTATTCTCTTGTTGTGGAGATAGTGTTTAAGGGGCAACATGGACACTTAAATGACAGTACAGTGGACAATGTCACTGTATCACGGGTGGAGTGACAGGTGGGTTCGCAGGCTGCCCCATGTTTTAAATGAGCAACAGCACTCCCAATAAAGACAAGGGTGAGATTCTCCACCATGACCATGTCTAAGTCTATAATGCTTTAACAGATCTGTCTTTCTTGGTGTTTCAAATCTGCAAATTTCACAGGCCCACTTTATTTTAAAAACTAGTGGTTCTGCTTAAATTACTTCAGAAGGCTGTGGTGCCTACAATTTGTGTATTTAACAGTACATTTTTTAAAAACTATTTAGCCCTAATGACAGATAGAAAATCAAGGAAGTTTACGTCGCCCGGATTGGCGTTACCGGGGCCCCACCCTGGAGCCAGGCCTGGGGTTGGGGCTCGCAGGCGAGCGCCTTGTGGCCCACGGGACCCAGCCGGGCCCAGCCCGAAGGAGCGACGTGGGCCCACCCTCCAGTGAGCTCACCACTCGCCGGAGGGTTCAGAAGGGGCTGGTGCAGAGGGATTTGGGTGGCAGTCGTGGGCGGGGGCCCCGGCGACCCAATCCCCGGACGGTGACTCTAGCCATGGGGACATGGAATGTCACCTCGCTGGGGGGGAAAGAGCCTGAGCTGGTGCGGGAGGTTGAGCGGTACTGGCTAGAAATAGTCGGGCTCACCTCAACGCACAGTCTGGGCTCTGGAACCCAACTCCTTGAGTGAGGCTGGACTCTCTTCTATTCTGGAGTTGCCCGCGGTGAGAGGCGGCGAGCTGGTGTGGGCTTGCTTATAGCTCCCCAGCTCAGCCCACATGTGTTGGAGTTTACCCCAGTGAACGAGACGGTCGCTTCCCTGCGCCTTCGGGTCAGGGATAGGTCTCTCACTGTTGTCTCGGCTTATGGGCCGAACAGCAGGGTAGAGTACCCGGCCTTCTTGGAGTCCCTGGGAGGGGTACTGGAGAGTGCTCCAACCGGGGACTCCGTTGTTTTACTGGGGGACTTCAACGCTCACGTGGGCAGCAACAGTGTTTTTGGATTTTTTTGGGAGGAACGGCCTCCTTGATCTGAACCCGAGTGGTGTTTTGTTACTGGACTTCTGTGCTAGTCACAGTTTGTCCATAACAAACACCTTGTTCAAGCATAAGGGTGTCCATATGTGCATGTGGCACCAGGACACCCTAGGCCGGAGGTCAATGATCCACTTTGTGGTTGTGTCATCTGACCTCCGGCCGTATGTCTTGGACACTCGGGTGAAGAGAGGGGCTGAGCTGTCAACTGATCACCACCTGGTGGTGAGTTGGATTCGCTGGCAGGGGAGGAAGCTGGACAGACCTGGCAGACCCAAACGTATTGTGAGGGTCTGCTGGGAAAGTCTGGCGGAACCCTCTGTCAGGGAGGTCTTCAACTCCCACTTCCGGGAGAGCTTTAAAGGGACACTTCACCGATTTGCATTGAGCTTTGTATCTTCAGGAAAACAGTCATGTTTTTGAATGGTCGTGCATCATTCCCTCAGTTTGCCCTGAGACAGGAGAACTAGAGATTTCAGT
>CAEMYA010001031.1:90339-137189 GCA_903131615.1 Diplodus sargus | reverse complement strand
AAAGCATTCGACCGTGTCCCTCGTGGCATTCTGTGGGAGGTGCTCCGGGAGTACGGGGCCGGAGGCCCTCTGTTAAGGGCTGTACGGTCCCTGTACGACCGGAGCAGGAGCTTGGTTCGCATTGCCTGCAGTAAGTCAGACCTGTTCCCAGTGCATGTTGGGGCTGCCCTCTGTCACCGGTTCTGTTCATTATTTTTATGGACAGAATTTCTAGGCGCGGCCACGGTGCGGAGGGGATCTGGTTCGGGAGCCACTGGATCTCATCTCTGCTTTTCGCAGATGATGTGGTCTTGTTGGCTCCTTCAAGCCAGGACCTCCAGCATGTCCTGGGGCAGTTTGCAGCTGAGTGTGAAGCGGTTGGGATGAGAATCAGCTCCTCCAAGTCCGAGGCCATGGTTCTCGACCGGAAAAAGGTGGCTTGCACCCTCCAGGTTGGGGGAGAGTTCCTGCCTCAAGTGGAGGAGTTTAAGTATCTTGGGGTCTTGTTCACGAGTGAGGGAAGGATGGAGCGTGAGACTGACAGGCGGATCGCAGTAATGCGGTCGTTGTACCGGTCTCTCGTGGTGAAGAGAGAGCTGAGCCGAAAGGCGAAGCTCTCGATTTACCGGTCAATCTACGTTCCTACCCTCACCTATGGTCATGAACTTTGGGTCATGACCGAAAGAATAAGATCCCGGATACAAGCGGCCGAAATGAGTTTCCTCCGCAGGGTGGCGGGGCGCTCCCTTAGACATAGGGTGAGGAGCTCTGTCACCCGGGAGGAGCTCGGAGTAGAGCCACTGCGCCTTCACATCGAGAGGAGCCAGCTGAGGTGGCTCGGGCATCTGTTTCGGATGCCCCCGGGACGCCTCCCTCGGGAGGTGTTCCTGGCACGTCCCACCGGGAGGAGACCCCGAGGAAGACCCAGGACACGCTGGTGTGACTATGTCACCCAGCTGGCCTGGGAACGCCTTGGGATCCTCCCGGAAGAGCTGGAGGAAGTGTCCGAGGAGAGGGAAGTCTGGGTGTCTCTGCTCAGGCAGCTGCCCCCGCGACCCGGCCCCGGATAAGCGGAAGAAAATGGATGGATGGATGGATGGATGTATATTTTTGATGATTCAAGATAAAAAAACAAAAAAAACAAGAGAAAATGCATGCAAACTGCTGCAGAGAAATGGGCAGTGGGCAATTGCACACTCCTGCTGTTATAACAACTAGCTTCATTATGGTATGACCACTCCTGTGGCGTCTCAACAATATTTGCTTCGTCAACGCGGTTTTTAGACTGCACTTGCTGCTGCAATGGCTTACTAACAAACCGAATGTGTGCTCAGTCAACGGCCTAGCCAGGAAGCTATTGCTGCTCAGACCTTCAACACATCTACAAATTTGAAATACATTTGAAAGTAACATTAACATTAACTCCTCTGAAAGTTAAAACTACGGAAAACCAGTGCCAATTAACACCTACCACCATAAAACAAAACTAAACAAACACTAATGTTAGACCAAATTACTACCATTACTGCTAGCTTACACATTACCACTGCTGACCGAGAAAAAGCATCTAGTGTTGTGTAAAATGATTTCTTGTACTGTCTGCTAATGCAGTTATTAGCTGTTGTGAACAAAACTATTCAAAATTGTACTTACCAAGCGGTAAAGTTTGCAAACTGCGTTTTTCCCTCTCTGTGCTCTGCTAAGTCCTGTCTTCCAACCTTATGCTTCCAACAGGCATGCCGCATGATCTGTTCGCGCTCAACATGTCCGAGCAGGTCAGCCTTGTACTTAGGTTTTAACAAACATGGACACAGACTTTTAAGTTGTGTTAACTGAATACACCTCTGTGTTAAGTTAAGGCAGAAATATCTCTTGAAAATTCATGTATTATTGAGTTAAGACTATTTTATTTATTTCAATTTAGACCAACTTGTCAAATTAAGTTATAAACTCATTATAATATATACACATAACAAACTTGTTTTTTTATGCAGAAAAAGCTCTTGATTTTGAGCTATACTTACTAACCCAGTGAATCATTTCTTAGAGGGTTTTTTGCTCATTGTCTGGCTGGCAGACCTTACGAAGCATGAATTCAAGCTTTTTACCAGATGGGATAATGATGTTTTTTTGGCGTTCTTTTGCTCCATTTATTGCAGTCAGATCACAGCAAAATCGTTTTCTTTTGGGTTCATGATGATCTAGTAGAACAGATTAAGTGACTATTTCTTGATTTTACACACCTATCAAGAGACTGCCCCTCACTGGAGACAGACAGACAGACACTCCACAGCTGAGAACTGGGCACTGGTCAACCTCAGGTAGATCTGGAAGCTGCAGTCATCCAGACGCTGTAATTCACAAAGCTGAGTGCAGGCTTGTAACAAAAGTTGAACATTTTCTTTTCGTTTGGTTTGAATGCTCCATAAGTTTCTTTAGGAATTAGAGCCTTTTCTGTGCTTTTTTGTACCCAGGATGGTGATGTGTGTTGACCAAGATAGGTTCTCTGATGGTAATACCGAGAAATGTAAAACTGATTCACCTCAGCTCCATCGATGTAGTCAGGAGGGTCTTAGCCTTCTTCTTTGTAAATTCAACAACAACCTCCTTGGTTTTGCTGATGTGGAGCAGTAGATTGTGTGAGTTCAACCAGGGCCATTTCTGTCTTTTTGAGGGCCCTAAGCAAGATGCTGTTTGGGGCCCCTATTTTGTCAAACTACGATGGACAGATTCCTAACCCTTTTAGGTAATCCACAAAGATGCATCAATCTATTACATTTTAAGAGGAAAACAGGCTAGAGTTATGAAAACCTCTCTCAAATTAAAATGAAACATCTCACGTTGACCTACCCTAGCAAGTTGTACTGATGGGGATTCTTTATAGGTCAATAAATTAACTGATGCGGTGTTCCTCTAAAACGTTTATTTTAAATTGTAAAACATTTTAAAACTTAAACATCCTGGTCCAGTGGTGCTGAAGGCTGAAGACATTTGGTTGGAGAAATGGCGGCAGCAGCTGTGAGTGGTTCGGCAGGCTCCACTCATGAGCAGAACATTTCCAACATCGCCGTTCATAATCTCATCTACCTATTTTTTAAGACTCTTTTCTGGCTGTTTAGCAAGCCACTGCATTGGACTATCAAACGATGCAGAAAATACAAAGGCAAACTTGAACAAGGCAATATCGGCCTCTACCTCCAGACCTGTGGTGTGTTATTAGGCCTACTGTTGCCAATGTTTTTTATCTGCAACGCGCCGGAGTCTCTCGCGGCAAAAGCGCATCATCCTCACAATATTACCGCTGATCCACTGGGCATTTTAACAGAAAAACCACAACTGAATTTGTTCGGATTTGGTTATGTCACAGTTTTCACACAGATTCTCAAGGAGGGCCGGGCTCAGGTCTTCACGCCAGCAGGGATTAAAATTAGCTTTTTTCACTATCGTCCCGGAAACGTCCCAAAAATCATTTTGAACCGTCCCGAATCGTCCCGAAAATCTTTTTTTACATTTTGAGTTGTTACTTACTGATAATATAAGAAAAACACAATACATTATGTTATAACAATAAATACATTTCTGTAGATTTCTGTTGAAAATAAGAGATGTTGACTTTGATTAATAAAGGACAAACAAATACATTGTTGATGTCAAAAACAACAGCATACAAAACCCCTCAAATAAAATAAAAATAAATCTTCCAATGTCTAACATTACACTGACTTATGACACACAGTTGGTATATGTTAGGGTCTAGAACGTTTTTCTAAATATGAAAATGAATAAAATATTTTAATGTTTAACTGTCAAGCTTTACTTTAAGTACATGGACTAATAGACTATCTGTATTTTTATAACAATTAATGGAAATACAGTATGGCCATGACAATAATAGCATATTGAATAGAAGGTTAATAATGTGCAGTGATTGACTAGCTTGTTAAAACGTCTCTGATATCTGAGATGTCTCTGACAGACTGATATCTTTAAAAAAGACCCTTTGGAAAGAAAAGGTTTCTGACTCCTGCGTTGACATGTCAGAATGTGTGCGACGTTAAAGTATCAGTCGTTATCAAAGTATCTTTCTACCACAATTCCCACAGTTTCTTAGCTTCCTAGCTTACTGGCATCGTTAGCCACTAAAAGCTGTCTGCCCCGAGACTCAATGTAGCAGCTATTGTTGCTGAGAGAGTGGTGATTCTGTAGCGTTAGCTTAGGTCAGGCTCTGTGGGAGAAGTTGTTTCGCCATCACTCTCACGTCGCACTGGGTGGCTTGGGCCTGGTTGGGCTATATCCTGGGGCTGGGTACACTCTCCTCTAGGCTTCAGCCAGCGCAACATCGTGCTGAGTGGTAGTAGCTACCACAGTATCCTCGTCTCGTCCGAGCTCGAACGGTAAACAGCGCGAGTGCAACAGGCTGCAACATTGTTGCCACTTGTGTCACAGAACAACATAAACGCGAGCGCCCAGTCAGTCCTGTTCCATTTACCTGTTCACGTAGATCTTTTGCCACCGACCACCATTCTGGTTTGCAGAAAGTGATGAAAACTTTTAAACAGAGAAATGTAGTCAGCCAAAATTCTCGTCGTCCCGAGGTCGGCCCGAGTTAGATTATTGATCCTCTTTTAAGTTTACTATTTCCTTTTTTTGGTTTGACTGTTTGTGAAGCATGCAGCAAAACATTATCACCCAATTCTGTATTTCACCTTGTTAGTCAACTTCACTCCAACTCAGTACCACCAATGTACCTCATTTTATAGAGGAAAAAACGTAGTTTCACAATTCTCATGAGTTTGGATGTATAAAATCACTTTTGTAATCTGAGGTTTTATTGTATTTTTCTCTAAATCTTTCATTGTTGGTGTTTTTTTAAGCAGTTGCTGCCTTTCAACATAAAAATAATACATAAAGCTATGTGTATCTCTTTGGCATTAAATATAAGTTTTTAAAAAAATCTGTGCATTGTTGAAGCTCTACAGATATAATAATAATACATTTTATTTATCAGCACTTTCAATAAAACTCAAAGACACTTTAAAAGATTATTGAGAGCTTTGTAATTGATGAGGAGGATCTTGAAGTGAATATGCTGCTTTATTGGGAGCCGGATGGGTGTAATGCATTTCTTTGAGTACAGTAAATTACCAAATAATAGTCGGGTTATAATTAGCCGCAGGGTCCCTTTAAACGCTGGATGCAGGTGTATATTTTGATAAATAACCGCCGGTTCCAAATAAATGCTGAGTCTAATTTATTGATTTATTTTAAATCAAGGAAGAAGACGTGTCCACTGACACTGCACGTTTATCTTCTTCGCCTTTTTCACGCAGTGTGCTGCTTTCTGTCAGTCAGTATCACACTGATGATCGCCGTGGCTCCGGTGCAGCAAAACAATAAAAAGCACGACTTGTAATTTAAAATTAGCGAAAAAATGGCGAAAGAAAATCAAACGGAGCTTCAGCGTCTGTCCGAGGAGGACAGCAGCAGGGCCAGGCTGCCTGCTGGAGGGAGGAAGAAGGCTAGCGAGGAGCCTGAGATAAACATGCGGGGATGAGTTATCAGCAAACGGGCACGCCACGAGAGAGTGTCCCGCAAAATGATTAGGGCGATGGAGAAACAAATGTCCGCCACCGTGAGTGACAGCAGAGATGAGGAGTTTGCCGCGAGTGCTGTTGGCTGAATTGTTCGCAAATCACAACTTAAATCAACTATGGGTAAATTTAAATACAAACAGATGATTGATAGACCTACACGAGTTACTAGAAAGAGTGAAATCCTGATTTTTACAAATAGGCCAGAGAGAGTAATAAAAACTTACAATCTTATTACTGGCCTCTCGGATCATAACATGACACTGATTATAAGAAAGCTAACTAAAAAGCACCTAGTCTATCATACCAAAATGGAAAATCACACTCTAACAACTGGAATTCCTAAGTCTAAAATGGCTGACTTTGAACGTGATCTGAAGGAAGTCAACTGGGAAAGGGAAACCAAAGAGCCAGATATAGACCATAGTGCAAACACTTTTACCTCTATCCTGCATGACATAACTAGCAAGCACAGAAAAACCTGAAAGTGTAAACCTCAGAAAAAGTCTCTTCCATGGTTTAATAGTGACATCCTTCAGCTCATCAAAGAGAGAGATCTTGCTCTTAAACGGACTTTAATGACTAGAACCAATACTGACCATTTTATTTACACTAGTTTAAGGAACAAAGTAGTGTCCGAGCTGAGGAACGCAAAGATTAGGCATTTTTACAAACTCATTGAAGAGTTTCAAATTGTGGCAGCACATAAACAGACTAACCAACACAAGTAAACAAAAGCACCCAAAGATGAACAGCCTTAATGTATGTGATGAACTCACTACTAGTAATGAGTCAATTGCAGATGGTTTAATTTCTTTATTGAGTCTGTGAAAGAATTAGCAAATCATTTTAAATCTACTGAGCCACCTTGTGATGAATTTGACCATGATTACACAAACTCCTATATAAAAGAAGTAACCCAGGACAAAGTGAAAAAGGTTTTTGCAAACATGAGTAACTCCATGGCAAAGGATAACCATAACTTAAATACTGCATTTATCAAGAAACATCAGAGTTGTCTGTTGGAGCCAATCACTTAAACTTATCAATCTTAACAAATAGCTTCCCAGAAAGCTGGAAAACTGCAATAATTACTCCGGTTTATAAATCAGGAGAAAGGGACTTAGCAGGTAACTACAGGCCTATCGCCATCCTCCCCGTAGTCTCAAAAGTTCTAGAGAAAATTGTAGCTGAGCAATTAATGAAGCACTTAGAGTCGAACCAACTGCTTTATCCACAGCAATTTGGTTTTAGAAAAAAATACTCCACATAATCAACAAATTGTTATCTGCCGGAGAAGATCAAAACTTCCCTGGATAAAGGAAATGTTGCAGGGGCAGTGTTCTTGGATTTAAAAAAGGCCTTTGACCCTGTTAACCACAGTGTCCTACTCAATAAATTAAAGCAATTCAAATTGTCACCTGAAGCTCTTAAATGGTTTAAATCATATCTGGAGGGCAGACAGCAGTGTGTTAGGGTCAATGGGGTGAAGTCCAGCATGCTAGCAAACAGCATGGACGTACCACAAGGATCCGTGCTTGGTCCATTGCTGTTCACTATGTACATTAATGACCTGCCGAACTGCTGCCCAAGTGTCAACTGCCAGATGTATGCTGATGACACCATCATCCATGTGGCCACTAAAACACCCAGCCTGGCTGGTGAGCACCTGACGCAGGCTTTATTAAGCATCTCGGCATGGCTTGAGTTATCCCACCTAACTCTTAATGTAACTCTCACAGAGCGACCACACGAGCATCCACTTGTGGTGATTGTCTCATCCCACAATGCAAGACTTCCAGACTGCCAGTCTGCTCTCTCTGTAAAGGGGGCCAAACTCTGGAACTCTCTACCCACTGAGTTAAAATTAGAGACAGTAAAGCTTTTAACAAAGGACTCAAACAGTGGCTAAAATCTAATCAACAGTGCACACATGAATAGTTCTTAACTGGTTTACTGCTTGCTCATATTGCCTTTGCTCTGTTGCCTTTTTATGTTCCTTATTTGAAAATTCTTTGACTTCTTTTCCCATTGTTTTGTTGCTGTTTTGTTTTGTTTTTTTCTTCTTTTTTTCCTATCTCTGTCTGGTCTTTCCTTTTTCCATTCTTGTTATTTTAATTGCCCTATCTTTCTAATTGCCTTATTTTTTCAAAAGCTGCCTATGGACAAGTGTTGTGAATTAGCACTTGTGCTAAAACACTTAAACAATGCATCTGAGTTGTCCAATGTAATTGCTATGTCCATTTCAAATAAACATTAAATAAAATAAATACTGGTGGCCATGCTGCTTCCTGGTCTGCAGCTCCAAAATATTTCAGAATTGCTCCTGCAAAGACAAAACTCCTCAGGTTACCAAGCAAAATAGATCTTAAGCAAATATCCATTCTATATAATTGAGTTATGTTACACTAATACATAATCTGTTTTTATATTAAACATTGAAATATACAGTACGGTGTCCCTTTAAAGCATGCACCTTAGCATGTTCTAATAAACATGCTAAGGAAAGACGCGACTAACTCAGTAGAGTTAACAACAATCCACTGCCACAATAGTCCATAATAATCCACAATAGGCCTAATATGTATTAATGTTGTTTAGCACACTTCACATTAGAGACCTATAAACTGAGGACACACTAAAATAATCCTAAAGCAATGTTACCTGGCAAATATTTAACAGCACAGGAGGTCTATGATGGAACAGCAGCTCCCACTGGATGAGGATACAGTAGACATGACAGACATCTACCTAACAACACACCCTCTCTCCCAAATGTAATGTCAAAGCACTGGACCTGCTATGATTCACTAAAACGGGTGTCACTTCAGTCAGTCAGTCTTATGGCATTCACATGTGACATATGTAGTTTATTTGAACCCTTTCCTAAAGCAAGCAATTAGCTAAACAAACTAGCTAAAAATTCAGCATTAAAGCTCCCCTCCACCCCACATCATGAAAAACAAACCTTACCTTTATCCTGTGGGCGTTTTTCTTCATCCAGTTTCTTCTATCAAAATAGGTTTGTTTTGATGCCATGCCATCAATGACCAGTACCGGCAGTTTAGCGCAACTTGCCTCGCCTCTCCTCGCTTAGTAGTACTGGTCATCATAGCAACGTGGCGCAGTAGGGACCAGATCTGGCCACTCGGTAAAGACCAGATTTGAACAATCAGCGGGAGTACATATCGTCTTGGCTCACTTGGAACCTCAGCGGAGGTGCCACGAAAAAAAGTGCCAGGTACTTTTCACAACTTTTCTGTCGGAATGCTCCTCAGATATTGAGGCCGGACTTGCAACTTGAGGGGGCCCCCTAGTGGTGCGGGGCCCCTACGCACCCACATAGTACACATTTAGTAATAAATGGCTCTGAGTTCATCATTGTTTGTAATGTGGCTGATGATGGTAGTGTCATCTGTGTGCTTCACAATAGTACTCTCGAAGTCTGGGAGTGTAGAGTTGCAGAGTGTGGTAGTCAGTCTTGAATGCTGAGCTGAAATCAACATACTGCATTCTGATGTAGCTGTTCTTATCCCCTTAACGCCTGTTGTCGCGAATTCGCCTCAAACCGCTTCTATTCAGAATGCAGCTTAGATAGTGCATGTGTTCACCCAATGTCGGTTCATTCCTCTTCGATACGGACCTAGGAACGTTTTGCAATCACTGGTTTCCCGTAGGACCACTCAAAGTGGGAGCCACATCCGGTTGACGATCGTGGTCACTTCCGATTTTGGCGCTAGCGAGTCGAAGCCACAAACGCGGATGGATTGTCTTATTTGAGGTAAGGTATAGTAAAATAAAAATACATGTCTGCTTATTTGTTTGTCTGTGGAGCTAGCAAAAGCAAAATAGAGTATTTTTGACCGATATTTTTGAAGATATTTGAAGTTTTCTGTTCGTCGCGAATTCACGACATTCGTCCATATAGACCATAGCGGTTCGTCGCGAATTCGCGACGTTCGTCCATATTGGCCATAGCGGCTACATGTAGACTATACTATATTTAGATGGCTTTCAGCAGTCACACAAAATTTCTATAGCAAATACAATTCTTGCAACTCTTTGTAATCATCATAGAATTAGCATGTTGTTATGTGAATGCAATTTTTGCTGTTTATTTTTACTCAGGAGGATATGCTTGCATCCATGTCACCGTGAGAGCATGTTGTGTATACAAAATAAAAACGTCTGCACTTTTCAATAGTTTTTTTTTAACACCAGTTGACCGCAGCAGCAGCACTGATGACAGCAGCACTGAAGAAGAGAATGATGCACTTCCTAGCGCAGCTACTCCTGCAAGAGCAGCTGCTATCAGAACAGAATAATTAATCTAGTACACACACATACATGCACATATTTTTTTTATTGTTGTTTTGCTATCATTGTCATGAAGTTTTGAATGTCTGTCATGAAACCAGATTACAATTTAAATTTGAATAGTATGTTGGCATTAATAAAATCAATTTCATGCCTCAGATGGGAAATGTGTTGTAATTACTACTTTATTACTTTTTATTCCTTTAATGACTGTTAATTTGCATCATACCCAAATTTATAACTATTCTATGTGCTACAGTCAAATTAATTATCAACACTTAGTTTAGTCTCTGCTTGAAAGTCAAAACACATATAATTAATTTTTTAACATAATTGCATATAAATTCAGGCGTCAAGGGGATCTCCAGGTATGTGAAGACTGAATGGAGGGCAGTAGATGTTGCATCTTCCGTGGATCTATTGATTTCGGAAAGCATACTGGTGAAGGTTAGGGTTGGGACAGTTTTCCAGCTTGTCCACCAGTGCTTAGTGGTGGTGCTAATACCAGCCAAAAGTGTTCTGTAGTCTCCCCAGTGAATACACTGCCCTCTTCAACTGTTGCTGTCCTTCCTGACCATATGGCTGCTACTCTTCTTGATTTATTGGCTTTTTTTTCTCCAGTGCTGCTCTCTGTTGCTGGAGTGTCTCGGGCTAGAGAGAGTGGCAGGCTAGATGGGCACACTGCCCCCTCCACAAGCAGCCTGGTGGCAAATCAAGCCTTATCAAGGCTAAGTCGTGTCTTAATGACCATATGTGTCATAGTGACCGTAGCTCAGTGTGCAGACAATCTGCAAAACCCAAAGCCGAAGGGTTTGAGTGTTTACAGCTGGCAGTCTCCTCACTACTGCCAGCAACACAGACATACCAGTACACATTTAGAAATGCTCACTACTTGCAAATGGCGATCAGAAGAACAGAGAGCCAGCAAATCAATACTGTGTGCAGGGTTTACAAGAAGAAGTTGACAGCTAGAGATGGTAATTATTAAAATCTACGTGCCCATCTCACAACTAGTAGTTGAATTCAAAGCCCAGAAGATGTATCATATTTTCGATGAAATGTAGCTCAAAATATTTTTCAAGAAATAAACGACATGCTGTGACTGCATCACATAAAATTAGACCTGAAAACGAAAATAAAAACATGTTAAAAAAATGCTAAAGTGGGATTTCCGGTTTTTGCTTGCAGAAGAGAGGAGCTCCGGACAAATACAATTTTGATATGGACATTTGAACATCCATGAATCGAACAACGGGAACCAACCTAAACAAATTACCAAACAAACACTCCTAGAACTCCTGATATAAAGAGAAGTTAACGCAAAGTAAAACAATACAAACTGACACGCTATAACTTCACACGCATTAAAGATTATGGGCAATGCAAAACAATGTCTGCATTTAGACAACAGAATGAATAGAACATTTTTTCGACAATGCAGCATTAAAAAAGGAGCAGAAGGGTTTTTTACTTGGGTTTCTTTTTTTGTTTCTCCCCTGTTTGCCCAGAAGAAACCGAGATTCAGAAGTCTTAGTTATTTGTCAAGAAGGAGCTCAGGGACCAAATCCACTTTTTTTCTTTCTCAAGGAGTGTAAAACGGCACATTGCCTTTTGATAAGCTCTTTTTTCCCCCTAGTACTTGCTATGGGTTTCCATTCAGTCTTTTGTTGACATCATATGTGTAATCATCGAAAAAATAGTTTGGCTCTTGCCATTTATTACCATGCTTAATTTCAAAATAAGGTCCCATGGTCCTCCACCTAAAGGGGAGGAATTTATTGTCATTTATTAGGAGTTAGCTCTTTAGCTGCTAAATGCAGTGTACAGTGGGTCTAAGAGCTTTTTTCTGATAACAGCTGTTGTTATGACAGCAAAATAAAAAGGAGCAAGGTTGTTGGCCAAACAGCTGATCAGTTAAATGACACTCACTATGAACTCTGTAAAGTCAAGAGGGGGCTGCAGATAAAACATAAAAAAACATAAAACAAGTTAAGTACATTTTGCTCCCATTAGAGATTCTGGAGCACAGGATTGTGTGAAGATGATTATCACATGAATACACTCTCTCGAAGACAATGTATTTATATTAAATCTTTGTTAATGAGTTTAAAGTGTATTTCTGAGAACTTGTGTGTCACGATTCAACAAAATGATGTGGGTTCCTCATCAAACAAGAATAGATGACTGTTGTTTGTGAGGTTGTTAGCTGAACCATTTGAAATAAATGTTTCCAAAAACAATTAGCAGAGTTTGAGGCACTTAAGTATACAAAGCTGGTATAGACACAAGTCAGTTGTTTGAGGCTTCCAAATGAATGGTAAAATGACTGTAATGTACTATAGTCATGTATTGTAGTAATATTTGATGCATAAATATATGCAAACAACAAACATAAAACCTGTCAATTCAAGACCTTTTCAAATGCCAGACAATTAGTTCACAGGGGAACATAAGTGGTCAAAACCACTCTTGAAGAGTATTCTGAATTTAATTTGTAAAATGATTAGCGAGCCCCATTAAAGTAATGAGACACTACCGTATTTTCAAAATATTCAGTTTTACTTTCTTATAAAAATGGTTATCTTTATGTATATCTTCATTACGCACAAGCCTGTTACTTAAAAATGTCTAATTTAGGTAAACTTCATCTGGCAGGACACTGTATGTCAAACATCACATTAGGTTGTTAGCTGATAGGTCAAAAAAACATCTCCCTAACATGACTTGGTGGTCTATTTAAAGGCTTTGACCCTCATGCTGTGTGTTTGCTGGTTATTACTTTGCTGCTGTTACTGCTGCTGTTGTCTGCGAAAATTACTCCAGCTCAGCCTCCATCTGCTTTATTTCTGGACTTTTTGAATGGATTCAGTAGACAGCCTAGTCATACAGAGGTAATTATTTAGTTCAGGTATGTATGAGGTTTTTCTTGTCTGAAACAGTGTATGAGAGACTCACCTCCTCCACTGGACAAGCAGATTGAGCAAGCTCAGAGTTTTGTACAGAAGCACTCTTCTCCCACTTGTCCGCCATGTGGTTGACCTCCTCCAGCTTTTGATCGCAGCTCTTTTGCGTATTTAACAGTGTTACTTCATAGAACTCCTGGATATCTGTGGAAATATAAGTGTTCCATGACTCAGCTGCTGGTTAACCTCTTCACAGAAAACTGTAATGATCTCATCAATAAAATAAACATAATTTATGTACAAAGCAGAGATTTCGTCAAATGATGGAACTGAGTCTCATGATTCAGTATCAATATCTCCACCTTACGGTGTGGAATAATTGTTTTTTTCAATTCCAAATAAACTGCTTGTTGACACTAATTAGGGTTGGGTGTTAATCAATATCCTGTGGAATTTCAAAATAGCAACAGTGTCCTTTTAATTACTTTCTTTAAAAAAAATCTGCTGCCCAATGTTCACGTCTATAATAAATGCCTTCAAATCTACGCGTCCATCCTAGCAAAATGAAAATACTAAATTGTTAAAAAGTTGCAGCAGTGCAGTCACCTTGTGGCTGAAAACAGTACAACAGCCACTGACGGCTCCCTCCAAAGCCTACAATGTGATTTGTAATCAGCTGCTGGTAAATTTGGGATAGATCGACGCTTTGGGTTGGCATCTCACCCGAGCTGCCAACCCAAAGCATCAATATCTGATGACCTGGGGATGAGAATCAACAATCAACTACATCCCCCAGAAGGCTATACATTGTGAAGATAATCGTAGCTACTAAGAAGAAACAATGACTTTTGAATATTATATTTATATATAGCTGATGCAAACGATTGCTCATATCTATGCAGAATGCTCTCGACTATCAGCACAAATCACAAATAGCATAGTATGGAGACCAGAGTTGTCTCCGACACCGCGTCACCAAAGACCAGTCCACCTCCCGTCAAAGTTAGACATCATCATCAAGATGATAATGATCAGACTATTCAGTTGACGCAGTACAAGCAGTGGGTAAACGGCGCCTGGCAACTGCTTGCTTTCTTCAGCGGCAGCTACGCTCCAACGAACGGAAGTCCAGCACTTTTGACAGTAAACTCCTCATTCTCTTCCTCCCCATCTGACACTTTCTTTTCCTGCTGGAGGTGCGGCAATTCACAGTGTTTGTAGACCACAAACCACTGAAAAACGGCCATAGCCAAGGTGACCGAGCCTTGGTCCCCCCACCAGCAGAGACAGCTCACCTCCATTTCAGTACGTGTAAATAGACCGCCTCAAACCAGCTCACCTGGACTTGGACCGACCTGTGGGGCTGGCCCAGCCCCCACAGAGGGGGCGCCCACCCACACTACCCCTACACAGCTGCAAGACCCCGCGGTTTCCCCGGCGAGAACCCCAGCCCCCACACCCGTTCTGTGGAGCCATTACGGTCGGAGCTACATTAGCAACTAGAGACGGCAAGTTCTGAAGAACTTGTGGTTGAAAATGCTTGCTGCTGATAAGTTTACACCAAATATGCATTGCTGGCTGTTAAACTTTGCATGATGCCAAAAATATTTTTAAAATGTGAAATATTTGAAGGTTTGTTGAAAAGCTAAAGCCAAGCTACATTTTTTTGGCTTTCACACTTTTGTAGTTGCATCTCAATGAGGATGAAGAGTCATAATGGTGGGGTGAGATTGAAGTACATAACAATAACAACTTATAAAATTAAAGTTGCAAGCAGCGATGAACGGGCCCTCGCAGTCCATGCACATATGGTAGATAACCGTGGCGTTTTTACCGCCGTTTTTTGACATCCCTTTGCACAAGAGGAATTTATTTATTCATAAAAAAAAAACACACGCACACACACACACAAAAAGGGCACTTTTTAATATGAGGCAAAAAGGGCAGGGACTCAAGCACCCCTTGGGCCTTATGTGTGCACGTGCCTGCCTGCCGGTATTAAAATGAACCCCAGCTATGATGACTTGTGGGCCCTAATAAGCCATAATTTCTTCTCTTGTACTAAAATATGTTGTTAGAAACACATAAAATATTGCCATTGATTAAAAAATCTATAATATTTAGTACATATTTTGACCTACGTAGGACACCATGTTTTCCGCACGCAATGCACTCTGGGGGCAATGACATAAAATGGTTGCACTTGGTAGAATAGCTATTGACGCTAGTGCTTGTTTACGTGCGCACAGTTAAGTAATATCACATTGGGCTGCTTCTGGATGCAATTTCCAGTCAAAAGGTAACAAGGGGAGTGATGTGAGTTTACACTGCTTTCCTACTGACAAGACAAAGATCCGCGGCTGTGTTCTCAACATTTTTCTCCTGATGCATTTGAGGCTCTTGGTTGACCGCAACTGCTGGAGCTCACCGGAGCGGCTGGGTATAAACGAAGACTAAAACCAAATGCTTTTCAGACAATTTTCCCACATAAGGAGCCTAAATGCCTTCGGGGAGCTAGTGAAATGCGCGTTTAAAAGCGACGCTGGATGCTCTCCTGAGCAGACAACCTACTCCTGCAGTTGCCGCTTCTGTAACGTTAGGGAACCATCGGACATGCCACTGGTCACAGAGGAAGCTGATAATTCACCTCTTCAGTCAGTTAAGCAATCAGTAAGTGTAACGTTACAGTGTCGTGGAGACTGACGAGGGCAGCCCATAAGACGTCTCGGTTGAGGCAAACTGCATCAAAGTTTTCGTGTGCTGTGATGCACGGGTTATCTGCAAAAATGATCAAAGTCGTGTGTTTCACTGTATATCCTAATTATCTATAAAGCACACGACAGCTCTGGATGCTAATAATCTCCAAAATTATTGATATTGGAATAAGTTTGATCACACAATGACAAAAATTTGAGCTCTTGACAACAAACACTCTCCCTCTCGGTTACCATGGAGATGCAGTTGCCGCACATACACCACCGGTAGAGTTCTCAACAGGTCGGGCTGGCCCGAGAAACTCGACCGGACCCGCAGGTTCGGGCCGAAAAAATACGCAAATGAGCCGGGTTGGGCCGGGCCTCGGACTTCCTTTTTTATAAAACACATTTCATAAAACACATTTCTTGCAGGTTGTAAATTATATATTGTCTGTTGTGAATCATCGCTGTTCACGTGTGGTGAAGAGTAAGTCTGGCTGTCTGCTTCATGGGGAGGGGCAGATGCAGAACTGACGCCGCTGTCACAGGCGAATTCACCCTTGCTTTTCGAGGAGTGGGGAAATCGTCTGTTTCTGTCTCTCCGAATATTTTTTCCCACTGGTCGAAGCGTGGTGTCTTCTTTGCAACGTGAGCGGGTGCTGCTGCTGACGTTGACGCAGCACCTGTCTCCTGACTCGCGTCACCTTTCCGTCTGCTGTCGGTCTGATCATGATAAGTGTATGAGGAAAACAATGCAGGCACGTGGGGGTTCGGGTTCGGGCCGGGTTAGGGCAGACATTCATGCTGGTGTGTCGGGCTGCGTCGGGTTCCGGGCTTAAAAACCCGCGGGCCGGGTCGGGTTGTAATTTTTAGGTCCGTTGAGAACTCTAACCACCGGTTTTGTCCCACTCTCGCCTCATCCCGTCTTTCTTGCTCTTCATTTTCATGCTCGTTTTGTGAAACATTGTCAGTGCTGTCCTCCTCATTAATGTTTCGCTCGGGTTCAAATTGAAAAGGCTGAACAGATGACATGTTTATGTCGCTGAACAGTCACAACAGGGTCCCAAAGTCCGCCAGTGCAACCATATGACGTCACAATCCAGAGTGCATTGCGACGTTAACAACAATGGCGACCTACGAGTTAAACCATTTTTACAAATGTTATAAAAACCAAGACATCAAGAAGGTTTTTTATATCACTTTATTATAACTGATGCTAACATTTATCTTTTAAGAACTACAAGTCTTCATAGCCGGGGATCCTTTTAAATAATGTACGCTGAAGTCAGAAGAATTGTCTGCAATCTACATAAAAACAAAATGCACTACAGGTGAAAAATTCCTCAAACGAATTTGTGGTCAGTTGTATTTTGATTATTGATTGGCAGCGACAATGTCGGAGGGTGTGTTCACCTTTTAGTTGCATGTCATCTTGTAGTGTATGATATGTAGGAAAACATCTATTAATGTCATGTAGATAGGATGTTTCTCTTAATTCCTGTGTCCAGTACGTGGCGCTATGGATATGACACAGTATTGATGCATGGAGGTATTCAAGGTGACATCGTATACAAGTGTGATGAATTTGGTGTACATGGGAAATTGTATGTTGAAGTTATAAAGACTTGATGCTTTATGGCAAAGCATGAAAATGGACACTCACCATGTTGACGTGAGCTTTTGATAACTTTTGTTGTGTTGTTCAAGGTCCGAGGATGATACTGAGTGAACTGGAAGTCTGTGGTGTTCAATCTGTAGGAGGAGTTCATTTAAGTACGAGGCATAGAAATGGATCAAAATGGGGGTGAAATGGGAAGTTTGAATGAAAATGGCAGACTTCCTGTGGGAGTGACAGTTTGGTACCCCAGTGTTTTTTGTGTGTCAGGTCTTGATACATATGCATACTGAATGTTGTTTGTGTATGTGAATGTAGAAGGGGGGGGCTTGAATTTTTTATATTCCAGGGGGCGCTATAAAGTCCCCTGGTAACATCTTTCGTAAGCTATCGTCAGGAGGGCATTGGCAATAATTGTACCAAGTTTCATGTTAATCCGACCTACCAATGTGGAGATATAAAATACTTAAATTTAAAGAGCACCACCTTGTGGTCATCGCCTAAAATTTTGCAGAGAGCCTTAAGAGCACATGGGGAAATTCTAACCTGAATTCATGTCATTCAGACATGCAACAATGTGGAGATATGCAACACTTCCCGTTTGGAAATTTTCAGGAAGTTCTTATTTAATAACTTGAGTATTGTTTGAAATATCAACATTCTTTTACTAACTTTTTGTCAGGAGGGTCCACAGATGCTGTGTGCAAAATTTCGCGCAAATCGATGAAATTGCCTGGGAGGAGTTCGAAAAAGTAGGTTTGCGTGGCCTATAGACCCTTTTTCTGTTTGTACACAATGATGACGTAGAACGGATGCGCGTGCACTTTGGCAAAGGAAGTATGGCGGAGATAAACGGCTTGTCAAGCTATGCAAATGGCTTATCAACTAAAGATCGGGAATGTTACCTTAACAAGTTGACTTTGACAAATGGTGTCCGACTTCCAGATCCTTGTTCTATTAATGAGTGGGTTGACGACGTTTGCAAATGGCCGAATATGCAGTGGTTAGATATTTATACCTATTTAATTGAGAAACCGAGTGTACACCAGAGAGAAATTACGAGCCTATAAATCACTGGATGCGTACGAATACGTTGTCTGTGGTCATGTACAGAACGTCAAATACCATGACAGACTCAGAGTTTTGTGTTTTGAGGTCAGAAATTCTCCCTAGTCAAAGACAAGGACACAAGACAACGATGTATGAGGCTTGGGTCATAATCAACCAACGAGAAAACTACATCCTCACAGCGAATTGCACCTGTATGGCGGGGTAAGCAGCCTATTATTTGGTATTGTGGGCTTGTAGATAACAGTTCAGAGCTCTATGATATACGTAGTTGTAAGGGATATAAGCAAAAGTTTGTAAATGCTTGATAATCAGTTGCCGCCTCGTCTTTATCAGTCAGAGCTGCCGGAAAACAACACCACTTCCGTTGCCAAAATGTGCACGCATATATTCTATGACGTTGGCTGAAAAAGGGTCTATATAATGAGATTCAGGACAATTCAGGGAACGCGTGGACATTAGGTTTTTGAATATGCAATAAAGTATATGGGAGTTATAAGGCAAAATGCACTTTCCTGGGTTATAGTGCCACCTAGTGGTGGAAATTCACAATGACAATAGATTATACAATTTTTTGGCAGGTGTGACCTATATTCCAAGTTTTGTGAGTTTTTGAGTATGTTCAGGCAGTGAAAATTGCCATCATTTGGGACAAAAAAGTCATCACTACAAAAACAATAGGGACCTCGCAGGTCGAGACCTGCTCGGGCCCTAATAATAACTGTATAAGTTATGAGCCAAACTGCATTGCTGACTTGAATTAGTGTGGAGAAGCAGCTGATGGAGTATGAAGAGATGTTACAGTGGCAATAAGTCAAATACTCCGAGGTGAAAAAAAAAAAAAGGATACAAAATATATATATATTGTGTGTCATATGTCAAAACACATAGTGTGTTTGAGATTTTCAGATTTCTACATTTGTGTGTATGGGACAGAATGTTGACAGCCAGAGTGGAGAACTCAACTGAGAGAGTTCCCTCTCAGTTTAGAGTCCCTTTAAACTGAGAGGGAAAATATCTGGAGGCCTGCTAACACATCCACTTTTCTTAACTGCTCCATTAGCCATATTTTTGACAATGAACACACAAAAATGTCACAGTTTGTTCATTAGACTCTTATTACATCATTTTATAATCATTTAAGCCATAACAGTTACTGTTGTTGAGGAGAATCATGATAATGTGAGGTAAGCGGCAGGTAAACCCACTATAAAATCACCTCCCTCAGTCCGTTACCATCACCATGGCAACCGATAACAATTGAGCAAAGACAAAGAAAAATGTATCTATGAGTGCAGTTTTAAATAAACAATGGCACACACACACACACACACACACACACACACACACACTGTAAATGAAGTCAAAAATGCACCCGTAAGTGAGAAAACATTCCGCACACAAAGCCAAAAACAAAGACATTTTCCCTCCTCTCCAAACACCTGCAGGACACATATTGCAAGTTACATTTGTGTTGTCTTCTTCTGAACTTTAAGAACAACACCCACTCCAGCGACACTATGTGTGGCTCTACACAGGTACAGCAGCTCTCCATCATCAACTTGACTACAGCATTTTTGTACTTCTTTTTCTCTGTGTTTACTGGCAGCTGGCAAACCAACTTTAAAGGTGCATACCCCCATCATACCGTGTGTAAATGCTGCACTTGTTAAGTCAACTAAAGCAAATTGGCTTTATATTATCGGTTCTATTTATTGGTTGTTATTTAATTTGCCAAAACCGATAATGTACATTTTTCATTAAAAATCTATCAGTCCAATTTATATATCATGCATCCCTAATTATTCAAAGGTTGAAGCCAGCAATGCGCATTTAGTGTCACCAATGGCCAGGCAAGTAATTATTCACACAAATTTGGTGATCAGAAACTATATTAAATGGTAAATGGACTTGCGTTTCTGCAGCATTTTTCCAGTCTACTGACTGCTCAAAACACATGTCACACTCACCCATTCACACACACGCATTTATACTGATGTCAGAAGCTGCCATGCAAGTTGCTGACCAGCTTATCAGGGGCACTTTTGGTTCAGTATCTTTCTTAAGGATTCTTAGACATGCAGCCGGGGAAGCTGGGGAATTGAACCGGCGACCCCCTTTACCTGAGCCACACATGGTTAATGTTGGTGTCAAAAGTTTTTAGGTGAAAACCAGGACTATTGACCATATTGGTACAAATATTTCCACTTTTGACTGAATATCAACAATTCTCACGTCTGTTGGTGCATCATTACAACATCTACCACAAAAAAATCTAGATTGTATGACTCAAGTTAGCTCTTTGTTTGGCATTCAATTCAAATGTTACAGACACATGTATTGAAAGACTGGGCATGGTTTACCAAAGAACTAAACCCAATAACAAGTAATATGCCATGCCAGTCCAATGCTGCGTCTCTCAAAATAACAGACACATAAATAGGTCTTAATACAAAACAAACTCTTAGCATTCACCACCAGACACAGGATCATGTGTATGTCCCAATCATACAGATATGGTTCCATGTGTTGTGTTTTCAAAAGAAGGAGATAATTTAAACTACATCAGTGATAAATATTAGTTTTAGTCTTTGGTAAAACAAACAAAAAACAGTTATTTTGTAATTTGAATTAAAACAGGTTATTATGGATGCAAATGAAAACAGGTAAATTTATGCAAATCCCCAAAAGCTCTTGAATGGTTTGTGAACAGCAGGTTTAGAATGTGTGTAAGACTCTGAGTGGTACAAACGAGTTGTTAGTTGTCACTCATTTGGTTATTGCAACAAAATACAGATATGCAGTAAAATGATACATACACTGTACAATACAGCACATGAGACAAATGTTTTTAAAATGAAACTTGTCTTTACAAAAGACTTTTGTTTCTTTGTAAGGAATCAGAATAAAAACGACTTTAGTAAAGAGAACATCTAACCAGACATCTATCATGTCAATTTAACATGCACTGACATTTGTTCTGAAATTCTCCCCTCTCCATAGTACATTACAGAAACCACCAAAACTATCAATTGTGATAAGCAATAAGTATTCCTAAAGGGAGCAATCATTTCAGATTAAAATTGAGTGGTAAAAAGGTGTCATGTGTAACTCACAGTGCAGTAAAACCTCCCTGCTCTCTCCAGTCATGTTGCAGCACTGCTATCCTGCGAAACAGTGTGCTGTGAGAGGACCAGATGCCTGGTGGCGAGCTAACAGCGAGCCTAATCCTCAGACATAGAGGCCGCCTGTTCCCTTCAATACAGACAATGACCTTACACCCAGCATAGCTGATTTCTAATTCAGCTCTCCTCTGGGTAATGTGCTTAACACAGCCAGCAACTCTGCCCAAGCAATGAACAAAACTTCACTTCTCCGATCAACAGATGAAGTGGTTCAATAACTCATCAACAACCAGGCATGCAGTTCTATTCTAGCTCACATAATCTGCTTTTCACGTTAGTGTGGTGTTTTCATCATGTTATGTTCACATTTTAAAGGCATTAAGAACCTGATACAAATATAGCAACCCTAACCCTAAGCTACATGTCTAGTGCAGTGTGTGAACATGGCTAATACAATGTCTCCTGGCTGGGAGACACTACTGATGAGGATGATGGCTTTGCAAGTCACTAACAGGACAAGAAAGTGAATCCAAACGATTCAAAATTCATGTCAAAGTATTGTTATGACATTCTCTCTGTGTTATGCAACTGCACAATAAATATTTAGAACCGACCTCAAAGTACTTGCCATATGTAACTTCCATCAGTACAGCTCATTAACAATGTACAACTAGTATCTGTTTTACTGAATTCACATTGGCTGTGACCAAAAAAGCTTATTATTATCACTCTATTGTTCTATTGTTTTGGGGGTTATTTGGTTTATAATTTAAATAACCCAGCAAAGCAAGTAGCAGAAATAATTTGTATCCCATGAAAAACTGCCATTAAGGGAAAGGAGGAATTGATGATCTTATTTTTTTAGATAACAGATTCATGGATACATATTTATACATGTATATATTTTTGGGATTCATATTGGGGGGGGTTACAATTAAAGAAATTCAACTTTAGTGGTTAATGCCCATCTGCAGGTATATTGTTATGACAGGATCCACCTCCTACTCAGATCATCTGTCACCATAAAGGCAGCATCAGAGATAAATTACAGCAAGAGCTGAGCATTTTCACCACCAGGCATCAAGTGACATCAACTGTTACAATATTCACACCACAATTTCTCCAATTTAAACAGGCGTTGTGAGCCATTTTGCCTCAAGTGATGCTATATATCATCAAATTAATATTTAACACAGTTTTTGTGCCGAAAGAAACACTTTAAAGTTTGTTAAAATTAGATGGGTGAATGCATAGAAATTCCGGAAATTATATAAGAGGACAAACTGTGCCTACTAAAAGGTTAAATCATGTAATTATGCTTTAAGCCCTGGGCATTAACTGTTAAGCCATAGGCTTTATCAGAAAATACAATGACAAAATCCCAATCTGGTGTTTTTTGTCAGCGGGGCCACAATACTGTTCAGCTGTAGACTGTGTATCAAATATTAGGTGGAAAGTTGGGTTGACATCAAGTTTACTAAGGAATCAAAGCAGTTACAAGGAACTTAAATTAGGGGGCCAAGCCCGAGGGGCTGAGGCCGTTTCCTAGGACCAGCGGTGCCAGGAACCCTATTGTAATTGTAAAGATTTTTATTTTTATTTTTCTCCAGCTAAAAGTGGTGCTGCAGGCTAAATCTTGCAAGGGAGGGCGGTGCAATTTGGAGGGTTGGTCCAGACTCCTGCGAATATATCTCAGACACAAAAAACTACATATATCTGCCTGCAGGGGGCGCTAATAACCTAGGCCAACGCGTTTTTGCCTATAACTCCCAAACCGTATACCCACTTCCGGTTAGAACGTTTTTTGTTTTTTTTTGCGAAATCGCAAAAAACTGAAAGACCTACTTTTTTCGAACTCCTCCGTGGGACTTTGTACGATCTGCGTGAAACTTGCCACGTACACTCTTCAGCTGGATCTGATCTAAAGTTATCAAAAGAATTTTGCTCGGTCAAAAAATGCGCAAATTATTAACGAAAACATTTCTGTAGCTAGCTATAAAAATGTAAACTGTTTGATATCTCTGTTAAACTAAATGCTATTAACACCAAATTTGAGATCCTTGATTGCCACGTCACTGGGAAGGGATGAGCCGAATTTGGCGAATTTTGGCCACTAGGGGGCGCTATATCGGAAGTTTATATCTCCTGAACGGCTGCACCAATTTTTACGAAGTTTGGTCGGTATGATGTAGGGCCAATCCTGAGGCCATATCTTGAAGGTGGTTATTACTGGTCAATGTGGGCGTGGCTTAGTACAACAAATCCAAATCGGCACACATTCAGCCCTTTGTACTTCCACTGCACTTCCCATTACAGTGAACACCACGGCTCAGATGTTGGCCTGTGTCCTCACTTTTGCCCCGAGCCCGTCATCCTTTGGGGCCAACTTCCGTGGGCTCTGCGGTGCGCGGGGTCCGAGTCGCGCGGGGGGGCTTGGCCCCTGCTCATAACTGCTTGCAGTTCTAGTTTTGTATTGATTCTGCTGGCCCCTGTGGACAAAGTAGTTTATCCACTAAAATCAGAATGAAAGGAAGATGAGAACGGTATTTTCTATTCTTATTTCTAGAGCAGAAAGCTGTTCGCAGTAGCTATGGCAATGCATCAATGTACCTATTTGTGGCTGAAATATGACAATGGTGAAGCTAAATAAACAATATTTAAATGTTGTATTATCAGAACAGCTTCTGGCCTCAGGCTGTGAGACTCCTGAATTGAGTGGTGTGGTTGGTAGTCTTAAAACCTGGAAATCGGTTAGCATTTTTCCCATTCAGTTCCCTTGTCTCAAAGTCTGAGTTTGTTGAATGTGTTTTAAGTTAAATGTGTGAAATAAGGTGTGTGGTTACCACGGGCTGAAGTTATTTGCACCTGTTGTTATACCACATAAAATACATCATTAAATGTCCCATAGTTTAATTATAAAGCTCTTCCATGTGTTAAAAACAGCAGTTGTTAACAAGTGTCTAAATAAAACTACAGAGGTTGTCGGGGACATTAAACGTCATCACAGCGAACATGGAGACGTATCTACTCACTAGTCCATCTTTACAGGCCCACTTTAGTGACAAGCTAATTTTACAACATGTACATCGATCAGTTTATGGAAAACCTGTTTTGAAATTGTGTATTAAGTCATGCTACCACAATATAGTCTGTTTATAGCCTAGCATTATCATTTTACTTTCAGCAATTTGTACGCTTTGAAAATCACAAAGTGCTGTCTATCTTGATGAACAAAACTGGTAAGTATCATAAACCTGTGTTTGCCAGAGAGCTTGTTTTGGGAATATTCCAAAATCCTATGTAAAAATCACATAAGCTTTTTTTTTTGAGGGAACCATAGTGATGCTAACTTCCAGGTTGGCATACAAAAATAGGTCGATGCTACACAACTCTATTTGTCCTCAGCACTCAACCATAAAAATGTTTTGAGCAGGCCTCGGCATTACATTTTTCCTACAATCATTAATATCACTCATACGTATATCTACAAGTTTCTGTAAGCCAACAAAATAATGTATTTTAACCATCTACCCAAATCAATCAAATAAAAAAAAGATCTGTTTTTGTGACACCCCTAAGTTAATTTTATTTGGTCATATATTGTAATTATAAAATATTTAGCTAAATAGTAACTAGAGACTATAGCTGTCAAATAATAATCACAGTGGAGTAAAAAGCATAATATTTCTCTCATTGTCGTGAAGTCATTTACAAGAATTTACATTTTACTTAAGTACAGTACTTGAGCAAATGTAGGGCTCTCGACTAAACCCCTCATTCTCTATCAAACTGGCTATGAGATTCATACAGCGATTTTGTTCCAATTCCAAACCATTATTTAATTTAACTTTATACAGGTCATCTTTAGAAAAAATTTCACTGTTAATATTTAGCAGTAACGAGTGTGATAGGCTCATCGTGGAGAGTAAAAGATGAGGAAGTTGTTTATTTATTTTCTAATACTGCTTCTCACAAAACAGACATGGCGTCACAATTACACTCAATGGAATAAAAACTCCACTGCACCGTCTTCTGCTGACTTGCAGAAAGATGCTCTGATGCTTACTGCTTAACTTTCAATCTGCTATGTTATTATGGTACTGACAAATTCTAACTGGTGCACTGCCTGGCTAATATGGCTGACATTTGATAAACATGAGGAGCGAAACATTGGCATGTTGTTTATATTCGTTCCAGCATTGCATCTCACCACCTAGCTCTTAGGTAACAATATAGCATGAAGTAAATTCAACTCTTGTCTCAGGCTCAAACCGCCACACTGTTGTCATTGTACAAGCTGCTGTGTTACTGACTTCTGGCAAACTCTAGCTGGCTAGCTAGCTACCTCGCTGTCATTAGCAAGCAGATTGACAGTTTTCAGGGACAGGGATAATAAATGATATGTTATTTACATTGAACTTTTCATTTTACAACACCAGATTGAAAAAAGGATTCTAAGGAGAGAAAATAGCTGTTATATTCAATGATGCATTCTTGTGCAAATAACTATCATTTGGTACATGATCTTTGGAATATCTCTCTGTTTTTAGTTATCTATATGCCCCTGAAATAACCAACCACATTTCTGCACATTTTGCTTTCATTATAGTAACTGACTTTCATACAGTCACCATACAGTCAAACACAATAGTATGGCTTTTGGTCAGATTTACAGTAATTTCTGGTAAGCAAAAAGCACTCTAGAGGAATGCCCCTCAGGTCAGGCTTCATGAAAGATTGTGTTGCAAAAGTAAAAGCATAAATGTCAAAACAAAACTTCAAATTCACTATGACCTCTGCAAAGACAGCATCAACAAACATTATTTATTATTCGTCTATCAGATTGTCAATTAAGAGAATAATAATACACGCACACTGTGGAGAAACTCGCCAACCCAAAAGTACTTAGCTCCTTTATGGTCAGAAAAAAATCTAAAGATTTATCAGCCCTACATCTCATCCAAAATGCCCCTGCCACAGTTATAACAAGAACAAAACAGCTGAGCCTATAAGGCTACATCTCAGATCGCTGCATTGAATTCTAGTCTCTAAGAGAATTGGCTTAAATTTTTTTTTTTACTCTCTTCCATAAGACACTGAACGAATTAGGCCCTAGATACTCATCAGATCTGACACAATACGAACCGTGCCGACCTCAATGGTAAGCATGGCTGAAGCTGCCTTTAGCTTCTATGCCTCTCAAATGCAAACAATTTACTAGAAGAGATAGAACTTGACACATTTTCAACTACTTTTATGTCCAGGCTAAAGACCTACCTGTTGCTTTTAATACATTTTCTTGGAAATCAAATATATTTGTTAGTTGCCTTACTGTTTGTATTCTGTATGCTGTATGCTGTTTCTATAGATTTTTTTTTTCTACATATTTCTTATATATTTATGGACATTATTATTTGAGAGTACTTTTATTTTCTCTAGTCACATCACTTCTTTTCGGCTTCAAGTACTTTACAAGTAACTGTTTACATGCTGCTATCACCCCTTTTGGGTTTCCTAGGCAACCCTGCAGTGGATCTGCAGAGATGTGCATCCTCTTTGACATATATAGTTCACATGCAACTCTACTGGAAGCTTCCTTTAATGAACACAACATTTTTTACAGTGAATACTAGGGCTGCAACGATTAGTCAACATAATCGATCATGTTGAATAAAAATTTGTGGAGGCGAAAATTTTGCACAGACGCGTCATATTTATTATTGTTATCATTATTATTATTATTATTATTATTATTATTATTATTATTATTATCTTTTTTTTTTTTTTTTTAAGATTCGAGCGGGAGCAAATCGCTTTAGCACCGCTACTAGAATGCGCACCACAGTGTGGCATAGAAGAAGAAGACGGTTCCGCAGAAGAAGAATATGAATGATGGCGGAACATGTTGAGGAGAGCAGGAAAGCGAGACCAAACACGTCCAAAGTATGGAAACATTGTCGGGCAGTGACCTCCTATCTCTAATATATGATATTAAATGTACGTGTGACTCTGTAGTAGAGCTTAGATCGGGCCCAAAAAAATCAAGCCCGACCCGAGCCCGTGCACGTTGAGTCCTAGCCCGGCCCGGGTTGGCCAGACACATAAGCTGTAATTATGAGCTGACCACTTTTCTCAACGAGTAATCTACAACGTTAATATTTCCAAACCAATAATCAGATTAAAGTTACTTATTTAAGTCACTGTGCGTTACTCTTATTTTTGTCATTTTCCTTAATAAAAAAATATATTTTTGCTTTCTTCTTGCGTCTCGGGGAGTGAAGTCACATGTGCGACATGTCTTCAGCATGAGGACAACTCACGTGTTACATCACGCAGCAACACAAACACAAACAACAGTGGAGGGAGGAGAGAGATGCACGTTTTCTAGCTGGAATACAGTCATTATTTTGAGTTATTAAAAAAAAAAACAGACTGGGGCACAGAATCTAACTTTTTTTTGACATATTCATCCATTAGTATGCAACCAAAATGTGATTTATTAAAATTCATAGTTATTAAAAATGCAACAGATCTCGTATGACAACAACAAGTGCGGTTGTTGTGAACCCATGCTGCCCCATGTATCATCAGACAAGAGGCCGGCTGGAGACAAGCTCTTTGAATACATTCATTGGCTAATAATGTGTACAGACGTAACGGGTGGCCAGTAAAATCGATTATGAAAAAATAAGTCAAATTTGCAAGTAAGAGGTTTCTGTCTGACAGCAACAATATCAGTAATAATTCATGTGTAGGATATTAAATCAGAACAAAACAGTAATAATATAAATTTGATAAAACACTGAATAGTAAACCTCCAGTTAATGCAATGATTTATAACATAACAATAATTCATTTGTAAGATATGTAATCAATTAAAAATTGTAATAATTAGTATTAATTAGTTCAACTGATATATAAAAAATCCAGTTGTGTTTCAAAATACTATGTTTTCAAATGCATGTTTCATGGGTTTTTAATGCGCTCTGAGAATATGAAGGTAAAACCGAAGTTGAAACAGATGCTGCCAAAATAACCGTGACTAATCGACTAATTGAAAAAATAATGCATAGATAAGTCAACAACCAAAATAATCGCTAGTTGCAACCCTAGTAAATACACAAACACTGTACCAATGCTGATCTGCTTTCTTCATGCTTACATAACAGGTGGGTGGAGTGGGCTGGGGCTCACAGTGATGACTCCTGTGTAGCTGGGCCTCTTTTGGGGAGCAATTATTTCAGCTGCATCCCTTCTCTATGGCCAGCCCTCCTCCACAGTGACAAAGGGGCCAGCTAATCCTTTTATATCCCAACACACAGGCTACCAATTATTGGTAAAACATCACTGCTCACTCCTCTGGCTCTCATCTCCCTCAAGGAAATAACACGATACAGTCAGACTGGTGGTGTTAAAATGAGAAGAACTTGTGGGAATGCAGATTTGTAATACTCAATTCAAGGATTTCCACGAGAACGAAAACAGACAGGAAATTATTTGTTGAATATATTAATAATAGTTACCATTTACGTGGTAGAAATTCCAATCACTGCTAATCACTGCTCCTCAAAAGTTGCAGCCATATTCAAATTACAGTCAGTGTAGACTGAATATTGTAAGATTGTAAGACATTACAGTAAACTCTACAACTTATTGTGGATATTGCATAAATGTTAAATTAATTATGTTTTTAAAATTACTTAACTTACATTACACTATAAATAACTACTTCAGACATGTCAGGAACTTGATGGCCAGAAATAAAGTGTGATGTACAGTTGGGGATAAGTATGAGAGTTATACAAACATTATTACCATTTTCCCTCGAGAGATGCACCTTGTATACCAAGCTGATGAATTATTGGCCCGATGTTAAGAAATGTATATCATCTGTTATTTATAGGTAACTGTGAAATTATAGCCTATTAGTAAAGCTCATAAAACAAAATCAAGAACAAGAAGAAGAAGAAGAAGAAGAAGAAGAAGGCTTGATGCTGGGGATATTTTCAGAATTGGAAGTCATGGAATGCAGGGTGTCACAGGGTCTTATACTGGGTCCCCTCTTCTTTTTTCATATATAAAAGACTTAAAAACAGCCACTTCATGTAATCATTTTCTGAATGCAAACTGTTCTACTGGCGGCACATAAAAAGATTAAACGGGTTGAGAACTCTCTCAGTAAGGAACTATAAAACGTAAGTAGATGACTATCTGATAACAGATTATCATCACACCTGAGAAAAACGGAAGCCATTCTTTTCTCATATAACAGCTTAGTACAGTGTAAATTGTTGACGGTGGGAAAAATAACTATTTATATATCATTTACAAAATGATTAAAAACATGGTACCAAAGTACCCAATTAAATATTTCTCTTTACAAAGTGACACTCACAGGTACTTTACAAAAGGAAACTATGACTTTGTTTGCGACCTAACAGGTAGGAGGTCCACCATTACTCTCCTGCCTGTTAGGTCGCACTTGGGGATCGACACTACGGTAAATCTTAAAAGTGCCTCTTTCGTCATAATTAAGCCTGGGTTGCTTTTTGGCGAGAGTTTCACTTTAAACAAGTCTTAAAATAAATCTGTAAGGCATATTTTATTCATCTTTTTTTTTTTACATCGCTGGGGTTTCAAAAACAAAACATGTTTGATCTCTTTTATGCTACATTCACAGAAAAAAAAACAAAAGAAAGATGAAACAATGTATTTTATAAATTATAGTATGGAGGATGAATTGAGGAGTCTCACAGCCTGGGGAATGAAGGGGTCAGTTTGTTAGCAAGTCCAATATCCAGTTTCAGTGTTGTACTCCAGACACTCAAGTGTTGTCCAGAATGTTGGGTTTTCCAATCAGCTTCATGGATGAAAATCTATTGAATGGTGAGCTGAAACTCGTAATTTCATCCAACCTAAATGACATGCAGCATTTCCTACTTTATCTAACATGTTGGACGATACTTTATTGAGGGACATTGTATGAAAACATCATACTACACTACTACACTATTTTTTAAACAGTGTATAATGGTATTGGACTTGGCTGCCCTAGTTTAGACAACAGAGCTTCCATGTTGTTATTTTGCATTTATAACCCTCAACTACAATGTTTTACACATCATTCCAAATGTTTGAAATCAGGTTTTAAATTTGATATATTAAGGTTGGTTTCCAACTTATTATCTGACTGCCTGTGTGTTTGTCCTATCAGACTTTTAGATGATGCTGCTATGTTCCTTGCTATTAATGAGAACAGTGTCATTATCACTGACAGAAATTGATGGGAATTGATTGCTCGGTGGTCTACCTGCAAACTTGACCAAACAGCAATGCTGTTTCAGGACCTATCTTTGGCATTTCTGCACTGCATTTCCTCTTTATCTAATGACCAACAAAGTATATGTTTCAAGTTGGAAATTATACTATATATACTATATCTTCCCATGTATTCATTGGTCAAGCTCTGGTACATGCTTAGTTCTGTCATTTTTTATCATAGACCGAATTCAATGGCACTTGTAAACGTACATCTTCTCATGAACGATGCACTGCAGATAATAACAGATATCTCTGATGGTGAAATAACCCTGAACATTGAGGCAGATATTGGGACCAAATGAGATTTAGTAGATACAATAACTGATACATCAAAATGCAAGGTTTAATGTTAACTGCATGTCTGCCCATTGCCCAGATCATGATTTGAGTCTAAAAACAGCAACAAATGGCCCTATTACGTGTATGGTTGCAATTTCCTGTGAGGTCAGCCACAAGGCTGAGGTAGAGCTTAGCACTGTGCAGCAGGGTCTGTTTAGTGTGTCTGTGTGTGTGTCTCAATGACCTGACATGTGTGGGAGGAATAACTAAGCTGACAGAGTGCTACATTAAAGTACTAAGATCTGCATAGTTCTTCCTATGACGTGAGTGTCCACATTATACAACTTTGAGCTCTACACAGGTAAATTCCATGTCTGTCTTGCACGATCATTTTAATTGCTGCACCATTCACTGTGGTTTCAGCAATGTGGGTACAAAAAAAAGACAAAGATTTGCTACAAAAAACTCTTTAGATCTCAGATCTGGAAAACTCTGAATGATTTAGCTCAGAAATTTTAAATGAAAGCCTTTATTCGATTACACTGACCAAGGCAGGATGTAAAGCATTGAAGCTGAAGATAGACAACAGTAAACTCAGTCTTTTGGCTCCCTCTACTGGAACCCAAACTCCACCTAAAATACTGTACATCTGTATATCTTTACACACATCGACATTACTCCATCTCAACTTAAGGCATAACATCAAAATCAAGAGAAGATGTTGCACAGCCAATTAGTGGAATACGCATAGTCACTATAGCAATTTTGCAGCTGTTATGCTTAATCAAGAACAGATTCAAAACTTCTTTGTTGGTAGCGTGACATTTATGTTGAACACAAAGCTCAAAGCTCTCAGGACTGATACCAATATCCACATTCATGCATATGTAGACAATACATGAAATTCTTAAGATAAAAATCCTGAAAATGCCTGTCCCATTCTCATTTTCAACTGTTTCACATTCTGATAAATGTAGTACCTTGTCTTCTGCTGTCAACATGTATGCATATGTTTTGGTATTGTGATGCTGTTTACATACTCCTCCAGTTCTAGTTCTGCTGTTCACCTCACATACAATGAAAAGAACATTTTGTTTACAGCTTCAGTGGCGCTTGAATTGTTTTGAATTGTTCATGAGTTGGTTGCCACCTCAGTGTTCATTTGTCATTACTCAGTGACTCATGACTTGACAGTGACCCAAAACAAGCTATGAAAGTTGTTCATTCATGTTTTGATTATTTGAAGAGCATCTGAAAATTAAGGTCTTTCCTCTCTTGCCCTGATCTCAAGAAGATCATACATGCTATTATTTAACCTTCATCTGATTATTGTAATTCTTATTGTATTCCGTGTTAGACCCACGGAAGATTTTCCGAAAAAGGATTAGTTTAATCTCCTTGAAACTTTTGTATGTGAAAGTGTTAATATTCATTCCATATTAATACAAAAGTAAAAGATTTTATATTACTCCTTCATCCTTCATAATTCTTCTAAATGTAATACTTTTTTCAACATGGGCGCTAGGGCTTTCAGCTGCACTGCCCCCAGGCTCTGAAACTCCCTGCCCCTACACATACCACAGTCTGAAACCATAACAGCATTCAAATCCCACCTAAAAACTCACCTGTTCAAACTGGCCTACTCACTGTAATTGTTCAGTATACTGCCCACCTCACAGTTTTACTGTTTTATTCCCCTCTCCCACACGTGTCTATCCACTTTATGTCTCGTTTTGTTTTGTTCATACTGGTCATGTCTTGCCTAACCCTATGATTTGCTGTTTTAATTCATGTGACTTTGATCTCCTGCACTGTAAGGTGTCCTCGGGTGTCTTGAAAGGCGCCTCCAAATAAAATGTATGTCATTATTATTATTATTATTGTACTTTTCACTGGCTGTAATGTTACATTTAGTGGTTTTATTTAATCTGTAGGCTTTTTTTTTTTTACTGTGTTACCCATTACCTATTGAGCCTGTTTTTCACTGGGTTAAGGAAATTTACAAGATACAGCGTATAATGGTTTGTTGCAGTCTAGATTATGTCATCCTGTTCTGTGTTTCTGGACAAAACATTAATCTTACTTCCTTTACTCAATACACACGCGGTATATTATATCACAATTTCAAATTCAAAGCTCAGAGAAATCCTGTAATCCATTAAGTACACATGAAGTCCTTAAAACCTACCAATGACTCTTAAACAGTAAGTACCATACTAAATCACACGTGAAAGGTGCCAAACAACCATATCAAATGGATAAACTGCAGTGATTTTTAAATTGTTTATAATGGGTTCAGAGTTAACTCATTATCATCCTACTGTATGACTTGTAGATTGGGAGATTGATAGATGGAGTTTAGCCTCTTGGTTGCCAGTTATAAGGTGCTATAGGTCACTGTTTGTACGTGCATGATAAGGATTTAGCACAGATGGCACAGTACAGGTATTACTGAATCATAGCACTGTAGTTCAAAGCAGTAAACGGTAGACTGAGAAGTTAAGTGTTAATCAACCTGTTACACAGTCTAAGTTTGCTTTCCGTTCTGTCTTTTACAAACAAACCAATATACGTGAACATGAAATCATACATACGAACTAGAGCATGCATACCAGACTCCAGTCTGTCGGAAATGGAAACAGAAATGAGGTTCTCGCTCGGGTTGGTTTCTCTCACATTAATTGATAAGCAGTTTCAAGTGCTTTTAGTGAAAATGTAGTGTAAAAATAAATATATTGTAAGCATAATTGATAACTGATGGTAAGTGATAGACCTAACTGTCTGTGTTGCAGCTATATGATCTGTTAAAAACGTGGATTTTTTATTTAAATATCAACACTCACTTGAGGCTCTGCATGACAAGGTAAGACAATGTCGTCCTGCATCATCATCTCTATGTGGAACCACGCATTGAATTTAAACTCTGGTGACTAGCAGTAGGTCATGATGATTTTTGTTCAACCTGGTGTATTTATCATCTCTGGTGTCACATGAACTGACTATGAGCATTATTAGTAGACAGCAATAAGACATAATATGTCATAAAAACTGTGTGATTTGATAACATAGGTGATTTGTAGCATATTGTTTTGGGGAATAGTTACTGCGCGATCACTACATTTCACTCTTTTAACTGAGGTACTGCCAATGAGCATGCTTGACATGACTTGAGACCTCAATCTTTGAAATCAAAGAGGTGGTCTGGGGGTTCTCCAGACAAAATTTGACTTTAAGAGACTCAATGGGATCACACCAGCAGCCACACCTGTCAACATGTTGACGTTCTGACCCATGACCCATAGTAGGAAAATGAATGACATCAAATGACTTGGTCTTTTATCTTATATCTTATCTTATCTTATAAAGCCTTAATTTAAGATATGTGTAGACCTACTAAGGGACATGGATAATAAATAAGGACCACTAAACATATATACAGTGAGTGAAGGAATGATATTACATGAATTATTTTGTAAATGTAATTATTAAACTACAGAATCAATGACTAAATCAAATCAAAAACAATTCAAAAAGGGAAAAACTTCACTAAAATCAACAAAAACAGAAATCATTTAAGAATTTGCTCTGAGTCAGCTAGCATGGAGACTCGCATGAGGATGGTGATGGGTGGGGTTGGGTTGATGATGATGCAAACTTCTTGGAAAGTGGCAAGCATGGTGAGCAGACTTGGTGATCCTCAGGAGCCAGGGTCCGGCCAGATGATGAGCAGCTGGTCTCACTTCTTCAGGATGTCCAGGAGTCCAGGCTTAGACAAAGCCTATCTGAGGTCTCAGAGGACAAGGACAAGTCTGAAGATGTACACTTAACCACAGAAATGTTTTGTTTATAATCATTCATATAGCAAATGGCAGGCATTCTTTCTGGCTTTTAGGAATCTTTGCAGTCTTTCTTCTGAGTTCAAAGTTATTTCTGGAACTCTCTTCATGTTTAAGAAAAGTGAAAAACAAGAGCCAGCACCCGCAATGCTGATGGATGCTAGCCATTCAGGGGGCTGAAAAGAGATGTGAGACCAAAGAAAGAAGATCCTTGGTGCTCTTTTACTGATTATTAATAGATGCCTTTGTGTGGAACGAGAACTGGCCTATACTTAAAGGGGAGCAATTTAATTTCTAAATAACATTACGTGCTGGCAAATGTAAACTTGCTCATTCTGTTGTCAGTGTATGTAACATATCATAAGAGCCAACGGAGGCACTCAGAGTTTGTAAGATGAATAAATGAAATAACACAGAGTCACAAGTAAAATATTGAACAAAATGTTATGATCTGTATCTTCAATTATGTAACAGTGAGGCACATCTAAAATAATTTCATAAGCAAATCATACTGGTAAATATCAGATCACACACAGACTCACAAGGTGAAAATATAAGTAATTCATATACTGCAACACAATTTTTTATGTTAAATTCTGAAGTCAGAATTTTACTTTGAAGTCTCAGGAAAGAATACACAATGATTCATCCCTCTTGTGTCAGCTTGTCTGAATCTCTGGCAGAATATTATATTCATCACTTTTCATTCATTAATTTTTTTCCCTCTGTCCCTTAGAGCAATGATTCCCAATCGGGGGGCGCCAAAGATCCGCAGGGGGTCACAAAGCCCTCTTGATTTTAAGGGGTGTAATCTTTTTAATATAATGTGTTGAATATAGATGAGTGAGGGCTACATTGAAAATTCAATCATTTATTAAATAAATAAATTGCTATAGAAAAGTTTAGAAATAGATATTGCAAGGATAAGGGTGTGTGTAACGTGAACATCCCTCCTGCAGTATACACAGACAGGGGTGCAGATCCAATGTCAGGATTGGGGGGGTCTTTTTTTTTTTTTGCCCATATGCAACTCATACCATGCCACCATAAATTACAACTTTCGTAGAGGCTCGCTGTATCATTCAAAATGTACTACACAGGGAATCTTTTATTGTGCTTACCTTTCTTGTTTATTTGTCCTAAACAGCCAACATCGCGTATCACTGCTTACTTAACTGTTATATTATAAAATCATAATTTTAAGGGTCTCGGGCATGTAATGTCTACTCATCTTCTTATCTTTCGCCTCCCTCCAACCCTCCCAGATCCCCAATTCTTCTCACCATCTTCCTTTTCTTCCAGTGTATGGGACTACTTTATGCAATCGATATGGATGAATATCAAAATATGAAGCCCTAACCTGCGAAGTTACTTCACTACAGGTTGCAAACAGAGTCTGATTACGTTTTTAAATCATTTATGGGCACACTACTGTTCTAGTATTAGTATTCTACTTTCGGTCAAAGTTACTCACAGAAAGGCATCTGCTTCTGCTGCAAATTACCAGAGCCCCAGGCTGCAGCCACTTTCAAGAGCTGAGAGAAAGATTGAGGGGGTTGTTTTTTTTAAAGCCTGCTGATGTCATCAGCGCCTGTGTAAGACACTACCTATTCATTTGCATTGTAGTGGAGGAGACCAGAGATGGAATGTGGAGTCAGAAATATATTTGTCAAACATTATTTGCCCCACCATTTCAATTATTTCTTTTTAGATGTAAATCTAAAATGTGAAGAATGTGAAGTCTGAAAATGCATTTGTTCAATTTTGAATAATTTAGGGTATTTTTATTGGGGGGGACAATTCATGTTTTTCAGAAATTGGAGGGACATGTCCCCCCGTTCCCCCCGGGATCTGCACCCATGTACACAGACATGTAGCAACATAAACATAGAGCTGATGAAGAAATGGCAAAGCGTCAGATAGAAGAAAATGCTGAATCTGCCAAAAAGACAAAAGAGGGGGTACCAAGAAAGTTACACTGAGTTTGGCTTCACAAAAGCAATGGACAAAATTAGAACCTAATGCATCTTTTGCAGTGAGAAATGGGCAAATGAAAGTTTGAAACCCTGCAAGCTGAAGTGAGTGGTTCCCAACCTGGGTGGCGCGCCTCCCACGAGGGGGCGCCAGAGATCGCAGGGGGGGCGCACGACTTTGTCTGCCCTGAGGTTGACTTTGGTTAAAGTTATATTTGTGCAACCCTCTGAGGTCGATTGACGCGCCGGCACGTCAAAATCACGTGACCTATTTAAGATGACATAGCAGCAAGATGGACCCTCAGTGAGTCTCCCGACTTATGTGTTGGAGCGGCCTTCAAGCTGTGTACCAGTTTTTAAATTGTGTTGATAGGCCAAGTAAAACCGGGCTTATGATAAATAATGTACGGCACGCTTTTTCGCTAGCATTACCGTCACGTTTGCTGCGCGTTTGGTGCAGGAAGAGACGGTCAAAACGGACTTCTCTCATGAAAGTGTCCGCAAGCTGGAAAAGTTTGCGAGCGAAAAAACACGTTCCTATTGGTGGAAAAAGGCACCACACCAGCCAATCACAAAATTACATGGCAAGATACGTGATTTGGTTGCTGGGGACAGGAGGAAGTTGTGGAGGGACATACAGTGACGGTGAGAGAGTTGAGAGATGTGTGTCAAAATGAAAAAATAACTGTACAGTCACACATGTGAGGTTGTGCTGAAAATAATGACACCAAACAAGGCAAAATAAATAGTTTTTAAGGTGAAATATAATGGTAAAATCAAAAATAGTCAAAATGGCCAATTATATCCTGGACTGCATAAAATCCCAGTAACACACCCAATCAAAACTCTCTATAATCCAAATTGAAACATATTTCTTGGTCCTCATTTAAATTCATTAAGCTATTTATTTAACACCCCTATGAGGTACACCTGATGACACAAAAAGGAAGAAATGTATCTATAGATATTGTAAATCTAGGAGAATGTAACTGTTGTTTATTTTTGCAAATAAAAGTTTGTAATTAATCACTTTATTCTTTTAGTGAATTGGGGGGGCCTGGCTTGTCTTGGACACAGGCAAGGGGGGCTTCAAGGAAAAAAGGTTGGGAACCACTGCACTAGACAACCAAATACCCCGAGACGGTATGTAAAACAAAAGAGTTTTTTTCTCAGAAAAAGGGAAGTCGTTGTCACAAACAGGCCCCAAAACATTAAGGACAGTTTTGCCAAAGGAGGAAGCGACCAGAAGCAGGCAATGGTTAGTGCTCTCTCCATATTGTGCAAGCCAAAAAGCCACACAACATTGGGGAAACACTGATTAAACATGTTGGCATTAAAATGGCTGAAATACTCTGTGGACTGCAGGTGGCAAACACATTTAAGACTGTACCACTGTCCAACAACACAGTGAAAGACAGAATCGACAGAAAGGCAGGAAACGTTGAGAACACACTTAACACAGGACCGTTCTCAATTCAGTTGGATAAAACCACCACTGTGGCAGAGGAGACAATTCTCATCATATATGCACAGTACATTGAGGAAACCAAGCTAAAACAAGACATTATGATGTCTGTTAATCTCTCAGCCATCACAAGAGGACAGGACATTTTCAGTGTAGTTGATACGTACTTCACAAAGCACAATATCCCCTATAATAATTTAGTGGCATGCTGCACAGACTGAACCGCCGCAATGATGGGGAAAAATAAGGGCTTCAACAGCCGTTTGAAGGAGAAAGCGCCCCACTGCTTAGTGTTTCACTGCATGATACACAGACACGCCCTTGCAGGCAAACACCTCTGTGAAGACCTGAACGTATCATTAAAGACTGTGGTAAAAACAGTGAAGTTCATTAAAGCTCACCCAGTCAACAAACGGATCTTTGCGCAGCTGTATGAGGATGAGGAGCACCAGACACTCCTCCTTCATACCGAAGTGTGTTGGCTGTCCCAGGGCAAAGTGTTGGTGCGTTAAAAACCAAATAAGGGAATTCTTAACAGTTCATAACCAGAAACTATCCCACGAAATGACAGATGAGTTTCTCATTAAGACTTCAAATCTGGCGGAGATAGTCAGTCTGTACACCGAGGCAAACAAACACATGTAGGCCGCAGATGCCAGCGTAATGGAGTGCAAAGAGACAATGGATGCGTTTGTGCACAGAGTGGAATATAGAAAGAATAAACTGGCAAAGAGAGACCTGCAACCGTTTCCCTTGCTACTACAACAGTCAGAGGGGAAGTTACCTGACACTTTGGCCAGACAGTTCACAGCCACATTGAGGAGCTTCAGGGGGAGATGCACTCGCGTTTCTCTGATGTTAATGAACATTTCTCAAAAGACGTATGCAGTGATGTTGATAGGATTTCAATGTAGTGAGTCCCCAGGACCCACAGGTGGTGAGTTGAGTGGGTCCCTGGGAAATTCAATGGGTCCCAACTCCCCAATTAAAAAAATGTATTTCTTTCTTATATTATTCTATTTCTTAAATTTTATTGAGTGTTAAACTCCTTTGATGGTGGTATGATATGGTTATAATAAACGGATATATTCATGTATGTTCAAAATGTATCTGAAATTAAACAAATAAAATTCCAAATCTGAAAAGTTTATTGCAAAACAACTGTCACAGTTGCATGATATACTTATCTTTTTCTTTGGTGGCATTTTTGCGTTCTCCTTTTCCTGCTTACTCGAGAAAAAACGGGATCTCGTTGGAAGCGCGATGTATGCGCAGACGCCGTTTGGGCATAACAAAATGGCGGCTGCCATTCAATGTAGTTTTCATCACCACCACCGGCTGATGTTTTACTTACTTCATTACAGCACGTCCCCTAAACGTTAAAACATAATCGTCACGAATCAGCACAGCATCGAGCAGTGGAAACGTGGGTTTATTTACTATGAAGTTCGTATTTTTAATTGTTGAAATGAAATCAGTGGTGACGGGCTAGTTGTTTTGGTAGCATCAAAATTGCATCTTGACAGCATGGAAATGTTGGTGATTTGTTTTGCGATAGTGTTTTGCTTCATAAGAGAAAATCTGATGTTTAAAAATGCCACTCTTACACTAGGTCTAGGTGTTCCCATGAGAGTAGAATTCAAAATGTTCTCAAAAATTCAGTTTTTGAGATAACATTCTGATATTTGCCAAACTTTATCAACCATAACTCCAAAATATTCTCAGTTTTTTTCAGGAAGATTGAAAATGTATTTAGCAAGAATTTGATAGTATATGTTTACAGTACTGTTTACAGTCAAACATTTTGATGCACTGTTGGCTTAATTTTTGATAAATCAAAAATCCGAGAAACAAGTTTTGTGGAGGACGGTCTGAAGATGCTCTCTAGCAAGTTTGGTGACAATTGAGCAAAAATTGTGGGAGGAGAATTTTTACAGGTTTTGAAACAAACTGAGTGATGGACTTCATAATTTGTCATGAGTTTAAGTGGACTAAAGTTTCAGCAGTATTGGGGCTACAATAGTAGGAATACAATAGCGTCCTGGCAGCTTAGCTGCCCGGACCCTAATAACAGTCTCATCAACACTTGAGAATTCGCTCCCATGAGCCGCAAACGGTACTCCTCCGGTCACTACAATATGCTGATAATTCATGGAACAATTCAAGCTACAAAAAATGTAAAGGCTTAAGTCAGGCTTATTCATAAAAAAGACAAATATTTATATTTTACTTTTGATAAAAAAAGAGGGACTCAGAATAAAAATCAATCAATCAATCAATCAATTAATAAAAAGGGCGCTGATAAAATAAAAACATTCAAAATAATATATTTTTAAAATTAAATAAACTGTAAAGAAAATAAAGAAAATAAAGTGCAAATGACATTATAGACTTAAAATTAATTTAACAATTGCTTCAGCAGTCTTCATTTTTGCATGGCAGAACCAGATATTGCTCTTTATATCTTTGACAAATGAACAAACAAATCAATGAACAGAAAAACAGCAAACATATTTAAGAAGCTACAACTACTTTTGTATCTTCACCTCTTAATGAGATACTTGGGCCTGCCTCTGAGACACAATGAGATCCAGTCTGGGTAGAATGGGGGAAAGGCTCACTCTCAGAGTAGCCTCCAGCATTGCTCTGAGTCTGTTTTGGGCTTTGGTCTTGGTTGTGGCCACAATGGAGAATCCTGATTCACACAGGTATGTAGCTGTGAATGGGAGAAGGAGTTTCACAGCCCTCAGTGCAAGACATGGGTACTCCTTTGAGACAGCAATCCAAAAGGAGCCCAGGTCCAGTTTGCCCCCTGCAACTTTAAAGCGCTGTCAGTGGAAACTTCCAGAAGCTGGGATTCCAGATGTGAGGGCAACGCAACATCATTTGCAGTGGGATCCACAGAAAATGGGTCCAAAATCCACGTGTCCCTCTCTGGGATCCTCAGCAAAGTATTCATCAAACTTCTCTGCCAGTTGTGAGAGATGCTGAGAGACTGAGTCACTGATCTTCACCTGAGGGGAGTTTTCCAAAATGTCAGAAAAAAGTGGAAACATGTCCATCCTCTTGTCCTGTGCCCTCTTGGTCCACAAAGCAAGTTTCCTCTTGAAAGCTTGAACTTTGTCTGCAAGAAGAAACATGTTTCTTCCTTGAAGAGAGATGTTCAGCTGGTTCAGGAGTGAAAAAATGAAAAAATGTCACAGAGGTAGGCAAGTTTTGCTGTGAACTCTGTGTTTGCATAGTAATGTGCAAAAGGAGATTTTTTCTCAGTGAGAAAAGTGAAGACCTCATTCTTCAGTTCAAACAAACGCTTGAGGACCAGTCCTCTTGGGAGCCATCTCACTTCACTGTGATAGAGCAGCTGGACATGATCATCTGGAGTTCACAGCATTGTTTTTAATGAAGTTGATGGTTTTAACACTCACAGTCATCACCTCGTGGAACTCTGGTGACATCTTTTTAGCTGCAAGGCTTTCACGGTGGAGAAAACAGTGTGTCCATTTAGCTTCTGGTGCACGATCCAGGATCTGTCTGATGACACCATGATGCCTGCCGTCACTGCACACCCCGACACAGTTCTGCCAGTCCAGGCCATTCTCAGTGAAGTAGTTGTCCATGCAGCGGAAACATCCCTGAGCCGTAGCTCGTGTCGGTAGCTCTCCACAGAACAATATGTCTTTGTGCAAACTACTGTCCCAGCGATAGCGAACAAAAACCAGCAGCAGTGCAGCATTTGTGACATCCGTGGACTCATCCATTTGTAAAGAGAAAAAATTACTACTTTTGATTCTTTCAATAAGCTGATGCTGTATGTCTGAGGCCATGTCTGCGATACAGTGACTCACAGTATCGTTCGAGAGCGGGATGGTCAGCAGCTTCTTGGCAGCGGCCTCTACGATCATCTCACGGCACATATCCACAGCGGCAGTGAGAACTAACGCCTCCGCTATGGCGAATGGCTTCTTGCTCTGTGCCACACGTCTGGCTACGAGAAAGCTGGCTTTTAATGCATATTTAGAGTCGCCAGTCATTGACACGATCGACCTTTTCTGCATCTGCAGCCCATTTTCTTTTCTCCTACAAAAATCCACCGGCTTTCTCACCAGTGTCGGATGCTTGGCCTCTAGATGCCGCTGTAGTTTTGAGGACTTTAATGCTTCATCAGACAGCGTCATACCACAGTCCACACACTGGGCTCTCGGCTCTGCCTCACTTCCTCCGTCTATAAAGCCGTACCTGATGAAGTCCCGATTATACTTGCGCACAATTTTAGTTTTTTCTGGGGGGCCGGCACCACTTCTGTCTTCATTTTTTCGTTTAAGAACTTCTCCATCACTTTTGATATCATACAGGTGAGCGGCAAACTGAATTTCTTCTTCTGTTCCTCTGTTAGCTTCATAAGCAACTTACTGACGCATTACTGCCACGTGTGGTCGGAAGCTGCATTGCAACGGAGCGTCTCATGGATAACAGCTTTTCTCTGGTGTCTTCAGTTGATAACCTATGCAGTCCCGAGTCCCTCACGGCCCACAGGTGCAAAACTGAAAGTTTTTTGCGATCCTCTAGGTGGTGCTCTATGGTTAAGAATCATTGTTATAGAGGACCGCCACTGACGATCTTCCGTACCCCCTTTGACGGAGTACGCCCTCGCATCTGGTCCGTGACGTCCACGCAGTATTGGTTTTGTAATAGTACATCACAGACTCTGGCTTTGCCTTCGCCCTGTAATCCCCGCCAATGTAATAATGCCCGCAAACTTAATAAAACCACAAACGTAATAAAAATCTGCAGCATTTAATGTAATAAACCTACAAATGTAATACATTTTCCACAAATGTAATAGCCGCTGCCAACTACAAAACGTAACGCGCGATTTCCCACAAATGAAATAACTTACGTTTGCAGGGATTTATTACGTTTGCGGGGACGTGAAGATCTTCATTGTAATAGCTTCCCGCAAATGTAATAATACAATGAATAATGGTCGTTTTTTTGTTTGTTTGTGTGTTTGCCTGTACACCTACTAATACTACTAATACTTCTGACCGTGGGTGCAAAATCCAGCTGCTGACTTTCTGCTCCGCTGTCACAACGGATTATGTTTGACCTATTTCAGCCATAAGCGGTCATATTGACCACACATCATTTCGCAGGGTTTCATTGTTAAATATGTTGTGCTTCCCCGCGAAATTACCTGTGAGTTAATCATTATCTAGTTGTATTAGCCTATATAGGCTGGTTGGCACCATGGGCAAGCAAAAACGAGAGTTTCCCCTCCATGAAACAGCTAGTGGAGCTGTTCAACACTGAAGTGCTGAAGTGATGCTACTCTGGCTGCGTACCAGGGAAAGCAGAGGAAGAATGTCTGCATCCTGAGCATCGTGCACAAAGGTGTGGGCACCTTTAGTGGGGCGAAGGCAAATCCAGAGTCTGTGATGTACTACAACAACACCAAGTACAGCGAGGACCTGGACCAGATGCGAGGGCGTTCTCTGTCAAAGGCGGTACGGAAGATGGCCAGTGTCTTCTGTAACATCCTCGACCTGGCTGGGATCAATGCCCGCATCTTATTCAAGTAGCACCAGCAGCAGGAGAGCCCGGAGGAAAGTCCTGCAGCAGCTGGCAGAGGAGCTGAGGGCAGAATACATGGAGGGAAAAGCGGCCGCGGCAAGCGACACAAGGTGGCAGCAGCGGAACCAACCACCGCAGCAGCAGCGGCAGACACGGAGACGGAGGCAGTGCCGGTCCGAAAGAGCTGCAAACGGAACCAAAAATCGGACACTTGAAATGCCACACGCCCGTGTGTGGTAACTGTGTGAGGAGAGAGCACGAGAAGATCTGACTGTGACCAGTGATCACAACGGCTCTTTTTTTTTTTCATTAGAGCAGCTCATTTCCAGCTTTTTCGATTATTTTTTTTCAATATAAATTATTAAGTATCAAAATAAATTGTTTCATAATCAAATAAGTTTCTTTTAATTATTAATTTTCGTGTTCTGATTTTTTCTCTATTAAATTCAGGTGTAAATATGCAATGGTTTACTATGTGCGATTATATAAATATTGATAAATGTATAATTTATTTTGTGAAAATGTACATTTTGGTGTTATTTTTTTTTTTTTTAAATATCATGACACAATGTGTGCATTCATCACTCAATTGGGTATTTACATGAGAGAATATAGAGTTTATCATCTAGCGGTCCAAATGACAGCTTATGGCCGCTCTAGTAGTGTTTGAGTTCCGGCCCTTCTGAAGTCCAACTGACACTTTGGTCCAATCAGAAACATATAATTTGACCGGATCTAACTGTAGGGTCGTGGAAAGCGCACCGTTAAGCCTTAACTATAGATCATTAAGATTAATTGGATCAGATCTGACTGGAACGAACCCGCTACAGTGGCTGGTGCTGCTTTCCATCCTTCACACTGCACACAAGTAGCGGTATTGTGCTAGGTACTCTTTTCGTGGTTCTTGGTGCTTTAGAAATATTGTTGTTGTGGCATTCATGCCAATAAAGCTAATTTGAAATGAATTGAATTAACCCTTTAGATTCTTGCCTATAGACTGATAGGTGTTGGGATTACAAATGAGCAATACATCCAGATTTCTTCAGATTTGTATTGCCAGTGGGAATGTAAATGTTCGGCGATGTTTTCCTCACTAAAATTATTTTTTTTCAAGCTAGCTGTCTCCTCTGTCAACAAACACTGTCAATTAACATGTGTTTGGGGGAAAACGGCTCCGACCTAACTTTATAAAACTAATTTCTAAACTACAGCTTATCATTTGAATGGCCCAAAATTACTTTTCTTCATGTCAGACCACGTCTAGGAACGGGCTGCTGCTGCTTCCGACTCATTTTGATTAGAACACATTCACGCAGGTAGTGCTGCGCAGGACTGCGGACAGCGGCGAGAGAGAGAAAACCACAAAACCACCACTATGACCATTATTCATTGTATTATTAGCCTACATCTGTGGGAAGTTATTACAATAAAGATTTTCACGGGAAATCGCGTGTTACGTTTCTAGTAGGCAGCGGCTATTATGTTTGTGGGAAATGTATTACATTTGTGGGTTTATTACATTAAATGCTGCAGATTTTTAATACGTTTGTGGTTTATTACGTTTGCGGGCATTATTACATTGGCAGGCATTACACGGGCCCCACTAAAGGTACCCACACCTGTATGCATGGTGCTCAGGATGCAGACATTCTTCCTCAGCTTTCCACAGTCAGAGTCGCATCACTTCAGCACCGAAGAGCTCCGCTCGCTGTTTCACGGAGGGGGAATTCCCGTTTATGTTTGAGCATGGTGCCAACCAGGCTATATGATACAACTATAGATTAATTAACTTGCAAGAAAATCTGCAAAGAAGCACAATAAATGCGGAGTCTATTTGTTAATGAGACCCTGCAAAATGATGTGCGGTCAATACGACCCCTTATGGCCAAAATAGGTCAAATATATATTTTCTTTTTCTTTTGTGTAATTTATATATCCTATATAAAAAACTATTCAAAATATAAAAGAAAGACACTTTTGGAAAAGTCGTGTAGCAGCAGTATTACATTTTTTAATTTAACAAAGTTCTTGCACATATACATTTTAAAGGTCCCATATTATGCAAAATACAACTTAGAGTGGTTTTCTATCAATAATATGCATCCCCGGCCTGACTACAATCCCCCCTGGTATGAAAAAAGTCCATCCTCTCCCTTTTTTGCTTTCTCCGCCTTTAGAAAATGTGTGCTTAAACAGGCCAGTTGAAGATAGTCTGTCGGTGACGTCACCGACAGACTGGACCCGTCCCCCTAGGTTGGTGGCACCGCCTCAGGTGAAGGTTTGCCACACCTGAAGGAATTATCTAAACGCCGCCATTTTTTTCCGCTCGGTTAGAAAATGAAGTTGGCAAAAAACTGTTTGTGTGTGCGAACCACTTTGAGCTGACTGTTTCACCAACTTGGGCCAGTACAAGGCAGGAGTAGTCGGCAGACTTTTACTCAAAGGAATACTTGCAGACCAAGGACATGTAAGTATAAAAATGTGCTGTGTGTTTCTGTAGATAAGGCTGAACTCCTGCGTGATGTACTGTTTGTTTTGCCATTGAGAACCAGGTAAGGTTAGCGGCTAACCGCTAACGTTAGCTTCCCTGACCACACAAGTTAGTGCTACAGCAGAATCATTGTGTGTATTACATTTCTGATCGTGCACATTGTGTAATGCGTGTCCCAGGGAAAAGCAGTGTCACATATTACCAGCTAATGCTAACCGCGATCTTCCAAGCTAATGCTAACCGCGAGCTTCTAGTTTGCATCAACACGGTCTCCACATGCAAACCCAGAGCCCGGTCGGTCAAGCGGTACATACACACACCCTCCGCCGGGTCTCAGTTTTCAGGATTTTGTGAAATATAATGCATTTGAGACCGTTTTCTAAGTTGGAATATGTTGGCATAGGCCGGGGCACAGTTTAGATTCTCTGCCCAAGTATTCGTGATTTTTGTTTTTAATAACTCAAAATAATGACCATATTTACAGCTAAAAAAAGGTGCACATCTCTCCTCCCTCCATTTCTGTGTTGCTGCGTGGTGTTACACGTGAGTTATCCGCATGGCCAGAACATGACTTCAGATGTACGTGACATCACTCCCCCAGCCGCAAGAAAAAAGCAAGA
>CAEMYA010001031.1:42325-88920 GCA_903131615.1 Diplodus sargus | reverse complement strand
GTAGGCATTTGTACACAATTACCACAGGAACACCTGCTTTTATGCAGAATTTTTATTATTCATTGGAAACTATAATCGCTAATCACGTCGCATTGTTTGGTAATATATCTATATCTATATATATATCTAAAGTTTATAAACCGTTGTAACTGGTAAAAAAAATAAAATAAAAACATTCTGACGGTAGAGAGGTGATGGGAGGTAATTTTGGCTCATTGAAAACTTGAAAATACTGGCAATAGCTAATTACAGGTCGTCACTACAAATAAGAGGTTCTCAATCAACTTACCTGGCTACATAAATGTAAATAATAATATGGGGTTACGCTTGTGTCTTGTAATGGCTGTTGCTAAATTGCATCCGCGTTGCTGCAACTAAACAGCAGTAAACACCAGCCGAGGTTTGGCTAAGCTACATGATGTAAACAGTCGAGGCAGGAGATGGGGGCTGTTAGCTGTAACAACGCGGGCAGACGGCCAGCAATCTCGTAAAACTTTCGTTAGTCTGCAGTAACATAAAAGTAATGTCGAGGTAACAAACTTAACTACTAACCACTGAGAACCATCAATGTTCATTCTTGGCTGCTGACTTTCTTCTGGAGCTTCTTGTTGTGGGTCGGACCGCAGTCTGTTGTCCGGCAGCCATTACTCCCAGAAACTCCGCCGTTGCCATGGTCACATGATGCCGTCCTCACGTCTTCCGCAGGCAGGAAGAGGTGGGCGGCACCGTGGGGCGGCGCGCAGTAGCTCATTAGCATTTAAAGGGAAAGGCACTGAAACCGGCAGCCTGGAGAAGGGCTGTGAAACTGGTGTTTCAAGAACCCTGCTGTGCTTAATATTTCAGCTTATTTCGACCAAAGCATGTTACTAACATTCCATTTAGACTTCAAGGAACAATATCAAGAGGCGGAAATGACCATAATATGGGACCTTTAAAACAAAAAAACAGTGGGGGGGTCTGTTGTGTGAGTGGAGCGGAGAGTCAGCAGCTGGATCTTGCACCGACGGTCAGTATTAGTAGGTGTTAACAAACAAACAACAACCACAATCATTGAATTATTACATTTGTGGGAAGTTATTACAATAAAGATTTTCACTTCCCAACAAACGTTATAAATCCCTGCAAACGTAATAGTTATTACACAAATAGCGTGTTACATTTGTAGTAGGCAGCAGCTATTACGTCTGTGGAAAATGTATTACAGTTGTGGACATTATTACATTGGCGGGAGTTACAGTCTTGGTTCTGCATCGTTTCTTTGTTTGCAGCATTTTGTTGTTTGCAGCATTTTGTTGTTGCATGTGTTTTGCATGTCTTTGGTTCTGCATCGTTTATGTAGGCCTATTTGCAACGTTTGGCCGTTGCTGCGCGTTTGCCCTTGCCAGCCACCGTACTTATGCGACCTCTGTATGAAGCTGATTTTCCCGATACCGCTCGGTCTGAGAACTTTTGTGCTGATGCCGTTCAAGTGTGAGAACTTTTGTCCTGATACTGTTCAGTGTGACAACTTTTGTCCTGATGCCGTTCAGTGTGAGAACTTTTGTGCTGATGCCGTTCGGTGTGAGAACTTTTGTGCTGATGCCGTTCGGTGTGAGAACTTTTGTGCTGATGCCGTTCGGTGTGAGAACTTATGTGCTGATGCCATTCAGTGTGACAACTTAGTTTCTGATGCCGTTCAAGTGTGAGAACTTTTGTCCTGATACCGTTCAGTGTGACAACTTTTGTCCTGATGCCGTTCGGTGTGAGAACTTTTGTGCTGATGCCGTTCGGTGTGAGAACTTCTTGCTGATGCCGTTCGGTGTGAGAACTTCTTGCTGATGCCGTTCAGTGTGAGAACTTTTGTGCTGATGCCGTTCAGTGTGACAACTTAGTTTCTGATGCCGTCCAATGTGATAATTTTTCTCCTGATAACATTCAGTGTAACAACTTAATTACTGATGCGTTCAGTGTGACAATTTTTATCCTGAGGCAGTTCAGTGTGACAAGTTTTTTTTTCTCAGGCCTTTTGGTCCGATGACTATTTTTCATGAGGCTGTTTGGTGCGAGTGTGACAGAGCTTTTCCTGAGACCTTATACCTTATTCATCTGAGGTCTGACGCTGAAGCCTGATCCTGAGGATGTCCTAAATTGTACACCATACATGAGTTGTTTGATGTTCACAATGTATCATTTTTCATGGGAAAATGAGGTGCGTCCCCGGGACGCATGGATAGTGAGTTTAGTGCGTCCTTTCAGATTTTAATGCGTCAGGGACACGTACCGAGCAACATCATTGTGCATGGGTGATGGACCCATTACTCGCAAAAGAAGATGTGGAGTACCTCCAGGCTGAGGATGAGTGTATGGATAGAAAGTCCAATTTTCTCTAAAAAGCGGTTCTATCCTGAACATGGACACAAGCAGTTTTGGCTTGTGATAGGACCAGGAGTCGTTCTGAGACTTGCTCATTTATTTATATATATATATATATTTTTTTATTTATATGCACAATAATACAACAATAGTTCTGTTTGATAATACAAAGACAAATAATTGTGCAGGAGAGGAAAAGAAATCCAAAGGGCTTATATGAAATCCTCCCCCTAAATACAAAGTCACTAAAACAAATCAATCAATAGAAAAAAGAAAAGAAAGAGAAGAAAAAGGAAAAAGGAAAAAAACAAAGAAAAACACAATAAACAACAAACAGAAAATATCCATAAAATTGCAGATTCATTTCAATTAAAACCCAATGATGCAAGGATATGACTAGGTCTGTAGGTATTGTTTGAACTTGGTTTTAAATGTATTTATAGAGAAACTAGATTCTAGAAAATGTTTTATATCATTCCACAGCACTGCACCTTGATAGACAAATGAAAATTTAGCAACAGAGGTCCTACAGCAAGGAATATGTAAATCATTCTTTCTTCTTGTAGAATGTGTATGATAATGTGAGTTAAACTCAAAATAGCTTGGAAAAAAATTAGGTAGAGATGCAGGAAGGCAGATTACTTTATACATAAGAACCCCTGTTTGGTACTTGTTCACCTCATAAATTGTACGAAGTTGTAATTGTTTAAATAGTGGTTTTGTTGGGGCTAGATAAGAAGAGTTGGTGGCAATTCTTACAAAGGATTTCTGACATCTATGAATTGCTTGTAAATAAGAAGAGTAGGTGCTGGCCCAAATTATATTGCAGTATGAGATATGAGAATAGATTAAACTGTAATACAAGGTTAGAAGTGTAATTTTTTTCAAATGTTGTTTTACCCTTTTTATAATGCCTAAAGATTTTGAAACCTTTTTACAAACAAATTCACAATGATTCTTAAAGCAAAGATTTTCATCAATGTAGACGCCCAAGAACTTCGCTGATGAAACTTGTGCAAGTACGCTATCATTGATATAGATTTTAGCTTTATCTTCATTGTAATTCTTGTTTTTATTTCTGAAAATAATGAAGTTTGACTTTTTGACATTCAATGATAACTTATTTAACTTAAACCAATAAGAAAAATGGAAAAGTCCAGTATTAGCTTTAGCAATAAGGGAATTCTTGTCAGTGACAAGGAGATTTGTATCATCAGCGAAAACAATAGGCGACAATAAACTTGATGCATTTACAAAATCATTAACATATATAAAAAACAACAGGGGTCCCAATATGGACCCTTGTGGGACACCACACTTTAGTACAGCCCGCTGTGATTGGACACCATTGAAGACAACAAATTGCTCTCTATTGTGTAGATAATTTGCAATCCATTGTAAAACATGTTTTCTAAAACCATAGCATGACATTTTTGATAACAAAATTTCATAATTTACCGTATCAAAAGCCTTTTATAAATCTAAGAAAATGCCTAACGTGTATTCATTTTTTTCCAGTGCAACAGTGATTTTTTCTCTGAGGAACAAAAGAGCCATATATGTAGAATAGTTTTTCCTAAACCCAAACTGACGTTCAAACAAAATATTATTAGTAGTTAGATGTTTCATAATTCTGCTGTATACCAACTTTTCAAGAATTTTAGAAAAACAAGGCAATATTGATATGGGACGATAGTTAAAGAATACAGTCGGATCATCTGATTTAAAGAGCGGAATAACCTTGGCAATTTTGAAGGCTTGAGGGATAATACCTGATTCAAGGGACATGGAAAAGATGAATGTTAGGGGATCAATGATTAGAGAGGCTACCTTTTTGATCAATGAGGGAGGAATCTCTTCATGGCCAGCAGAGGTGTTTTTAAGACTCATAATAATATCAAGTACTTCCGTGGTCTTTACAGGCTCAAAAACATTTATGGAAACATACTCTTTACTTATGAAATCAGTGGGAGAACCAATAGTGTCACCAATATGTTTTGCAAGACATGGTCCCACATTCACAAAAAAGTCATTAAATCTATTTGCAATTTGGGGTGGCTCTGTTATCTTTACTTCACCATCCTGGAATTCAGCTGGGGATGGAGAAGATGCTTGTTTCATATTGAGCAATTCTTTCAGATTGTCCCATGTAGATCTAATGTTAATTGTAGAACTTCTAAATTGGTCACTATAATACTCCCGTTTAACATTTCTAAGAAAATGATTGTACTTATTCCTAAATGATTTGTATGTAGCATAGTTTAAAGGAGTAGGACTTTGTATGTATTTTTTATACAATTTATTTTTCTTCAAGGCAGATTTTCTAAGTTCAGTAGTAAACCATGGTTTGTTCATGCCTGCAGTGTTTTTGTTACTGTTATTTATATGAGGAAAACATTGGTCAAAAACAGAACTGAACTTGGTAAAAAAATAATCATAAGCTATATTTACATTCAAAGCCTCATATACAGCTTCCCAAGACAATTTTGCCAACATTTCTCTGAAGGTGTTGATATTCTTTTCATTGAACCTGCGAGATGGAATCTTCTTTGGTTCAGACATATTTGATTTACCACACAAGACAGAAAGCTCATCATGCGACCACCAGATTCATCTTGCCATTTGCCACAACATACCTGTCAAGAGACTGCTTTCATCACTCTGGTCACCATCAAAACAAGGCCAAGCAACATGCTTGATGTACACAGTGACTTTCATTTGGCTGTTACCAAAGTCACACCAGACATCCCATCACTGGCTCAGGAAATACAGTCTCAGAGCTCTCATTAAAATACAGGCTGCCTGGACTCTTAAGGTGTATGTATGACAGTGAAATGAAAAGGAGATCACAATACAGAGAAAAATGTGTTCCTAATAGTGTCAGTTCTTAAATTATATTGTAATGGCTTTTCAATAAGGAGTATGCCGTGTTCAGTTTGGCAAGCTCTAACCAGAGTTCAGCCGTTTATTTCACACACACGTCAACATGTTAACAGACGGAGAGTCTCTCCCAGCAAACATCCCCTCGCTCACGGTGCCAACATTGTTATCATCTTTGTTCCTCATCACAATTTAACCACAGAACAAACGGTGTGAATTAACTCGCCCGGCTTACACATCTTCTTATTCCAAAACACATTCATGAACCATAATTAACCATAAACAATGACAACAACAGAATACCCACAAGTCCTTGTGCCACAGTCCACAAGGGGCGTTACACTGCCCCCACCCAGCTGGGTTAGCTGTCCTCAGCAAACTATGTATCAACAACAAAGTCCTGAAGGTGCCGTGGAAGCCGGCACTGCCGACGTGTTGTACGTCGAGGGCCACCCCCAGTAGCCTGTGGGGGACTGGGTGGTGAGATTGGCCGTTCCCCCTCCTCAGGATGCTCCGTGGCTGAGGCCAATGGTCGGTAGGGTGCCAGGCGGTCCCTGTGAAGGACCACCACCCGGCCCCTCCGCAGCAACTGCACCCGATACACAACATCGGACAGCTTCTTCAGGACGGTGCAGGGCCCCTCCCAGTGACTATCTAGCTTGGGGGAACGGCCCTTCTTCCACACTGGGTTGTAGATCCACACTAGAGCACCAGCTACGAAGTCCTCCCCTTTTGTGCGGAGAGCATAGGCTCGTTTCTGCTGCACCCCGGCCTCCACCAATGACTCCCTGGCAAGTTCATGTACCACTCTCAGTCGCTCACAGAGGTGGTAGTAATAGTCCAGCCCCGGTTCTCCCCTCACTTCCTGTTCCGGAGGGGGCCCAAACACCAGGTCCACTGGGGTTCGCAGTTCACGCCCAAATATCAAGGCTGCAGGGGTGCACTTGGTTGATTCCTGCACTGCTGTCCGATATGACCACAAGACTAGGGGCAGATGACGGTCCCAGTCTCGCTGGTGGCGTTCAGTTAGGATAGCAAGCTGTGTAACCAGGGTCCGGTTGAATCGCTCCACCAAGCCATCGCTCTGGGGGTGCAGGGGGGTAGTCCGAGTCTTCTTCACCCCCAGGCGACAGCACACCTCCTGAAAGACTCTGGCCTCAAAGTTCCGCCCCTGGTCACTGTGCAGCTCCTCAGGAACTCCGAACCGGCAGAACATCTCGTTGACTAGCTTCTCTGCAGTGGTGGTGGCACTCTGGTCAGGGACCGCGTACGCCTCTGGCCATTTCGTGAAATAGTCCATGGCCACAAGGACGTAGCGGTTCCCTTGTTCGGTCGTGGGAAATGGGCCCAGGATGTCCACGCCCACCCTCTCGAACGGTGCCCCCACCCGATACTGCTGCAAGGGGGCGTGTGACTGCCTCGTAGGGCCCTTTTTGGCAGTGCAGGCATCACAGCAGTGGACGAACTGCTCTACATCATGACGGCAGCTTGGCCAATAGAACCGCCCCCTCAGCCAACGTAGGGTCTTGGCTACACCAAAATGTCCTGCCCCCGCTGAACCATGGACCAGCTTGAGGACGTGGCTCCTCAGGCTGCGAGGAACCAGAAGCTGCCAAACCTCACGTTGGCCTCCCGGAGATTCCCAGCGACGGTATAGGAGGCCGTCTTGGGCCACAATGCAGGGCCACTGGGAATACAACGCCTTGGCCTCCGGGTCTAGCGCCGATACTGCTGTCCACTCCGGTCGTTGCCCAGCCCTCATCCAGGCATGAACCTTGGAGAGGACAGGATCTCGCTGCTGGTCCCTGTGGAGCTGCTGGGGATCGATGGTCTCACCGTCGCCCTCGTCAGATGTTCCCGCAACTTGTGAAGCAGCCACCCTGGGGCCTGGTAGGTGACGCTCCTCCACACGCTGGCAGAACCCACATCTCTCCCCCACGCATGGCCGCCGGGACAGAGCGTCTGCATTGTTGTGGAGTCTGCCAGCCCGGTGCCGGGTGTCGAAGTCGTAGTCCTGGAGGATCTCCACCCACCTGGCCAGCTGGCCCTCTGGCTCCTTGAAGTTCAGCAGCCAGGTGAGTGAAGCGTGATCAGTCCGCAGGATGAACCTCTGGCCATAGAGGTATGGTCAGAAGTGGCGAAGGCCCAAGACAACAGCCAGAAGCTCTCGGCGAGTGACACAGTAGTTCTTCTCTGGTTTGCTGAGTGTGCGGCTAAAGTAGGCGATGACCTGTTCCCCGTGCTCCCCCTCCTGGGACAGCACAGCGCCCACCCCCACATTGCTGGCATCCGTGTCAACGATGAAGATCCTCTCTGGGTCTGGGAAGGCCAGCACTGGAGCTTCTGTCAAGGCAAAGCGGAGTTGGGAGAACGCTGTAGCACAGTCTTTGCTCCACTGGAAATCCCGGCCCTTCTGAGTCAGCTGATGCAGGGGGCCGGCGATGGTGGCAAAACCTTTGATGAACCTCCTGTAGTACGATGCTAGACCCAGAAAGCTGCGAAGCTCGGCGACGTTACTTGGAGCTGGCCACTCTCGAACTGCAGCCACCTTGGTCGGGTCAGTGGCGACGCCTTCTCCACTGATGACATGGCCCAAGAAGGAGACCTTACGGCGGAATAAGTGGCATTTCTTGGGGTTGAGACGAAGTCTAGCTCGGCGGATGGCTTGGAGGACATCATGGAGGTTCTGGAGCGCCCCCTGGAAGTCTGAAGCATGGGCTAGGAGGTCATCGAGGTACACCACACAGCGGTTCCGAGGTATGTCGGCCAGGACTCTCTCCATTAAGCGTTCGAAGGTTGCAGGGGCGTTGCACAGTCCTCACATCACCTTAAACTGCCACAGCCCCTGGCCGATCGAGAAGGCAGTCTTAGGGCGGGACTGTGGTGTCAGCTCCACCTGCCAATAGCCACTGCGTAGGTCGAGGGAGCTGAACCAGGAGGAGCCAGCAATATAATCCAGGGCATCATCAATTCGTGGCAGCGGATAAGAGTCCTTGCGTGTGACATCATTCAAGCGCCTGTAGTCCACACAAAACCGCCAGGTGCCATCTTTCTTACGTACCAGGACTGCTGGGGCCACCCAGGGGCTGTTCGAGGGCTCGATGATTCCTGCCTGATGCATCTCTTCGACCTTTTGCTGGGCAGCCTCCCGCTTGGCGAGGGGAAGGCGCCGTGGGCGGAGGCGGATGGGGCGGGCTTCCCCCGTGTCTATATCGTGAAGGACCAGGTTGGTGTGGGTGCAGTCCTCGTCCCTGACAGCAAAAACGTCACTGAAGGTCTGCAGTAAGTCCTTAAGTTGATGCTGCTGCTCTCTGTTCAAATCCTGACAACTTCTTTTGAAGAGGTCGTCGATGGCCCCCTTGACCTCCATGGTCTGCGAATGGGTGGCGAAAGGGGGGTCTTCTGACACTGGAGGCCACGGTGGTGTAATCCTCTCCGCTGAAGCGGTCCTCACTGGCGGCTCAGATGCTTGGGTTGAGGTGTCACAGTCGCTGGACTCATGAAGGACCATGGTTTCAGTGCCCAGGGAGAGTGTTGCTCTGGACACGTTCACCACAGCCCCCCACTTGCCCAGGAGGTCGAGGCCAACGATGCAGGGGTCCTGGATGTTAGCCAACCAGAACTGGTGCTGTCTCTGCTGGCTGCCCACCATCACTTGAAGCGATCTGGATGCTATCATCTTAGCACGGTCACCGGTGACAGTAGTTATGCACTGCATTGTGGGGCTCCACCCCTGGGGCGGTGATCTGCTGGAGTTCGGCAGGATCCCTGGGCGGACCAGGGAGATGGTGGACCCGGTATCCACCAGGGCTCGGCAGGTGACTCCCTCAAGGGTACAGTCCAAATATAGTCCATGTGACTGGCCCAGGCGTCCAACTCATGGTGAAAAGGAGTTGGGGGTAGAAATAACTCTGGTGGGCAACAGTTTCCCCGCACTGCTGCCCCAGTCTAGTTTGACGGCCCCGCCGATAGCTGGTTCCTTGGTGTTGGAGCCGGGCAGTTTCGGGCGATGTGGCCAGGAGCCCCGCACCTGTAGCAGCCTTCATCAAACCTCCTCTGGCGGCGCTGTTGTGGAGCGGTGGTGACTTGACGCACAACTTCTTCCTCATCGCTGTTCTCGCAGGTGGCCTGGCTCACTCTGAAGGCATCACTGCGTCGATGTCCTTCAGGGCATATGATGTGCTCCACTCGCTCTGCCTCTTCCAGAGCTGCTGTCAGTGTGCTGGGGGCATGCAGTTGGAGATGTTCCTTCAGACGTTCAGGCTGGAGGCCTCTGATGAAGGCCTGGACGGTAAGCTCCTCCTGCACAGCCTCACCAAAGTTGGGGTGTCCCCGCCGAGCGTAGGTGCGTAGGTCTGCAGCATAGGCGCCCAGGCTTTCACCAACTCCCCTCCTGCGCTTGGAGAGCAGATCCCTGGCGTTGTCAGCGTGGGTGCAGCGTCCAAATCGACGTTGAATTGCTGTCTTCAGCACCATCCAGTCTCCTAGCTCTTCTGGTCTGAGGTCAGTGAGCAGCTGTAAAGCCTTTCCCTCCAAGGAGAGAGCAACGTGACCGGCAACTTCTTCCGCTGTCCAGGCGTTAATCTGTGCTGCTAGCTGAACCTGGATCAGATAGGTGTCTGCCGGCTCTTCTCCATTGTAGCGCGGCAGTTTCAGCGCCGCCCGCCGGGGATTCTCGAGCCGCTCCGCCGTTCTGACTGCTTCGGTGACGACAGCGGAAGTAGTCCCGGCGATCGCTGCTGGGGGTGGAGCGATGCCGGCCTCGCCGAGGCTGGGCTGCCTGCGGGCATCACCGGCGGCTCCGGCGATCGTGTCTCGCGGCGACCGACCCGTAACATCAACGTCGGCTTCAGCAAGGGCGTCCCGCGGCGACCTTTCCGTACGTCGCTCACTCCGGGGATCACTCCGCCCGTCTGGCCGCTCGCCGTAACTTTTCACTCGGCCGTTCTCTCTTATCAGTCCATTCTCTTCCATCTGGGCGATTAAGGCATCAATTTCATTCCAGGAAGTCGTCATATTTGATCCCACTTGTGACACCAATGTAATGGCTTTTCAATAAGGAGTATGCCGTGTTCAGTTTGGCAAGCTCTAACCAGAGTTCAGCCGTTTATTTCACACACACGTCAACATGTTAACAGACGGAGAGTCTCTCCCAGCAAACATCCCCTCGCTCACGGTGCCAACATTGTTATCATCTTTGTTCCTCATCACAATTTAACCACAGAACAAACGGTGTGAATTAACTCGCCCGGCTTACACATCATCTTATTCCAAAACACATTCATGAACCATAATTAACCATAAACAATGACAACAACAGAATACCCACAAGTCCTTGTGCCACAGTCCACAAGGGGCGTTACAATATATTGGAATTTTCACACAGGTTTTCCCCATTGATCCATGCTGCTGCTGCTTTTTTTTACATTCTAGCAGTGAAGTTATTCAAATATAGTAAAGATACTGTATATCATATTAAATAAATTATGATGTTCCTTTATTTTTTTGTCACTGTGTGTGTGTGTGTGTGTGTGTGTGTTTTCCCTCAAGAAAAAGGTTGGAAACCACTGCCTTCGAGAGACTGTATATGCAACTCCCCTAACATTTTCAGTCTCTCGATAGTGACTGATGTCCATGCAACTAGGGCTGAATGATTAATCGATTTTTAAATCCAAATCGCAATTTTGAAACAGCGCAATTAGCAAATCTCAGAGGCTGGGTTTAATTTTGCTGCGGGAAGCACATCTGACCCATGTTTAAACAAGTGTGAATATAGTGTTACAAATTCATGCCATCTCCCTAGTGTGACAGTCATGCTCGTCAATCAGAAGTGCTGTGCTCCTCGTGTGCCAATCATGCATGCACATGAAACCCAGGTAAAACTTTAATTTCTTTGTTATTTGTATTATTATTACTTTATCTATATAACTTAAATCACACAATAAGCACTAATTTTGATGTTTTTGTGCTGGAATTAACACAGAGTTTGAAAATTAACCGGATGTTATAAGGTTGTGTCAGTTTGTGTGACGTCTTGTCTGCTCTGTGCTGAATTCAGCTTGATTGCTGCACCGTGCTCCGGCATCCAGCAGATACGGAAGCCCTGCATATCTGGCCGGACTGCCGATATGCTGCTGTGGCAAAACCGGATGGAGCAGAGCAGGATGGGACACGGATCTGGTGGAGTTTAGCTGTCACAGGTTCATCAGTCATGTGTCACTACCTCAGAGCTCATTCAGCAATCTGTTTCCATCAAAACATTTTTGCATTAACTTTGATTTACAAAAGAGTAAAAACACCTTAAGGTAGTGTACAAACTTGTGTGTACACAAAAGTGTGTGTTACAGTGACTTTTCCATAAAATTTAGAATCATTTATTCCTCCAAATGATTTATGGAAAATGCTTTATGCGTTATAGTGACGTGAAGATTTTAGCCAAAGCTCTTGCCTTGCCCCTAGAAACCACAATGCATGATGTGACCTCTGTGGATCAAACTGGTTTCACTTTGGGATGTCACTCATTTACAAATATCTGTTTGGGGACTACCAGTTATGGTGGCCTGCCGAGTATTTGTTGTGCACCCTATAAATCTAATAAATACAAATACAAAAATCCTCAGAAAATCCTGGCAAAAAGGCTAGAGCAGGTACTTTCAGGCATTGAGGGGGATGATCAAAATGGGTTTATAAAGTGAAGACAAGGGTTCCATAAAATAGACGAGTTCTAAGTATCTTGTATAATCAAAAGGGAGAAAGGGGTATGGCCCTTCTGTGGCTTGATGTAGGGACGGGCTTTGATGGTTGAGTAGCCCTATCTTTTTGAAGTTATCACTCGGTTTGATTCTCGATTCTCAACCCTACAGCAGAGGTCCTAATAAATAAGGTGGTCTCAAAGCCCTTTAAAATCACAAGAAGCTGTCCTCACGGCTCACCTTTGTCACTGCTTCTGTTTATTTTAGCTACGGAGCCATTAGAAATAGCAATTAGAGCTAACAATTCAAAATACTCCTCCTCACTCACAAAGCCCTCCACAACCAGGCACCTGCCTACCTCGCCAATCTGCTCCACGGCCACAACCCATCACGTACCCTCCATTGCTCCGACACAAACTTCCTCCCTCCACCACAAGGAACCAAGCACTGAACCTCGGGTGACAGAGCCTTCTCAATAACTGCCCCCTCCCTCTGGAACTCCCTCCCCAAACACATCAGAGACTGTAGAGACCTATAACTTGTCTCTTTCTTTATACTTTTTGTGTGTTGTTTTCTATACACTAGTTTAAAGTTGCTGAGTTCTAGATTGCTCCCAGTGGCTCTTCCACTGGTGTATATGTGCATATTAATGGTCAATATTAAAGATGGCGCCGCTTGAGTGGCAGCCTGTTGCAGCATCCCTCGCTCACTTTTGAGCTTTTTCCTCTTTTTATAGTTCTTTTTGTACTTTTCTAACTGTTCTTTTTACTTCTTTCTGGAGCTCTCTATTTGGGCAATGTGGAGACCAGACTCGCTTTTTTGTTCTGGTCCTAATTCTTCTTTTTTCACTGTTTTCCACCGTGTCCAGGGAGCCTGTACACAGCCCTATTGTTTACAGTAGGGATCAGCTGTTGGCCCTCAGTAGCGCCGCAATGCAGCCGCACGAGCGGCCTGATGTCCCCCGCGAGCTAAGGGGTGCTGTTCCGGAGCTGTTCGCTGTCGCAGGAGGACACGCTACAGTCCCGTCCTCCCATCTGTCATCATGGGGAATGTAAGATCTCTCACCAATAAGATGGACGAGCTAATGGCGCTCACCCGGCATCAGAGGGACTACTGCGAGTGCAGCATCATGGTGCTCACTGAGACATGGCTAACGGACGCTAATCTGGACGGCTTTCAACTACGGCGGGGAGACAGGATGGCAGAGAGCGGTAAGAGGAAAGGAGGAGGGCTGGCTGTGTTTGTTAATGACAGATGGTGTAACTCTGGGCACATCACTCAGTGCGTTTACATGACACTCAAGAAAACCGAATTACTGGGTTAGTCCGACTATGGTTGGACTTTTAAAATGCATGTATACACCTTAGTCTGACTAAAATCGGACCGGATCGGATTTCTCATAGTTGGATTAACACACCTAGATTATTTGATTGATAGTCACATTACTCCTGCATGTATATGTTCTATCAGATTGGATCGGATTTAGCGTTCTGCGCAGGCTCGGGACTTATTCCCCGGGGCAGTGAGGTAGAAGTAGACGGACGGCGGGGCGGGGGCTTTCCTCCGAAATCACCGCAAGCAAGAGCGCCATTGTGCATCTAGTTTGTATAAATATCATGTACACCTTATACGAAATGTACAAAGATGTAGCTTCTCTTCGCTATTCATACGGCATCTTTCTCGAATGCCGAGGCAGCTGGTGACGTAAAGAGGTCAGCTGGAGGTAGCTCTGTTATCACTGGTTGGAATGGGTACAGCTCCACCTATCGTACCGGGGTATGACATGCTTCTGCCAGTAATTCGATTTTCTCACCGGCATGTATACTCGGACAATTGAGTTGTCTGATTGAGCAGCATAGTCGAACTATGGCTGTAATCTGACTAAGTTTTGCATGTAAACGCACTGAATGTTAAAGAACAGGTCTGCAGTAAGGACATCGAACTTTTAGTGATTAGCATGAGGCCATACTACCTTCTGATGGAGTTCACACAGGTGATAGTGTTCGCTGTGTATATCCCCACCTCTGCTAATGCTCATGCAGCTTGTGATGTTCTTCACTCTGTCACAAGCTCAATGCAGACACAGCACCCACAGGCCCTCTTCCTTATCTCTGGGGACTTCAATCATACCTCTCTGTCCTCCACCCTGCCCACATTCACACAGTATGTCACCTGCCACACCAGAAACAATAAAACACTGGACTTATTGTATGCCAACAGCAAGGAGGCATACAACTAATCCCCCCTCCCTCCCCTGGGAAGATCTGACCACAACCTGGTGCATCTCCTGCCTGTGTACAAGCCCCTCGTAAACAGGTAACCAGTGGAAACACGCACAGTTAAAGCATGGACTGAGGAGTCTGAGGAGGCTCCGAGGGACTGCTTTGACTCAACTGTGTGGGAAGAACTGTGTGTTTCTCATGGGGAGGACATTGACAGCTTAAAAGACTGCATAACGGACTACATTAACTTCTGTGTTGATAACACTGTACCAACCAGGATTGTACGGTGTTTTTCTAACAGCAAACCCTGGATTAATCCTGACATTAAGGGGCTGTCCAGACGGGCGAAAACAATCTTTTTTTTCCTCCGTCTTCCTCGGCATCGTTTCAAGAATATTTGCGTCCACACGGATCCACAGAAAACGACAGAAAACGCTGTAGTTCATACTCCAGGCCTATAGGTGGCGCTTGACATTCACCAAAAACAGAGAAAAAGACACGGAGCATGCGCATTAGGCTTGCGTGCTGTAAACAGACAGTAGACGGAGAAACCGAACACAAGAAGAAGAAGATGAAAATGGCTAGTGCAAGGAAATCAGTATCATTTGTGTGGACTGGTAATGAGGTCGAACTGCTGCTGTGACTCTCACTCAACTACAAGGCATGTAAGTTGCAAGAAAGGCTCAATATCTTCTGCGGCACGTACACGAGCATGTAGTCCGCCATTGTTGTTGTTGTTGTTATGAGACGTCGCAGGGTGGGGAGATGGTGTCATCGTTTTGGAAAGTATGCGGATTCGCCATCCACATGTAAATGGGAGGGCTGCGTTTTCGGATTTCTCCACCTTGAGACCCGCTTTCAAAAAAGTGCGTTTTCAGGCACTGCGTTTTCAGGATCCATATGGACGGTCAGCTAAAACTATGCAATACATTGCGTTTTCGCAAAGAGCGTTGTCGTCTGGACGGGGCCTGAGGCTCACCTTAAGGAGAAACAGAGGGCCTTTAGATCAGGAAACAAGGAGGAGCTAAAGGCTGTGCAGAAGAAGCTGAGGAGAAAGATCAGAGAGGGGAAGAACAGCTACAGGGGGAAGATGGAGAACGAGCTGCAGCAGAGAAACGTCAGTGGAGTCTGGAAAAGCCTTAAAAACAATCTCAGGGCAGAGGACTCCAGACTCCCAGGCTGCGGGGGATCAGACGTGGGTGAACGACATGAACCTATTCTTCAATAGGTTTGATCAGACACCCACCCCTGCCCCACTCCACCTCTTCCATCCCCCCTGTTTACTGCCCCACTCTCACCTCTACCTCCCTTTCCATGGCTTTCATGTTGCAGACTCCCCCCACTGCCCACGCTGACATTCACCCTCTCCCCACATCCGACACTCAGCCCCCCTGCTCCACTCTGTCCCTCTCATCTCTCCAGGTGAGAAATGAGTTGAGGAAGATGAAGGTGAAGAAGGCTACGGGTCCAGATGGGATCAGCTCCAGGCTCCTGAAGTCCTGTGCAGACCAGCTGTGCAGGATTGTGGAATATATATTCAACCTGAGCCTGAAGCTGGGAAAAGTGCCACTGCTGTGGAAAACCTCCTGCGTGGTACTGGTACCAAAGATCCCTCACCCAAAAGACTTCAACAGCTACAAACCAGTTGCTCTCACTTCACACCTGATGAAGACCCTGGAGCGGTTGGTCTTCGTCCATATCCGCCGCCTGGTGGGTCCTTTTATGGACCCACTCCAGTTTGCTTATTAACCCGGCATCGGAGTGGACGACGCCGTCATCTTCCTCCTGGACAGATCACTGTCTCACCTGGAGAAGCCTGGAAGCACTGTGAGGATCATGTTCTTTAATTTCTCCAGTGCCTTTAACACCATTCAGCCTGCACTCCTGGCAGATAAGCTGGAGCTGGCAGGGGTGAACCAATACCTCACATCCTGGATCCTGGATTACCTCACTAACCAACCACAGTATGTGAGGACGCGGGACTTCGTGTCGGACACAATAATCTGCAGTACAGGGGCTCCTCAGGGAACAGTCCTGGCCCCTTTCCTGTTCACCCTGTACACAGCAGACTTCTACCACAAATCACCTCACTGTCATACAAAAGTTCTCTGATGACTCTGCTATCGTCGGCCTCATCAGGGAGGGGGGGGACGGAGCCTACAGAGAACTCATCAAGGACTTTGTGGACTGGTGCCAGCAGAACCACCTCCCGCTCAACGCCGGGAAGACCAAAGAGCTGGTGGTGGATTTCCGCAGGCACAAACAACCCTGCACACAGGTGAACATTCTGGGAACAGACATTAAGATGGTGACATCTTACAAGTACCTGGGAGTTCACCTGAACAATAAATTGGACTGGACTGATCACACTGCAGCAACAGATAAGAAAGGTCAGAGCAGACTGTATCTGCTGAGGAAGTTCAGGTCCTTTGGAGTGCAGGGGGCACTCCTGACTTCTTTCTATGACTCTGTGGTGGCATCAGCCATTTTCTATGGAGTAGTCTGCTGGAGCAGCAGCATCTCAGCAGTAGACAGGAGGAGACTTGATAAACTTATCAAGAAGGCTGGCTCCATCCTGGGATGCCCTCTTGACTCATTTCTTGTTCTTTCCTCTGTCTCCCTCTGTCTGTAGTTTTGTTTCCTCCATGTTTTCTCCTCTGTGCTCCTCCCCCTCGTTACCTAACCTGGCCTCCTCCCTCCTCTCTCTCCTCACCTGTTCCTCGTCTTGTCATTAGTGTCTGTGTATTTAGTCTGTGTCTTCCCTGCACTCCTTGTCCGTTCATTGCTTATGTTGCATCTGTTCTTGCCACTGTCTGCATCTGCCTTGATTCATGTTCCTGTCATGTTCTTCCAGTCTCCCCATGGTATGTGTTTTTGGACCTTGAGTTTTGCATTTTGCATTTGTTTGACTTGAACTTTGATTTCTGATTTGAACTTTGCGTTTTTCTTTGCACTTTGTCCTGCTGTTTTTGCCTTGGTTGCTACTTTGCTTTTTGTCCCCTTTTGTCTGTTTTTGTACCTGGCTCCCGTAATTTTTGCATTCAGATTTGATTTAATAAAGCTAGCTTTTTGTTTTCCCATATCTTTGTCCTGTGAGTATCTGCATATGGGTCCACCCCCTATATCCCTTCTTAGTTTTCCCCTTTAACCCCGGCGTGACAGAATGAACGGACCTGAAATGGACCCAGCAGACTACAGCCTACAGCTTTGTAGGCTGGGGGACAGATTGTGGGAGGTTGTGGGTGGCGAGGCTGACATGGAGGAGAAGCTAAAGGCCGTAGCGGTTTTTGATGAGGAACTGTTTATTTATTTATTTATTTTATTTTTATTTTTTATTCCGAATATGCAAATAGTACATAGCTTCCTAACTGCTATTTAACAAATTATTTGCACAACATAATATGAAAATGAAGATTTTGAGGAAGCAAAATAATAATTAAATGAAAATAATGAAAAAAATTAAATAGATGAATGACATATTCGAAAAGGAGTGAGAAGAAGCATAGCTTGTTAGCTCTCACCCCTTTGTCTAAATGAAATTAATATATATATCTACATACACATATACACACCCACATATACATACATACATACATATATACACATACATACATACATACATACATACATATACACATTCATAATCTCTACCTCTCATCACCATGCCACATCAATTATAAATAATAACCACCAATACTCATTAATGACCATTATCCATTACCATTATCCATTATACATGTGTTTGTACATTTTCTTGAACTGATTGATATTTGGACTTTGCTTGAGTTCCTCACTTAGGTTGTTCCATAGCTTGACACCAGAAATAGATATACAGAAACTTTTCCAGGTTGTTCTTCTGTTTAATCTTTTGAAGTTATGTCCCCCTCTTAATTGATAACCTCCCTCCCGATTCCTAAATAAATGTTGTATATTTTCAGGTAATTGTCTGTTTTTTGCCTTATACATGATGATTGCTGTTTGGTAAGATACAATTTCAGTGAATTTCAGTAGTTTTGACTGCATAAAAAGTGGATTTGTATGTTCCAAGTAGTTGACCTTGTGAATAGTCCTTATTGCTCTTTTCTGCAGGATAGTAAGTGACCGTAATGAAGTTTTGTAGGTGTTTCCCCATACCTCAGCACAGTAATGTATATATGGCAAGACCAGTGAACAGTACAGTGTGCGAAGAGAATTATGATCTAGTAATTGTTTTGCTTTGTGTATGACTGCAATGCTTCTTGAAACTTTGGACTGTACATGTTTAATGTGTGGTTTCCAACTCAGTCTGTCATCTACTATAACCCCAAGAAATCTATTTTCATGCACCCTTTCAATTTCAACCCCATCTAATTCTATTCGCACCTTTGTGTTCCATGTGCATTTGCCAAACAACATGAACTTCGTCTTACTAACATTTAATGATAATTTATTCCAGTCAAACCATATCTTTAGTTTTTTCATTTCCTCGTCTATAGCTGTTTCCACTTGTTTAATGTTTTCTCCTGAACAAAAAATATTTGTGTCATCTGCTAAATTGACCAATGTTAACCCTCTAGATACTTTACACATATCATTGATATACAGGATAAACAATTTGGGGCCCAATACTGACCCCTGGGGGACCCCGCAAACAATGTCCAAATATCCCGAGCAGTAATCACCCAACTTAACAAACTGTTGCCGTCCTTTCAAATAACTCTTTACCCAGTCTAATACCAGTCCCCTTATCCCATATTTTTCCAGTTTGTTGAATAGTATATTATGATTAATTGTATCAAACGCTTTTTTAAGATCGATGAATACTCCTATTGCATGTTTTTTGTTGTCAATTGCATCTGTGATTTCCTCTATTGATTCCATTATTGCCTGTGATGTTGATCTGTTAACCCTAAACCCATACTGACTCTCTGAAAATAGTTTGTGTTTTTCCAAAAATGCATCCATTCTATTGTTAAAAAGCTTTTCCAGTATTTTTGAGAGTTGTGGCAGTATTGAGACAGGTCTGTAGTTTGTAAAGTTGTGCTTGCTCCCAGTTTTATATAGCGGAATGACCTTTGCAATTTTCATCTGGTTTGGAAATGTACCAGTTTGAAAAGACAAATTGCAGATGTGTGCTAATGGCTTTGATACCCATTTGATGACCTGTTTAATTAATGACATATCAATGCCATTGTAGTATGTAGATTTTTTATTTTTACACTTTTTTACTATGTTGATAATTTCATTTTCCTCTATTGCTTTTAGGAACATTGAATGGGGATTCCTTATTATTAATTTATCCATGTAGTCTCCATCCGGCCCTGGATTTGGAATGTTTTTTGCTAGCTCAGGACCAACATCTACAAAGAACTTATTAAAACTGTTTGCCACCTCATACATATTATAATTTTCGTTATCATTTATAACAAAATATTCAGGTAAATTGTTTTGTTTAGCACCATCTCTAATAATATTGTTTAGTATATTCCATATCCCTTTCATATTGTTTCTATTATCTTCTAATTTCTTTTTATAGTATTCCTTTTTGCTTAATCTTATAATATTAGTTAACTTATTCTTATATCTTTTATATTTATCTTCTGCTTCTTCTGTTCTCTGTGTTATGAAGTTCCTGTAGAGTAAATTGTTCTTTTTACATGCATTTCTTAAACCTTTAGTTAACCATGGATTGCTCTTGTGTGCTAGTTTTTTATTATATCTCTTAATGGGACAGTGCTTATCATATAATGAAGTAAATGTAGTCAATAATTTATTGTATGCATTATTTACATCTGTTTCATTATATATTGCATCCTAGTCCTGTGCCATTAATTCGTGTTTTAGAGTAGCTCCTGTCTCCTCTGTTCTAATTCGTCTATATTGTTTATGTTCCTCTATTTCAATTCTATAATTATTGTCATATACCGTGAATACTGGAAGGTGGTCAGTGATATCACTAATTAATAACCCACTTATTGTCTTGTTTTCTATTACATTGGTGAATATGTTATCTATCAGAGTTGCACTATGAGACGTTATTCTACTGGGTCTAGTGATTGTAGGAAAGAGACTCAAACTATGCATTGAGTTTAAAAACTCTTCAATACTTTTCTGATTGTTGGGGTTTAGTATATCGATATTATAATCCCCACAGATGAAGATATTTTTGTGACCCATTTTTATTACCATGCTTTCCATCCGTTCCCTGAAATTATCAATACTAGAACCCGGAGCTCTGTATATACAACTGATAATGATATCTTTTTTCTTTTCAATACAAATCTGTATTGTGAGACATTCAAGAAGGCTGTCAATCACCTGTGTCATAGTCTCTACAATCTTGAAATTCAAGTTATATATTGCAACACCACCACCCCCTTTGCTCCGTCTGTTGTTATATATAAATTCATAGCCCTCCATCTCAAAATTCATTCCCTTTTCAGTGGTAATCCAGGTTTCAGAAATAGCTATTATGTTAAATGGTTGTTGGAATGTGTGCAGATAATCCCTGATGCTGTTGAAGTTTGTATATAAACTTCGGCTATTGAAGTGAATTATAGATAGTTTATCCTTTGCCACAATATTATCATTATACTGACCATTGTTGTAGTAATGGCATGTATTGTTTATGGTGGAGAAGAAGTCATTGTCTGGATCGATATCCTGTTCTATGTCCAATGTACTGATTTCATCATATTCAAATGTTGTTAGTTCCAGCTGTTCGTGTTCCTGTATCCACTGCATTACGTGTCCATTGTCACTTAATGTAGGTTGAGCTCTGTCAATGAGCATTGTTTGTGTTTATGCTGTTACCTCCATTCCGCCTCAAGACCACTCCAGTCTATTTTACACTGGGGATACTCATTCCAGTTTTTCCAGTTCCTCTATGTTCCTCACCATCAGTACCTTGGCCTCTTCTGGTGATCCATTAAGCTTGATGAATATTTTGCAGTTTCTCGTCCATGTGCTTTGGATTTTTTTCATTCTTCTCAGGTAACGTGCTTTCTTAGCGATGTCAGTGTTGGTCTTCGTCAGATGTTCATTGATGTACACATCTGTGCCTTTGAGAATCTTGCCCTTTTTCAGGAGTGCAACTTTGTGCTTCCTGTTAACGAATCTCAGTATGACAACTGGTTTGTCATTGTTTCTTCTCGGTAGCGGATGGCAAGCCTCAACCTGGTTGAAATCCAGAGCAATCCCTTTTGACTGCAGAAATGCAGCCACCTGTTGCTCGGTTGAGCTCGCATCCAGCTCACTTCCAGGTTCCTCCTCGCTGCTTGCAGTCACCGCCCTCGCAGAGGACCGTGGATTTATTGGTATTCCAGTAATGACAATATCATTCATCCTGGTGTACTGTTCGAGGTCCGCGACCCGATTTTCCAGGTAGGCAAGCCGCTTGTCCTTCTCTGCATTTTGCAAACGGAGCACCTTCACCTCGTCAACCAGTTTCAAGATGTTTTTTCTGCTGCGTCCTCACAGCAGAAACTTCCTCCGATAGGAAGTCGAGTGATTTTTTTATGTCATCGACTTCCTCCGTGGTCAGGGTCAGGATTTTTTTCGGCCCCATTATGTTCCGTTTGATCGGTGACAGCTGACGACTTGATCAGTTGTTCACCTGCAGATCAGCTGTTAGCTGGCAGCTAGCCAACTCACCAGTACGCGACCTGCTTCTCCTCCGCGACCTGCTTTTCCACTCCTCTCCGCGAACCTGCTTCTCCTCTCCTCAGCAGTGTTCTCTTGGTTGAACTATGTGCAGAACTGTCTTTTTTCGACGTCTTTCTCGCCTTTATTTGTCTATTTAGACGCCAGGTGTTCTTTTTTCCTCCTCAGCGGTGCGCCGATGCGATCTTCCTCATTCACCCTAGTGGCCTAACTTTAGTTACTTGTTACTTTGCAAACTGCATCCATCAGAGCCAAAGAAGCCCAGTTTTAAAGCAACTGCTTTTATCAGAAATTGGATTAAGAAAAAAAAAAAAAAAAAACATTAATAAGAAATATTTCAGAATATCAGATCCGATAAATGTCCAGGTGGGTAATCGGATGACCAATAGTAGTACATGTTAGGCCTTGGTTGAAGGCAATCCCATGTGCCGCACATTTTTTTGCAGAGCTGGCTAACCTCAAAGGCTTTGGTTGCCAACCTCTATAGCTTGGAATCTCAGGCGGTGGCTAGCTACCAGCCTGTTAGCTTTTGGTCTGCCCCGGAGACTGTCAATTCTAAAATGTGCCCGTCTGCGTCCTGGCTCCCTGAAGTCAGGCTCTGGAGCCCTAGCCGATGCCTCAGCCACAGCCAAGCTACCAGCCCAAACCCATGCCTCAGCTCCTGCCTCAGCCCATGCCTCAACCACAGCCCAGCCACCAGCCCATGCCTCAGCCACAGCCAAGCTACCAGCCCAAACCCATGCCTCAGCTCCGGCCTCAGCCCATGTCTCAGCTACAGCTTTGCTACTATCCCAGGCCTCAGTCTCAACACCATACAAACCACCTGCCAGTGGCCCTCAGTCGGCAGTCCGGTCGACTACGGCAAACGGCCCTCAGTTGGCAGCCCGGTCGACACCTGCCAGCAGCCCTCAGTCGGCAGCCCGGTCGGCACCTGCCAGTGGTTTCCAGTCAGCGGTCCAGACAGTGCCTACTCTTGTTCCGAGTCCTTTTCCAGCCCCTCGGTCGGAAGCCTGGCCGAGTCCAGTTCCTGCTCCTCAGTCGGAGGCCCGGCCGAATCCCGTTCCAAGTCCGGTTCCTGCTCCTCGGTTGGAGGCCCGGCCGAGTCCAGTCCCTGCGCCTCCGACCGAGGTCGTCTGCTGCCAGCGGCTCTCCGTCGGCTCCCAGGCCACCAGCGGCCCTTCGTCGGATCCCAGATTGACGACTCCTGGTGATCTTCTGTCGGCTCCCAGGTCGACAACTCCTGGTGATCTTCCGTCGGCTCCCAGGTCGACACCTCCCAGCGAACCTTCGGCCTCCAGAGGGTTTCAGCCTTTATCTTCGCCGCCGGCTTCCAGTGGGTTCCAGCCCACGCCATCTTCGCCACCGGCCTCCAGTGGGTTCCAGCCCACGCCGCCTCCGTCGGCCTCCAGAGGGTTTCACCCTTTGTCTTCGCCACCAGCCTCCAGAGAGCCCTTGCCTTCGTTTTCGCCACCAGCTTCCTAAGGGCCCTCGTCCTCGCCGCCAGCCTCCTGAAGGACTCAGACTTCGCCTTCGCCACCAGCTTCCTAAGGGCCCTCGTCCTCGCCGCCAGCCTCCTGAAGGACTCAGACTTCGCCTTTGCCACTGGCCTCCAGGAAGCCTTCGCTGCCGGCCTCCAGAGACTGCTGGTCAGCGCCTACGCCTTTGTCGCCAGCCTCCAGAGACTGCCGGTCAGCGCCTACGCCTTTGCCGCCGGCCTTCAGAGACCACCGGCCAGCACCCGCGCCTTCCCCACCAGGTTCCAGTGGGTCCCAGCCCACACTGCTTCCACTGGGTTCCAATGGGTCCCAGCCCACATCCCCGACCTCCCGAGTGTCTCAGTCTTTGCCCCCGCTGTTGACCTCCCGAGGGGCTCAAACTTTGCCCATGCCATCACCCTTCTGAGGGTTTCAGCCTTGGCCTCCACCCTCCCATCATCAGTTGGACTTTGGTCTGCGTCTGCCTCGATTCATGTTCCTGTCATGTTCATGTTGATTTAATAAAGCTCGCTTTTTGTTTTCCCATATCTTAGTCCTGTGAGTAACTGCATTTGGGTCCACCTCCTATATCCCTTAGTTTTCCCCTTTAACCCCGGCGTGACAGATGACATCTTCAGAATCCATTTATTTTTAGTTTAACACCATATGGGCTAGTGTGATAGTGCCCTTTAACAGATGGAAGGTCAAAAATAGGCAGGAAGATTCACAAAATGTGATAAATTTATCTGAGTGAAGTACTGCACATTGTCATTTTTTGTCAACTAATCACTGTGGCCCAATGTTAACTCCCACTGGTATTATCAGTCTGCCTGGAAAGATTCAATTAAAGTTGAGAGAAGTTGAGAAAAAAATAAGCCTCTCAGGAAAGACTCAGACAGCAGAGCAGAGAGACACACAGCCTACAAAAAGGACCGAGGACCTTTGTTCATCAGACAGTGACTTATAGCACTCATTAAACATCTTTGTGGGCCATACTGGCAGAAAGCAGTTATGAGATCAGACCCTAGAATCCCACCTGAGCTTTCAGTTCTTTCAGACAAGCACATGCCATATAAGCTACCACAGGCAGACTGTGATGAAGACTGGATATTCAGCTCTACTGTAGGGAGATAGTGTAGTTAGTGCAGTTTGGACAAACTATACTCATGCATAAGTCCACAGCTACTGGCTATTATGAGAATTTTACAAATATGTTCAGAAGCACTATGTTATGGGATTGAGATTTGAATTTGTGAACACAGCAAGGTTCAACCAACAAACATCACCACTACAAAACCCGGCTATACAAATACACCACAAAATATTGAGACAGAAAGACAGAAAGACACTTTTTTGAAAATATGCTTTATTACGAGGTCAGCCTACTGCTAAGTATTTAGTACTAAAATATGCACTGCCAATTTGCTGCTCATCGAAACACAAGAAACATTTTTATTCTATTGCAGCTGACATACTGAGAACAAATATCAGGGACTGGTGTTTTTATATAAAAGAGAAATGAAACATTAGCAGCTGAAGTAAGCACACAGAAAAGCAATAATGTAAATACCGCCTTATTACCTTGACTGAACACCGATTGTTGGTTCTATGGTAATTTTAAGACTGTAAAGCATATACTAACCAACATCAGCAATATCAAGCTGATGCTTAAAGGTGCATATTGTATGATCTCGAAATAATTTTAGTTTAAAACATTTTAAAAAATGAACTTACCCTATCAACAGAGTGTGAAGAAGTAACAGTTCTGGCGTTACATCCAAGATGCCTTTGTATTGCATGCAGAGATATCCAATGTTGAGTAGCCAGGTCAGGTTGCTCCTTCTAGGAATACAACCTACTCTGCTATCGAGGTGATAGTGAGTCACTGTAGCCTCTAATGTGCCACAGGAGAGGAAGAGGAAGTTGAGCTGGCCGAAGAGAATGGCTACGGCATAGAAGTTTACAGTCTCAGTTAGTTATTTATTAAACACAGAAGCTACAAGATGCCGAAGCTCCAGAAAAATTACTTTTAACATCATCTCAAACAGCTCCTGAAAATAATTCACCAGTTTGGTGGAGTTGTGTGTATTCGTGTTCTGCTGCCAGTTATTAGTTACCTTTATTTATAACAGCTGATTGTAAATTGCAGTTATATGGACCCAGTTCTATACTTTGTTTGATTCATCATATTGTAACTAAATGGCTTTACTGAGACTGTTACGAAACATTCCTATACATGTTGGAGTATATTATAAGGTTTATTACGTGTCTCACTGTAGCAGTAACACTTTTAGCTATTATGTACAATCAGTAAATCATGAAATTCTTGCTAAAGGTAGGAACAAGGAGCAGCTCTGATTTCTACCTTAATAAAGAAACAACCACGCCTGCAGAGATGGAACATCCTGCTGTATCAGGCAGTGGACAGATAGACAGTGACAAGTAATTCTAAAGTGGCTGAAGAGCTCACTTATGATAAGTTTGTAAACTTTACCTGTGTCCTGCGAAAACCATGTGGCTGTTTTTTTTCTTTCTCTGCAGTCCATGTTTCCACAAAATAATGTATAAATCCTGTTTGTAATATTAGAATTAAACATCTGACTTATCATATCCTACAGAGGTACAGAGGGCTTTACAAAAAATGTTCAAAACACTACAGAGTTCACACTTTATATATCTGAGCCTGATCAGATCACTGTTCACACTGTATATATCTGACACCGATCACATCACTGTTCTTGTGTATAATAAACAGTCCTAACATACTTTAATAAAACGATATGTCTGAACTAAACTGCCATGCCACACCTTTGTCTTTTCAGGAGCAGAAATCCAGTCCAGCCACCCCCAGTGATGAATTACCACCCTGTCCTTTATTCTCAACTGCAGCTGGTCTCAGTGGATTTCTGTCTCATATATTACATCAGCTGACATCTTTGACCATCATCCCATGACATATATTCTGCTGGTGTTCTCAGACTTTTTGAAACTGTAATGTAAATTATTTCTTATTTATCATTATCATGTATTCACATTGTCTTATCCCTCTATTCTATTAATTACTATGTGGAAATGGGGTGGAATGTATTTTGATGATTTGCAGTGATATTGTGGTAACTTAATTTACATCAGAACTGGACTTTTTCTTTACTGAAAAAAATAAAAAATAATGGTTCAATGGAAAATCTTTCATCAAGTGTTTGATTTACCAACATGCTCCACTGGTAGCACATTCCTACAACAACATATGGTTTGTTGATCTGATTGGTTGAAGTTGGCCTGTGATGTGACAGATGGGTCGTCCAATCCCCTGCCAAGTATTTTTGAAAGGGCCTGCCCTTTTCCAGTTCCTAAGTTCCTTGATGGTTCTGTATTAACTCAACTCAGGGAAACAGTGCTCTCTTTTGATCCCAAATTCAAACTCTGAGGACAAAGAAGAACCTCACTGTGTGGAACTCATTAGGATCATTTCATGTAAGGGAAAAAAGGCTCGTGATTGCTGTGATGCCACAGACTTAGTCAGTAACCCACAATGACTGACAAAAAACAACTGATAATGAAAACAATGACTTTTATATAAACACTGACAAATGTTATCAGTTTGAAACTTTTCAGTTACAAACCAATCTAGGAATGTGCATTTCTGCATTATGATTGGCCACAAAATAAAGTCCCTAATTTGCTCTTAGCTATTAACTATTGCTAACCAACCACAAAGTGAAAAAAACAAGGTTAGTGGCAATGCCATTAGTAATGCTCAGTGGTGTAATATAGTACTCTAGTAGTCCGATACTCAGGTATATGGAGTATACCCAATAAGAAAACTCCAGAATGTTGATATTACCACTTAAAGATGCCTATGGATACGTAACAACATAGTATTCTGACAGAACTTGCACCTTAGCTGTGTTCCCTCTAAGATTTTGGAAATATAATATGATATGATATGATATGATATGATATGATATGATATCATATCATATCATATCATATCATATCATGTTATGTCATGTTTCATTTCAGAGTTGACAATACAAATGTCAGTTAACGATACAAGTAACCACTCAGTTCATTGGCTGATCAATCCATAGTACACGCACTAAAATAATCTGGACAACACCACTGGTTTTGCTAAAATTTGGTCATAAAGCAAAGTGTTGGGCACACTCAGATTTTGCCAGATGATGGCTTTAGTTGAAAACCCAGATCATCACCACTGTAGGGTTCATCCCTGGATTCGTCTTTCTCATGAAATGTGCTTCATCTGTCAGAGGTCATGAATGTAAGTGCATAAGTGTGAGTGAGGATGTTTCCCAGAACCAACATGCATTTAAAACAAATATATTGTTATGAATGACTCGTTATGTTATATTCACTGTGTTACGAATATATTGGAATTTATAGTGCGTTAAAAAATAATGACATCCTGATTTTCAGGATTGACTGCTGAGAAATCATTAGCACTTTAAAAGCACACTGAAATAATGGAGGGCTCAGTTGTATTAGTAACAGTTGTTTCCCTGTGAATCAGAGTAAGTATAAAGCTTGTGCTGTAAACAGATCACTAAGTCTTCTACTGAGCAAATGAGTGACTGAAGAGTAGTAGGGATGATGAATGGGTTAATCCACACACAGATTCACTCTGCAATGTGGGGTTTAGCTGGGGCACCCACGCCACTGGCCAGATTAGACAGCACCTAATGCTTTGTAAGATGATTACATCTATTTCAGGAGGCATTTATTCCATTGCAAAGTTGTTAGTGTGTTAGACTGCATTGCATAGACCTATTGTTCCTCATCACTGCCAGAGAAAATGGTAAGACATTAAGTGTCTATCTTTATTGAGTAGTAAAGAGTAACGAATAACCACTCTGCATCATGCTAATACAGCCTTGCAATAATCACTAAAATACAAATAAGAAACCATGAAAATGGAATTGGGTGAAGTTCTATACATTTACAAAACTAAATCTCAAACATTAAGCAAACATGTATCACTGCTTTCTATCACTACAACTTAATATATCCTGATACATTTGATGAATAAATGACAGTTAACTAGGTGGCTCACTGTATTGGTCAACGATGAACAATAATCAGATATGACTTTTTACGGAGACCTTGTGGTCCAATGGAAGCAAATGTTTTTATGCACAGTATTATGCATCCAAGATATGAGGGTTTTCCTGGAGAACATCTGTTGCAGGATATTATGTAAGCATTCAAACAGGGGGAAAGATTATAACATGTAATCCACATATTAAATGAAAAAAGACTCCTAATGGAGTTTGTCCAGATGGTTAATATTTATCATCTACAAAATATTTATTCTGGACCATGACCTGATTTCAAACATAACAACAGGAAAGGAAAATAATGATAACTGAATGAAAGAATATTTGTCAAGTAATACAATTAACTGAATGATATATTCAGGGCCTTGTTTCTTTTGGATTTTGCATGGAGTGAAGCATGTGTCAGTGAGTTAGTAATGTTATGGTATCCATTGTACATAAACATGTTTATGCCTTAAAAGGTGCATTATGTAGTTTTAGGGAAGAACTGTTTTAAAAAGGACAACACAATTTCAATCATTTACTTGTTTATAATTGTAGAACCCTTCCAAGTAGTTACTTTTCTACTTCAAGCAGTGTTTCTAGGGACCTTATTACACTCTGAAGACAGCCTGTGTATTCAGTTATGTAAATATATCAAATTCATATTTCTTATAAATATATTTCTGAATTCTGTTTCTTATGACTTTATTAATAATGTACACTTTACCTTTCTAGGGGTGCACCGATCCGATATCGGCCCCGATATTGACAAAACAGCTGGATCAGGGATCGGAAAAATGAACGGGCCGATTTTTTTTTCTCCATTGCAGCACATCCTACGTCATTCGTCAGTGTGTCGCATGCTGGAAGAGCACTAGTTGTTGTTTGACCAACTTTTTATTAGTTTATTCTCAGGTTCAGCTGCTATGTTTTATTTTGGATTCCTGTTTGCAGGACATTGTACTTACTCACGTCACATTTCTCCGCCGATTAGCTGTTAGCCCCGCCATCAGTTGTTAGCCTCACCGATCAGCTGTTAGCCTAGCAACGCTTACTCTCAAACCGACGTACTCAATACTATGTGGGCTGTCCATCGTTGCTCCGTTCGTCGTCCCTCCACCACAACTTCGGGGTTATTCACCGCCGGGCTGCTTTGTCGCTCTCCTCTTCTGCTGCGGTCTCCCCCAGCTCGCAGCGATGTTGGATGGTCGCTACTCCACCGTTGCTGGCGGGGTGTTCAGGTGTTCAGCACAGGAGCACCTGGACCTCTACTGTCACTTCACCCCAGTCTTCATCGCTTGGATTGGATCTCTTGGTCTCCTGCGTCGCCCCCGCTGTATGCACAGAGCCTCCAGACGCTAGTTTGTACACGGACAGTGCTACTGACTTCGGTGCTAGTGTTCCCTCCGTGCCGACTGACAGGCGCTCCATTTATTCTTTGTTTTGTTTGTTCCACTTTGTTAAGTGTCCTTGGGTACCCTGATAGGCGCTATATAAATTAAATGTATTATTATTATTATCATTATTATTATTATTATTATTATTATTATTATTATTATTATTATTATTAATGTTACACATGTTTACAATGTTTGGTATATGTTTGATTATTTTGTCTCAGTTAGGAAAGTAATGTTTAGTTAGGAAAGTCTGGTGCCTTTAGTCTCTTCTACATGGTATAAGGTGGACGGTATACAGTTTATTATTAATTCAACAACGGTATCGGATCGGTATCGGGTATCGACAGATACACAAAGTCCAGGCATCGGTATCGGTATCAGGACTGAAAAAGTTGGATCGGTGCATCCCTATACCTTTCTGAGTTTGAATTTATTTTCGAATACTACATAGTGCGCCTTTAACACATAATATTGAAAACAATACAACATAATTGACAATACAAGAAAATAACAAAGGACAAACAGCGGGGGGCACATTATCAACAGATGATTTTAAATAAATATTGCTGTCAAAATAAAGGAGAATAAAATAAAATAGGAGTACTGTGAATGCCAGGTTTCCCATCAGAAACATCAAAAACACTGAGACATGTAAAAACAATTCAATCAACATTACACAATAGGTAACAAACAACAAAATACAAATAACTAAACTAAACTTAACTAGCTAAAACAACAATATCAAAAAACAAATCAACATACAATACTAAAATCACCGGCCTGCAGCTGTATCCATTAGTGAGGTATGAGAGATGTATATTAGCACCAGGGTATCGACTCAGTCAACAAAGCCAAAATTGGGGAAAGAAAATACTATTATTGCCCTTTTTTATCAACGGCCCCACCGCCACCACTGCTGCCGCCACCACCACTACCACATTTGGAGTCATTCTGTGGGAAAAACGGAATATTTAGCACATATTACACGCTCAACAGCTCCTGATTTACTCATTGCAGAGAAATGTATTCATTGAAACAGTGACAAAGTCTGCATCTTGGCTTAAATAGGCAGACTGCTGTCCTACTGTATCTGTCTCACTCCTGCTAAATATCTCAGCTGCAGCTTCAGTCTCATCTGCAAAATTTGCTGCAGTGTGTCAACCCTCAAGTGGCTGTTAGCCTGAGTGGTTACTCGGCCTCCAACTCATCACTGATAAAAATGACAGCAGGCAAAGTTGGCCTTAGATGATATAGATCCATGCAACTGCTATTAGACTGATAGCAATTCTGACTGTGTACAAGAGAGAAAGTTCAAGCTGCCCTAGGCGTCACTGTCTTAGCTAACATCCTGTGCACTTTGCAGTTAGCAATCCCATTCCTCTACTAACATCACCACAGAAACATGCAGCAGTGATAGCCAGACATAGCAGCAAACAGGAGGATCCTGCTCTCTGCATATTCACAAGCAGACAGGACCACATCTTTATGGAGTTCTCTTTCCTGATTGGATAAAATGGGTAGGGATACCAGAAAATGTCTTTTCTCATTTACTGCATGAGCAGAGGGAGGAAAGACATGGGTGACTGACCACTTTTTAACAGTGACTACTGTTAAAGTCCGTGTAAAGCAAATTGAGCCATTTCTTCTAAACACATTAAATAGGTCATAAGTGTATTTCTTTAAAACATGTAAAAAGCCATTCAGCCATTTAGAATTTAATTATGAAACTAGGCTGACAAACTGTGTTTCAAAATTTCTGTGTTCAGGATTTAATGGGCGGGTCAGAAATCAGGGCCGTGTTACGTTATGCCATCATTAGCACAAACCCCACCCTGCTGCGGAAGCGGTATAAATACGTTCAGCACACATTAGCATTGGTGGTTTTCTGCTCGGTCTCGAGTCTAGGATAGTATCTCTTACGATAGCTTGCATCTAGCTAACCAGTCAGCCAGTCAGCTAACCAGTCATGTCTCCTCCAAGTCGCTTGTGCATCTTTCCTGGATGCCACAGTGTGCAGAGTAATGGCACAGTTTTGAACGGACTACAACATACGGAAACGGTGGATCAATTTTGTCAAGAGGAGCTACTGTGGAGCGTTCAAAATCACCACCAATTCCCGTCTCTGCAGTGTCCACTTTACGGACATGGTGGTATAGTTACAGCAACTATCACCAGGTAAAGTCTGGATTTCTGACTAGTACGTTGACGCTGGTCAGTGGGGCCAAACCGACCCACTCCGTCCCCGGCTTGCATCCTCCCGTCGCGCCGACAGCGGCTGCCACCATCATGGCCACCAGCAATATGTGCCCGCATATTAATTAAAAAGCGCACTGCAACTTACAAATACAAGAAAAAGAAGCTCTCTCTCTCTCTCTCTCAGGCCCCGTCCAGACGACAACGCCGTTTTTCGAAAACGCACACGTATTGCATCGTTTTGGCCGACCGTCCATACGGCTCCTCAAAACGCAGCGCCTGAAAACGCACTTTTTTGAAAACGGGTCTCAGGGTGTAGAAATCCGAAAACGCAGCCCTCCCGTTTTCATGTGGACAGCGAATCCGCATACTTTCCAAAACGATGACGCCATCGCCCCACCCCGCGACGTCTCATAACAACAACAACAACAATGGCGGACTACATGCTCGTGTTCGTGCTGCAGAAGATATTGAGCTTTCTTGCAACTTACTTGCCTTGTAGTTGAGTGTGAGTCGCAGCAGCAGTTCGACCTCATTACCGGTCCTCACAAACGATTCTGGTTTCCTTGCACTCGCCATTTTCATCTTCTTCTTGTTGTATTCGGTTTCTCCGTCTACTGTGTGTTTTTTTACAGCGTGCAAGCTTAATGCGCATGCTCCGTGTCTTCTTCTCCGTTTTTGGTGAATGTCGAGCACCACCTATAGGCCTGGAATATGAACTACAGCGTTTTCAGTCGTCAGTGGAGCCGTGTGTACGCAAATATTCTTAAAACGATGACGAGGAAGACGGAGAAAAAAAAGATCATTTTCGACCGTCTGGACGGGGCCTCAGACTCAGCAGCATGAGGTCATCACCGGTAAAGTACCAGTGGAACCACGAAAGACTAAGAAGTCAGAGAATTAACGATCAAAACAGAGTAAACGGCAGCTATCCGGTCTCAAATTCGGCCGCGGCATCAGCTCCTGCCTGCCCCAGCCTGCCCCAGCCAGCCCCCACACACACTGGCCTGCCGCCTGCACGGCCACGCAAGAGGGGACGGGAGAGACCCTGGCGCTGCTGCAGAGGAGCCATGGACTGCGATCACTCTGAGCAGCATGTGAATTACAATATAATATACTTCTCGCCTTTCCCCTGATGATCTGAATAAGTCGCTAAATGTTTCGCTAGTCGCTTTTTTAAAATAAAGTCGCTAAGAGGGTCTGAAAAGTCTCTAAATCTAGTGAGAAAGTCGGCAAGTTGGCAACACTGCACGTACATTCCACGAATTACATGAATATCTCCCAGGAACTACACACCGAACCAAAGTTCTGCGTCCAGTGCCTCTCTGTGGATGAACGAGGGTAAAACAGTTTTTAGACCTGACTAAATTAAATTTAAGACCTCGAATGAATATGTGGCCGTTTTTAAGACGTTTTAAGGCCTTAAATTTAAGACCCCCTTTTTAAGACCCCGCGGGAACCCTGCACTGCCGACAGCAGGCGCTTCCATCACGGCTACCGGCAATATGTGCCCGCCACGATCCTCTCCGTTGTGGCGACAGCGGGTGCTTCCATCACGGCCACCGGCAATATTTGCCCGCCACCAGCATTATGTGGCGGTCACCGGGAGAGACGGGAGCAGCTAGCTCAGACGGAGTCAATATGTGAGTTATCATATTCTGTGTACATGCAGCATACGTGATTCAGTTATTTCATAACTAAAGCTACACCACAGCTGGTATTATCCCTCACAACTGATAAAAATTGGGCAAACGGAGTCATTGGGGAGCTTGTGGTAATAAAGTAACTATCAGAAAAGTAATCGAATGAAAGAAGTATGGAAAGTAAGTACACGGAGACGGCTCCGCTCCCGTGCGCAGGCATGGTTCCAGCACCTCTAACCGTCACGCCCCCAGTGTTTCACAGCAGAGAGAAGTGCTTGTTTTTCAATGATTTTGAGACCTAATTTTATATACTTAGTGATTTTTTTAATCTTTCAAATTTGGCTCAGTTTCAATGACACATGTTTCTGTGGTGTGACAAACTCACAACACAAATTTATTTCTGCTTTACACAGACTTTTATATAAATTGAAGATGGGATTAAATAGCTGTATATCATATTATAGAGCTATTCAACACTTATTTTAACACGTGACTATGTAATATGCAGTAATTTGAGTCCAGAATTTAGCTTGTTCCTGCTGATGTTTGACATTTGACATTAGTTTCATTTCTTGCATTTTCAATACTAGTGCAGTGCCCGTAGGAAATATGTGTTCCTATAGAAAAGTGGGAGGTTAAGAAGCATTTTCACTGATGGCCAAATGAGGCTGTTTGAAGGTGGAACGTCGGGGATATTTAGGTTTGTTATGAAATCCAATATTCCAGGGTATGATTGTTCGTTTGTGACTATTTTTGATTTTGCCATTATATTTCACATTAAAAACTATTTACTTGGTGTGATTATTTTCAGCACAACCTCACATGTGTGACTGTACAGTTATTTTTTCATTTTGACATATTGTATTTACACAATAGACCTAAAATCACAAAAAAACATAAAATCTGAGTAGAAAAAGTTATTTTTTACTGAAATATACACAAATATGTTTAACAACCCATTTTTTATTACTTATAATGCAAATATAAATTGTTGTTTGCTGAATATGTGCATACATTATAAAAATTTACAAAGTTCTGTTTAACTATTTACATTTAAATGCAGGCAATGCTCAGGTCTGCCTGAGCTCCTTCCAGCTGAATGAAGAGCTGCACTGCCTGCTTCAAATTCAGCTTCTTCTGTTTTGACTCATTAAACAAAATACCGACTCCACTACACACTAAACACACGACACCAAACACTATGTAACACACTACTATACACTCCAAGCACGATAAATGTCACAAATCTCTCAACTCTCAATATCGCTGTCAGTACACCAGCCGTCGTTGCCTGTCAATCATCCACCGACGTCCCTCCCACAACTTCCTGTTCCTCTACAACCAAACTTGCTGCTTGTTTCTTCTGCACCACACACAAAGCAAACGTGACGGCAATGTTCACGAAAAAGCGTGGCGGACATTACTTACATTAAGTCCGGTTTTGGACAGGTCGGTGCGTCCGGTCCATCGACTCGGGAGTTGGTGTAGGTTAGCTAGCGGCTAGCAGCTAGCTACACACGAACATCCACAGATTCTGATTCCACTTTGTTTTTCCGCGCGTCTCCGCATCTCCTCAGACCCGAACAGACCGGCCCGGTCTTGTTTAGTCACATTAATCCACAACAGTCAGTTTAGATCATGCACAGAACAGAACGGGACCGAACCGACGGCTAACTCCCGGCCCAGCTCGCGCCGCTGCAGGTATAAATCCGCTCTCCTCAGACCCGAACAGACACGGTCCGGTCTCGTTTGGTCTCATTAATCCACAACAGTCAGTTTAGATGCACAGAACAGAACGGGACCGAACTGCCGTCTAACTCCCGGTCCAGCTCGCGCTGCCGCAGGTATACATCCGCTTGTTTCTTAATGTGTGTCGTAGTCCTGAGCTCTGCAGTGACTGGCTCTAATGCGCATGTCACTGTGGGGGCTCCGATAGACTATGCTCCAGAGTGTATAAAGCATTTATGAAATAATTCATTAACGGTATCATTGTAATCCAAACAAATCCGCATGGCACACCCTTGAACCAAGCAGCAGCCATGTTGAAACTCTCAGGTCAGTCTGATCCTGATCCGCAGAGATATTTCACACACACACACACACACACACACATACACACAGACAGACAGACAGACAGACAGACAGACAGACAGAGGTTCCTTGCTTTTATAGAGAGATACTACTGGTATAGGTTTTTTCAGTGACAATCATCATACACAGTGAGGTAAATTAGAGGACTGCTGTGATCCAGAAAAAATTTGCAAACATCAACAACAAGATTGTTAAGTAAGATTTTCAGTCATTTTAACTACTGGGCTCCACGAATTGTATTTAGAACAAAGAATAAGGGAAAATTATCTAAGCTTCATTTTTAATTAGAAATACATCAACTTGAAAGATCTTGACTCTGTGCCAAACTAAAATAGTTTTGTAGCCACAATTAGCTTACATACAATTGTACTGTCAATTTTCATGATGTTAAAAATGTAAACACCTAATTCATCTTAGATGAATGTTTGACACTTTCATAAGTACTTAAAGCATCATCAAAAACATAGGGGGCAGTATTTCCCCCTTTCCCAATTTTTAGTTCACACACCTTTTGCCATTTATCTCATCCGTTTCTATGCAAATTCATTTTAGCACATTGTTAGAATTGTAAAGACTGAAGTAATGGCTACTATTTATCTATTTATGTACCCATATAATTACCACTGATAAGTTGTAGCATTCTTTTGTTACACAGTATCTGCCAAATAAAACTTTAGTAAGTATACTGATGCTATATTCTGAGAACAGCTTATTCTACTGGTGTAACAAACACAGGTCTTTGTAAGCAGACATACTGAATAACCATTGTAACCCACATTTGAATAAAGCTGGCACAAACGCCCTGAAAAAAAACACCCTGCCAGATAAGAAAAACTACATTAATACTGCAAACACTGCTAGTTGTGTTTACAGTGATATACTGTAAACAGTTCCTTTATTTCACTTGCTATCACTTGTAGGTGTGTTAATTGGTTGAAATATGAAGCGTCCAAAGCGCGAAATGATATAATATCAGAGATAAAACACAGCCCTCTGTACACCACCACAGCTGCTGTTTGCTAACAGAGATAGTGGAGGTAATCTTTGAGAGCTAAACATACAGTAGGACTGAGAGTTTCTGTTCTGAAGACAATAAAGCCCTAAACAGTGAACTGCAGTTTAATGTAACAACATAAAAGTTTATGTTCAATTAATGAGTTATTCCAGTACTGTTTTCAGTTGAAAGTACTTTGAATGCTACTACATTTATCGAACAACGACGAAAGAAATAAAACTTTGATTTTGGGACAGTTTACATTCATATCTGGGCAGTTCATATTGTTATTCAGGTCGTTTCCAAATTGATGTTGAAAAAAGTTAATCCGGAGCCATAGCCACTAAATTCAAGGGCAACTGCCCTAGTGGATAGTGTCAGCATGCCAATTGCATGCCCCCTTAAAACTTCCAACATCATTGGTATTATGTCAAAGGGTTAAACTTTACATTTTAGAGACGCCTTTTATTGTGTCCAGGTCATGGCACACCTGTGTAAGAGTAATACATCTGTTTAATCAGCGTCTGGTCTGCCACATCTGTCAGGTGGATAGATTATCTTGGCAAATAATAAGTGCAAGAAATAAGCCTTCAGTGAACATAGAAAAAAGTGTTTAAACACAGAGTTTAAATTAGCCAGCATATACTGGCTTTTTGCAGTTATCTTGTCTTATTGGTTAGTAGGGGAAATATCAATGCCAAAATGTCCAATGGGAAATATGCTAATGTAAATCAATAAAAAAACAAATTACTTAAGAGCATATTAAATAACATAATATTGTTCAACCTATAAGACACGTCCGCTGTCATTAATAGATCAAGCAAGATCACAAAAAAGCATCAAGCTTGAGATAGACAATCTCTAGTTTTTCTGAAACCTTCCCAAAAATTCCAGTTGCTTGATGTTTAGGTCGTGTTTCACTGACTTACCGAGAAGAGCTTCAAACAGGTTACTTTGGAAAATCCCCAATACTCTCTGAATGGCAGTTTTTAGCTGCTGCTCTCCTGGCTTCCTTAGTTTAGTGCAGTACTCCTCCAAAAGTCCCAAGGCGCGAGCTGTGTCTGCAGAGGAGGGGCAGATGAGAGGCAGATGAGACAGTCTTTGGTGTTTTCTTGATTACTTTCCATGATAGATATATTAAACAGAATGTATTCAAAACTACAGGAGGCAGCATAACCGCTACCTGCTGCTCACTTAACCCTTTGTTGGTGTTATCTTTGGCTGTTGGAACTGACTGCCATTTAAAAGTAGCTTAATTAGCTGTGGACCTGGACTAGCACTCCAGGGATGAGAAGACATGGCAGGCGGGACAGGAGACGCATGAAGTGGGAGTGGAGAGAGAGAGTTGGGCATCATCAGCTAGTGAAAGTGTTTTCGAAACAAGTTTATATTCTTACCTCTGCCCTATTTTGTTTTTTACCCATGTCTGTTTGTTAATAGCTTGTTTGTCATCAAGATTAAACAATAACTAGTGAACAAATTTCCAATTAACTTTAATGGAGGATTGGTCTCTGTGCAGAATGACCCAATTAACTTCTGGGGCGGATCCATATACAGGGAAAGATCCACAAGTGTTTTCTCACATTCTTAAACATTCCAAGATAGGGCGTGTTTCAACATTTCATTTAATTTATCAGGGGAATAATGCATGGATCTTGATGGAGAAAAAAAGCTTAATAACATGGCCGATATCTCAGTAGTTTTAAAGTGGATCCAAAATCTGGATCTGGCAGTTTAAATATGCTTTATTTGATATTGGGTTAGACTAAAACCAAAAAACCCAAAGGCTGAACAAATAAGGCTTGAGTTTAGACTTCCCATTACTTTTGCAATGTTGGCAAAGTGACAGCACCCATAGTCCGTCACATTTTAAAAAAGGGTGGAGCAAACACTCTCAATAGTCATATGGCACATACAGTAACTCACCTTTTTTTCTGATAGGCATGGCTGACAATGTGCAAACTTGACTCCTGCAAAGGCTTCCAGTTCAGTCTTCAGTGCATGGTCAAAAAGTTATTTGTTAATGTGATGAAAGAAAATCGAAAGAGTTTTGATAAATGTTAGCTCCAAGAGCACAGAGAAGAGATCTGGAACCAGTGGCACTTAAAGTGGAGTCCAGCGAGCACCAGCAGATCCCTGAGGAAGTATCCAGGGAGTCTGTGCTCAGCAAAATTAGCAAAAAATGAATCCCACTGATGAGATTTTTAAGCACAGTTAAATCATGTGATCACAGGTGTCTCTATACCAGATGATAGGGCCAACAGTAATCCAAAAGAAGCTCAGATAAGGTTCCATGCAGCAATGTTCAATCATCAACTTGTACCTAGTGCATATGTGCAGTAATTAAATTATTCTTGATGTGGGAACGCTGGGGGGCTCCTGGTTTTCATCAATGCTGCACGTGAGGTTGTATAACTTCATTTCATACAGATATCCTTTAATTTCCTCTCACACACAGACGGCTTACCACATACAACACACAAATGGGGACAGGCGCATGGACAAAGCCAAGAAGGACGATGAGCGTGTGGAGCTGGTTAAGAGGAGCTGTCTGGTCAGAGGGTTGATATTCTTCTCCGTCCACTGTGACACACAGCCCTGTGGTGCGACAAGCTTGGGTCGGTCCTCTGTCTGAGGAGCTGGTCCACTTCATTTATCCTGCCGGACAGTCCATACCTGAAGCTTCTTTTGCCAGCCCATAAGCCAAACCACGGAATACAGGGCGCGCCACACTCCACAGACGCCAAATGAATGTCGACTTTAAAAAGCAGTGTCCGTTGTCCCAGCGTTCTTTTCTCAACGACAGGGGGAATTATGAACTGACACGGAACAGTGACTTCAGAGTTCCCGTCTGGAGGCTCTGACCTATGAAGGGACGTGTGTGTACGACCCATGAGGTGGGGACCCACAACTCATGAATTGAAGGAACGACCTCTGTTTCCGTCTCCTTATGTTGCTTCTACGGATGGATACAAACATGCGTGCTGTACATTAGTTAGGTAGCATTCATGCTAAATCACCAGCCGGCGGTGGCGCCAGTGAGATGATGCTTTCCCAGTGCGACGCCTGGCTATAGGAAGATACCTGCCTTCCAACTGTGGGAGAAAACGCGTGGCTTTCAAATGACTCCATGTATTCTCATTTTCCATAAAGCGGTGGCTGTGTAATCGCCGGCTGCCACATCTCTTTATTGTTTAAGCAGGTGCTGTACAGTAGTGATAGTCATATGAACTGACAGCATCACCAACACTTTCAAGTGGCAGGAACAAGGTAGCCACAATGAAACACTGGGTTTCCGGTTACAGCTTTCAAAATAATACATTCGTTAACAATACGTATATAGCTTTGAAACACATTTCAAGCAATAGGGAATGTATTTTTATATTTATATATTTAGTTAACAGTAATCAATAGAAGTTCTGTGAGGTAGATTATTAAAATGAAAGAATGGTCAGTCAATCTAAGAAAGATTTTTTTAATTACATGAAAAAATCACAGGCACATGATATGGTGGCTATTTTGTAAGGAAAGCCAATGAGGTCATCACTCATATCGGGCAGTTAATATAGTTTCATACAGTATCATATCATTAGAAACGCCAGTGCCAATAGCAGAGTTTGTTTTGTGAATGCCACCCCATGTGCATGCACACTATGTTAGGCAGAGGGTGTTCTCCAATTCACCTTTGTGAACACTGTGTTATACATCTGCACACATGATTCTGTTTATTTTCCATTATTCATTGTCACAACGTTTCCCTTTATGTCTTTTTATTAACCTGTCTAATATCAGATGCTGTCCTGAGGAGTAACCAGGGTGATAGATGGGTCCCCTCAAATTATAAATAACAAAAAAAAAGAAGAAAAGAACACCAATATGACATTTGACTCACAGCGGACTGGCTCCTTTCCAGAGGGTCTGGAGGCAGCTAAATATTTGAAACCAGTAATAACCAGCAGTGGACCAGCTTCCTCAGCAATGCCACCAAGAAAAATAAGAGAAGACTATTACAAAGAAAAAGAGAGAGCTACCCCTCCCCAGGCTGCACTGAACCCCTGCAAAACCCTAACTGCCATTATTATTTTTTTGGCATGTTTTTATTTTGTGTAATTTCTTTAGTTTATTTATTTACTTATTTCTCATAACTGCACAGTCCCACATGCATACAAACAGATTCAATATTCCCACGAAAATGTGTATTAGTAACAATGAAATCATGACCTGTTTGTTATGTCTTGTGGTATTTTGTTCCACTTTTCTTGGTCTATTTTGTCTTTCACTTTGCACTATGCCACATTGGTAAAGGACTAGCTTTAGGATCAGACAAAATGATAATAAAAAAACAACTTATTGCTTTCATCTCATAGGCATAAAGTTTATATATAGTAGTATTATGTTTCATTTTCATTTACATTTACATTTTACATTTCAGGGCATTTAGCACACGCTTTTGTCCAAAGCCACTGACAAATTCTTTCACATTCTTACACTGATGGTAGAGGCTGCCATGCAAGGTGCCAGCTGCTCATCAGGAGCAATTTGGGGTTCAGTATCTTGCTCAAGGACACTTCCACATGTAACCGGGATTCGAAACCAGCAACCTTCTGATTACTAGACGATTCCACTCTACCTCCTGTACTACAGCCGCCTTTTCATAGTGAATGTAGCCTATATGATTAATCTGATCATAATGTACAAAGACATTTGAACTAGTATTTCTAAGTAGCTTGAGTAAACCAAACTAGACACTCCCTAGGGTAGCTTTGCGATAGTTCAGTATCTTTTATGCTTTTCAAAGTAGCTTCTTCAACACTGATCATTGTAATGTTGGAGAAGTGTTATGGGATGCTAACACCGCAGTGCCTTTTGTGGCGGTAAAACAAACAAACAAATAAATCACTCTGCAATGTAACTTCAAGGAAACACAGATTTGCATGTTTGAATTTGAACTGACAACCCAAGAGATAGATATTGATTTTAAGGCCAGACACTTAACTGAGATAAAAATCATCACATCAGTGCTTGCGATTACAATTACAACCTCATTTTCCCGTTTTAAAAACATCAGAAATACGAGGTGTAGCTTTTGCAGTTCCAATATAATCTTTAATTAGTCATACTTTATCCCATGGGGCCAGTTGTTCAAAGGTAATCTGATCGGATTTTGGTTATCGGATTGGATAAAATCTTGAAAATGGGTTGTTCAAAAGGGAAAGAAGGATTCTGAAATCGGATTGGATCACGAAATCCAATCCTAGTTTGAATCCGGATCAAACCTTCAGTTTGTGTTGTTCAAAATGTTTCAGTAGGATTTGGATAACTTTAATCAAAAAAAACAGGATTATCCTGATCCCAACAGGAGGCAGGATTTCAAGGTGGATTTCAGGGAGAAAAATTTGGTCAAATAATAAATTTTTATCATTTAGTGTATATCTGTACTTGAGTGATAAAGTAGATAAAGTAGACATAGGCTCCCAATTAAGCCTTTCAGTATAGTAAATCGGTATAGTAAAGAAAAAATAAAATAAAAATAAAAATGATCTTGTCCCCATGAAACAGATTTTAATAACAAACACAAATAATATTTTAAATTGTTCTGTCATTCATCACTGTATATTTATTTCAAAGAAAAAATCAACAGAGACGAACCTGTCAAAAATAATTTCTATCAATTGCATCCCTGACTACACGTCCAGTCAGTCCCTCATTCTGACAGAACGCCAGAGGTTGGTCTGGTTCTTCAACAGGCTCAGGTGCACCATAAACATCATCACAGAGAGGGACATTGCGCCTGGTAGCAATGTTGTGCAGGGCAATACACGCAAGTATTATGTTGCATGCTCCCTGTGGTTCCACTCGCAAGTAGTTAAGGCATGCAAAGCGTCTCTTCAGAACTCCATTTAAACGCTCAATTGCACATCTTGTTTTGCAATGAGCAGTGTTGAGGCTCGCCTGCGCAGGTGTGGTTGCTGCAAGAAAAAGAGTCATGGTAGGAGTGGATAGGCACTGTCCCCTAATATTATGCCATCCGATCGGTTGGTTTAGAGCACTGGCAATCCGGATTTGGTAATCTTGAAAACTGTGTATCTGGATCAGGGTGATCCAATCCAATGTTGCTTTGAAAAACCGGCATAAAAGTAAGACGGATTACCTGATCCTGGATAGCAAAAAATGTGATTTCCAAATACGGATAATTTTGATCCCGATTAAATGTTTTGAACAACTGGCCCATGGTGACACAGTATTTTTTCCAAAATGACTAGCTATATTATTTTATTTTGAAGGCAAACTCGCTTCATTTCACGGCCAAATGCGACAAACTTGACGTGTCTCTTCATCTTACCTTAGCAACGCAGAGGCTGGTCGCTGGTTAGAGGATTCCCGTCTCAACTGACAGGACGCGACAGCCAATCCTATTTTGGGATTTTCTGTGGCATCAGTGAGGATCGACCAATGACAAAATTTTAGACCTGTGCGAAGTGGAGAGTTGAAATATTGCTGCATTAAATGTTCTGTAGGAAATTCTGGGTTTATTCTGACTTCCTAACTTGTAGTATACAACAGTAACAACGACAATATCATAATGATGATTGTTATTCTTAAAATGTATAACTATGTTTTCTTTCAAAAAAGTCTCTGTGTGATTGTAGGTTATAAATCTGGTGTGGTTGTGGGTTGTACAGGTTCTATTCTCCATACATGTTTTCTTCATATATTTTTGTTGTCTACAATTGTGACATCCTCATCATCCACACTGTAATTGTACTGTGTTGGTCTAGTCTGTAATTACATCTATGGCATGTCTGTCTGTCCTGAATCATTCCTCTGTTGCTGTCCCTGAGATTTCTTGAATTCTTTGCCTGTCACAGGGGGGTTTCAGTTGAGTTTCATCTGAATTGCGGCTCTAAGGATAGAGAGTTTCATATGCTGCTCAGACTGTAAAATCCCCTTGTGGCAAATTGTTTATATTGGACAATGTAAATACCTTTAAGACATTGTGAAAGTATATTAACATCACAACTTTGTAAAGGCTATCCAGATAATGTTTATTAATGAACTACACAGTATCCATTTACCATTATGAATTATGTTAATAATTAACCTTATGTATATAGGACCTTTAAACAGTGTTTACAAAGGGCTTTGACAATCAAACAGAAGTAGGAAACTCAGGAAGACAATATTATGGAATAAACACGACAGTCTAGCCAAACACAAGGAAGCCTTGTTTAAGGTGAGGTAAAACAAGAACGCAGAACAGAAAATATTATAATAGTGTAATTTACATCAGTTGAAAATACAAACAATGCTTAGTAGTGGTTTATAAATAATTTAATTGTTAACAGTGAAATAACTGATAACTAAAGTTAACTACAAATGTATCATTTATTTTAGGGTGGTTATCATAAAGTGTTATTGAAACAAGCCTACAGCAGGGGCGTTGCTAGGCCTGCAGCTTTACAGGGGCACAGCCCCCCCCGTCTCAGTCTTGCGTCTGACCAGTGTCTCAGCAGATATATCTGTTTCTATAGAATCTATTCCCTCAGACTGTCCACCTGCATCTCCTCCTGCTTTCACCTGTCACAGAAGCTGTCAACTACTCCATTCTGTGATCATAAACTGTCTGTGACGAAAGATAGACTCAATGTGAAATTGCATCTGGAATTTTACAGGGGGGCACAGCGCATGTTTACCGGGGCACGTGCCCCGGTAAAAAGTGTCTGGCAACGCCCTTGGCCTACAGTACCTTCTTGAAAGGGTTAGGGTTATAGCCAGTCTTTTACAGCCACCCTATTCACTCTAGAAGGCCTTTTCAAGCTTCCAAAGACAGAAAGAAGTGGCAGCAAGGGACCAGAAAGCTCAGCTATTGCAGAATCCGAGGCCAGCTCAGCATGTTGTGTTTTTTGCTTTGATGTTATTATTTATTCTTAACTTTATCGAGTTGCTGTTAGTCAGTTCTCTCCAGAAAGAGCTTCACTCATGCACTAGCTGCACTAACTAGATGTTAATTTTCTTTAATGACCACCAGAGTCTGCTGTTTGGCTACATATGAATACAAGTCTTGAGAGGAATATTTCCAATCCCTACTGTGTGATGACCCCTGCTGTTGAGGCAGCAGCCTTCTGATATGACTTGGGCTTGTGGGAGGAGTTTGGTTGACCGAGACACCTGGGCCCAATGTCCTGAGATTATAAAATCCACTAGTCATTCATTCATTCTCTCCTCTCTAGCAGACGTCCCATGGGGTGATGTGGCAGCCGCAGTTTTCCTGAGTTTCCTTATCCTCTGTTCATGCACTTTACAACATACATCCATTACATTCTACACACATGCACATCCCACACTACTGATATTACTGATGTTCACATCCCATCTATTCATCATTTTTCCTTCCTTGCACATTTGGTTGCTTCTGTTAAATAAATATATTTTGTTAAACCTCTTTAAATTCAGTGTGTCTCCCGTTTTGTCATGGCCCAAATAGCCAGGTCGTGACAACTGCAACTCATAGTCAAGTCAAGTACATTTTAAATGGTTTAATAAACAATACATTTACCAGTTATTTATGCTGGTTATTAAAGTGTCAGCCTAGCTGAATGTTGGGAAAAATACAATAAATCTCATCATGAATTTCTGCATGCATGGTGATTAGTTATGAATACTATGACAGCTATTATCTGCTCCGAATAACTCTACACCGAAATGACACATTATATTAATATCAAATTGCAGGTCACATTAGTATTCTGTTTATTGAAGATAGAATTTCTTGATGCAGTAATCACATTAGATTATAATTTATTTATCAATGAGATTATACCCTTGCCCTATTTTGTATCATTTTATGAATGATTAACTTTTTGAAAAAGCAAATCCATCTTGGACTATATAGACTAAAGTACTTTGTGTATTTACTTGTCATACAATAATCATCAGTTCATTCCACTAAACATGTAAAGTTTGTAAATCCATCCTAATGTACAGTGCAGTGTGCTCACATAAAGTTTAGAGGACACTTATCACACATTTTGTACAATCTCATTTTGACATGCTCTTTGTCATCACCACATTCTCAGAGGTAAAACATCCTCCACCCATTCAGCATCAGACTGTAGCATTCTCTGCCATAGTTGTGCTTCATCTGTTGTTGAATCCATCCAAACCACCTCTGCTCCATAGCTCTTTCCTGCACAGAAAAGTACAGAAATTATTGAAAATTAAACGGTTTGAATTTAATTGAAGGTATTGATTGAAAGTAATGTTGGAATGACCCCCACTGCGATGGGAGTGTGTGGAAATCTTAAAAATTCCATGGCCTTGTACAATGGTTTGATGATCACTCTGTGAGTATGAACATTTCTAAAACCAAAGCTCTGGGTTGTTGACTTCAGAAAAACATCGCTTCCACATTCACAGGATGCAAGAAGAGCTGTGGACAGAGTAGTTATAATGAAATATGTAAAGATGGAGTCAGGAGCGACTCAATGGCATATGAATTGTTATGAGTAATTCCTGAATAACTGTGATTTGAGGGCTATATAGTAGATAATGATGAGTTACTAAAAAACAGTGGGAGATATGGTATTATTGAATCACTTGGTAATAACTAGTTAATAAATATCTGAATTGACATACAGACCACTTTCTTCATGAGCTGTTCCTTATTAACTATGAATCAGTTTAGTTTTGGCGTTATTGTACAAGAATGTCATGATAACCTTTCCAATTGAAGTGGTCTTAATCATGACAGTAGACTTTGGCCAAACACAGGTCTTTGCTCACTGACGACCTGTATATGAGGCAGGGCTGGACTGGGACAAAAAATCGGCCTGGCATTTTTGGCTCAGACCGGCCCCTCATAATTAGCGGAGCACATCCGACTAGTTATTTATGTATGTGTTCCCCGAAGGAATGTATTTTACTATTATCCCAAACCCAACTCTAATTATTGTGA
>CAEMYA010001031.1:0-41845 GCA_903131615.1 Diplodus sargus | reverse complement strand
CAGTTTTTTAAAACATGTTTAACCACAGCATAGAGGGTTGCTACAAATTCAAACTATTATGCAGCCTTTCAACACACCTTTAACCTAAGTATCTAAAATGCGATGATGGGGCCTAAAATGGACACTGGCTGCTCATCCAACACTTCTCAGCATTGACCGTTTGCTATTTTATCCGAATAAGGTGCCGTGGCTGCCAGATTTTGTGAAGTATGCAATACCAGTTAATATTGATACTAATCAATCGTCATTGCTCATCATTCTCATGTAAGTAGAGTTTTCAAGGGGCCTGAAAATTACAACCCGACCTGGTCCGCGGGTTTTTAAGCCCGAACCCGACGCAGCCCGACACACCAGCATCAATTGTCTCTTCACCACACGCGAAGCTGGCCTGAACCCGTGGGTCCGGTCGGGTTGTCGGGCTGGCCCGACCCATTGAGAACTCTAGCCAACATGTAATTGAGCTAACGTTACCTCCATCACCTCACAGTCCCTGTATTAACGTTACTACCTGCTTACCGCACAACACCGGCTGTACTACACTGTCCCTGTCAGTCAGCAGCATCTCTGCTGTTCCTCTCCTGCCCGCTGCTGCTGTCTTCACCTTCCACCTGTCCTTGCTGGTTCACTGCTACCTCAGAGGACGTGGAGGCTACAGCAGCCCCTCCAGCGAACAAGTCTGTGATTTTAGCACATTTTGCAGCACAGTGAGATTCTTCACTCTCTTAGCACGCAACTCTCTGGTTGCTCCATGTTGTCACTCCTCACACTCAACACAGTGAAACTAGCAGAAGTTACAGCTGACAGCCAGGGAGAGGTGGGGCCGCTTTCGTACGATATATCCTGATTGGTTCAGTCCACTGTCTATATTGAAGATGGACTAATGGGCCGTCCCCTCGAATTGTGCTCTTAGAAAAGATTTTAAAAAAAGAAAAAAAAAAGAGGAGAGCTGAGAGATTTCATTGGATTAGCTCAATGTCCTTCAAGAAAATCAACCAATGGGCCGTCGCGTTCGATAAAATGATTTATAACATAGCCTACCTTTTTGCTTAAATTATGACAGCCCGGCCCAAAAATGTGCGTTGGCCCACCGGGCATTGCCCGGTACGCCAGATGGCCAGTCCATGCCTGATATGAGGCTCAAACAATCATCTTTCTCCATGTAGCAGACACAGCTATTTTCAAACAACTGATTCCTCTCCACTTAGCAACCACAAAACTATCATAGTGATGCCATCCAGACTGGGGAGGTTGTCATCTCCCAAGGAAGGACATGCTTAACACCACAAACTTATTTACAATAGAGGCCTAGTGAAATTATCAGGGCCAAAAGAACATGCTGATAAAGGTTCTCAGTCATCCAGGCCATGGTAGCTGGCTGATCACAGGAGAAGGCACGAAGCATCACAACACACTAAGGGTAAGAAACAGAAGACACTAGAAGTCCTAACATTACAGACACATCAAAGTAACTCGTATAGAACAGAAGCTCTTACCAGGAAAAAAATAAGGACATCAACAACACAGCACATCCAGACATTCAAGAGAAATGGGTGAAAAACTTGTCCAACAGAGAGCTTACTCAACCAGAGACAAGAGCCAACAACAGACTATTAGGTAGTAGACCTCATCACAGCAACAGAGTCGGCAGAACAGCTACGACTATAGGTATCAGCAGCTCTTGCTAATGCAAAAGCACCCCCCTCCAAACTCACTAAAAAGAGACCAGATCATCACCATCATCAAAGTCACTGAACTGCCTAGTGATACTAACACTAACCCCTATGAGAGTCTGAGTGAGATCCTACCAGTGGTTACAAATAGAAGATTATGGAATATCTGCAAAAACGGGAAAAGGACAAAGCCATTGACAGGCCAGTATATTACCGAGTGTACCCCGGGGAAGCCATCCCATGTATCTATGAACTCCCCAAGATACACAAGGAAGGAGCACTACTCAGATCAATCATCATCAGCATCGACTTAGATACCTGTAAGTTAACATATCCAAGCACTTAGCCAGTATCCTAGATCCTTTGGTCAGAAACTCTCAACTCAAAAACTCACAGGATTTTGCCAACAGGGTGAGAGAAACAATACTGGACAATGTTTTTTTTATGGTGTCACATCACTTTTTACATGCATTCCCACTCAAGAAGTGGTAAAACCACTGAAGAAACACCTGTTACAGGACAGCACTTTGTCCAGCAGAACCAACTTCACAGAGCCTTGATTTCCTTCACAGGAACTGCTCCTAGTCACTGGTTCAGGTACGTGGATGACACCTGGGTCAAAATCCATGAAAGGGAAGTGGAAGCCTTCACAGAACATATACTGTGCACAATAACATCAAGTTTCCACACGAAGGTGTCAGAGGAGACAGTCTACCCTTATTGGACTGTGCAGTACACACTGAAGAAGATAGAAGCCTCAACATTGAGGTGTACAGATAACCAACACACACAGATCAGTACTTGCTGTTTGACTCTCATCACAGACTGGAGCACAAGCTGGTAGTAATCAGAACCGGGCTAAGACCATGCCCACAGAGGGGAAGGACAAGGAACGGAAACACATCTGGGGAGAACTTAAAACCTGTGGCTACCCAAACTGCACCTTTGTCAAAACTGCTAAAAGATCCAGAGCAGACAAAGAGGAGGAGACAAGAAAATGTAGCAACATTGTCGTTCCCTACGTCGTGGCAGTACCTAAAGAAACTCAGGGGGATCGTCAATAAACATCATGCCGGTTCACTTACCAACACGCTGAGGCAGAAATGTGTCCATCGTAAGGACAAAACACCCAGGCATAAACAGAGTAATGTAGTTAATGGTGCACATATTTGTACATTGGGGAGACAAAACAACCCCTCCATAAATGAATGGTACAGCACACGAGAGCCAACTCCTCAAGTCAAGACTCTGTTTTCCACTTACATCTGAAGGAGAAAAATCATTCCTTTGCGGACAACAATGTAAACAGCTATATCAAACTGGAATGGCTGTCTTTGAACAGAGGAGGTGGCCTACAGAATGACTTATCACCCACCTACAATGCAGCACTGAGTTCCTTCCCCAGACAGCTTAACAAACATTCACACCTGGGCTCATCTAGCCCTAGAAACCCAGATGAAGGCTGGTTGGGTAAATGGCGATAACAACTCTGAAACTCAGAGCACACACGTGTAAGGACATTCCCACACAGAGTTTAAAAGCCTGCAACTCCCCTCCAGTTATTTCGAACTGAAGAAGCGTCTTGGATGAGAGTTGAAACGTCTTAAAGAAACTGAGACAAGTCCAGTATACTTTAATATTCTTTTTTTATATGAAAATCAAACAATTAATTAAATAAAAACAAGAATTGATGTAAGAAAAGAAATAAGAGTAGGAACTCCTTTTACCAATACTGCTGAGTGGGTGGCCAGTCATTACATATGGAATTCGCATGGGAACTAAATCAAGTAACAAGGTGCGACCAAGCGTGAACAAGAACCAATGAGTGGTGAGGAAAGGAGATGAAACGAAGTGAGTCAAAGGAGGTGAGGTAGGGGAGGAAAGTGTGAAAGAAAAAAAGGGGAAAAAAGGAATCTTCACTAAAGGGAAAGTTGGATCTCACCTGTCCCTAGCCCAAGCCTCAGACCCCCAATGTAGTGGTTGTTCAGTCGGTCATGATCCCAGACTGTGATCTCCACACAGGCCTCTTTGAGATCCTCTGGTCGGAAGCCATCGTACACCATTGTGTGGTTAAACATTGGGTTGGCTGTCCTCTTTACCACCCGTGTCTTCTGTCGACTTTTCCGACTTGTGTCAGGAAGTACGGTGCTGCAGTAGAAATAAAGGTGATAAAATGCATTTATTCTTTCGGCAGAGCTTACAAAAGCCATGTATGGATGTGTTGGATGTGTTCAAAACTAAATCATCAATTAAGACATAAAGAAAATAAATATTCACATGACTAAATATAGACAAATTCTTTAATATAACCATTAAATGGTAATTAATCAATCAATTGATAATCAATTTATTTAAAAAATCTTTGAAACTCAACTCGTGCCTTGTGCCAAGGAGGTTATGCTTTCAGACGTAACCATTTGTTTGCTGGTTGGTTGTTTGGTTGTTTGGTTTGTTGGCAAGATTACATAAAATCTACTGAGTAGATTTCCACAAAACTTGGATGGAGGATGGGTGGCGGCCGAGAATAGAGCCCATTGACTTTTAAGGCATGTCTGGATAAAGAGACGAATCCAGGAATTATTCCACACTTTCTTTTTTCTAAAGTAATTTATTTAAGGGGCCCCAGGCCGGGACTCAAACCCAGCGAGGACAAAGTTTCTGTACATGAGACGCCCGCTCTACCAACTGAGCTAAACGGCATCTCCATACTTCACATACTATCACATGCAAATGAAAACAATTTGATGCAGATCCTAGATCTGTTGAATTTAAATTATGGTTAAGTAGCTGAGGGTTGTTTACAATTTAGAGTGATACAGGGCTATCACATTTGATATTGGTTTAGGCTTGATTGAACTAAAGAGGACTATTGGGCCTTGGCGGAGTTATGCACATTAGTAAGGGCCATTCTGATTTCATTCTGCCTTTTCCGACACTCTCAAATTTAAATGCAAATCATTGAGGTTTTATTCAAGCAATTTTCATTTTCATTTTAATTGTCCGTTATATTTCACAATTTCACAAGTATATTACATGTCTGTGTGTGTGTTCTTCTGAATTATTTTATAAGTAGTTTTTATTTTTGGTATTAATCATTAGCTCATAATGTTATAATTATAACTTCTAAGATTGTGCCGGTTTATTATTATTATTTGTTGTCTGCTGCTTGAGCTCAAATTCCCGTGAGCTGGAATGGGCCAGAAACTTGAAACTTCGCCCAATGATTGGAAATGATGTGCATCAACTTTTATTAAAATATGAGCCCCGTCGTTAAAATGCGTTTTTGGGAAGGCCACGCCCCTCACACCGTAAGTCTGATTGACTTGAAATTTGACACACAAGTCCAGCTCCATGTGCTCTACAAAAAAGCCAATCGGACCATGAAGCTCCGCCTACTTAGATTTTTTGCTAACTAGCATAATGTGAAAAACAGTAAATAGAACTTTTGAAAGATTGACTCTATCAACACCAAATTTGGTATACGGCTTCGAGGGATGAAAAGACACATTTTTTACTATAAATGAGACAGATTGGTCAAAAAACCTGGCTGCCAGGGACCAATGTATCTTCGCAATGGGCGGGGTTTAGACATGATTGGCCTTAACTCCCACACCCTTTGCCCTATTATCACAAAACTTGGTGGGTAGATTCACAACAGGACTGGGAATCTGCCTACCAAAGCATGTTGAGCCCAACCAATAGGGGGCGCTATAAATGCTACACATGCGTATCTCAGAGACCGTTGGACGGAATTTTACCAAATTTGGCATGCATGCTCTAGGGGCAAGTATTAACTAATGTCTTGAGTGACATGTTGATATGTGAAAGTAGGCGTGGCCTAATAGTCATTAACCATCATTGTTTGCGTTTTATTAATTTATGGCGACCTGGAAGGACCCAGAGACACGAAACTTGGTACGTTGAATATAAATGACTTCCAAATGCTGCTCCAAAAATGTTATCCCAATCCGTCAGATGGGGGCGCTATAACATAGGGTGTGAACTTCGAAAGGCTCTCCCCGCCAAACCATAAGTGCTATTGACTTGAAATTTTTCATAGATGTCCTCCTGATAGTACTCTACAAAAAAGCCTCTTGCACCACGAGAGCCGCTACTACAGATTTTTTGCTAATTTGCATAATGTGAAAAACAGTAAAATGAATAGAACTTTTGAAAGATTGACTCTATCAACACCAAATTTGGTATACGGCTTCGGGGAATGAAAAGACATACTTCTACTATAAACCAGATTGGTCAAAAAACATGGCCGTCACGGATCAATGTATTTTTGCAATGGGCGGGGCTTAGAAATGATTGGCGGCTATATTTATTTATTGACTTTTTTTGAATATTTTGACTTTTACTGAATACTTTGTGTCTCCATGGTCAGCAAGCTGACAGTTTCAGGACATCCTACCATTTCACAAAAGGGTCAATAATAACTCCTCTGACTGGAGGAAGATTCTTGCAGTCTTTCACCCAAATCTGCACCTCACCAGTCTCCATCCTAGATGGTCTCTTACCTGTGGATGAAGTTACAGATAAAGACCAAAATTGGTGACAAAAGACAACACTGAAAGGAAAGAAGTGGTAAAGAATGAACTGTCATCAACTCACTATGGGACGCCTGTGGCAGGAATCTCAGAGCAACTCTCATCTGTCCTTTGCTGTCCATCAGATGTGAGGGAGACAATGTTGAAGTTTGTGCTGAGACCTTAAGGATTGAGCTGAGGTGAATACATGTCTAATTAAAAGACTTCTTTAATAGAAAATGGCTGCATACAGAAATTAAGCCTTTACCCTGGCTTTTAAGGCATATTCATTTATCTCTGTGTTACTGAAGTCCCACTCTGACAAATCCAAGTCCACCTCACCCAGGAAACTGTTCCGCCCAAAGGTGTCATTGTGCCATACTGAGATGTTCAAATTCTGAGTTTTCAGCATCTCCATTATGACTTTAAACTGTGAAAATAGGAGAAGGCAACAACATGCTTGTAAAATACAGGTGATGATAACTCTGTAAAAGACTAAATCTGGAATGCTTACCCTTAGGATTTCATTGTAGGTGGGGTTTAGTGTCTTCTTTTTCACAGTGGTTTTTCTCTTACCCAACTTTGTTTTATCTGGAAGAAGGTAACATTTCACATACCTGTAAAAAGAAATTGGGAATTACATTTCTGAACAGTGAGACTTCAAATGGCAGCAGGTAAGGACTTTCCTAAATGGTCTTGCATTTTTATAGCACTTTTCCAGTCTACTCCTCAAAGTGCTTTTCAATACATGCCCATCACCCATTCACACACACAATCATACACTGATGGCAGAGGCTGCCATGCAAGGCGCCAACTGCTCATCAGTAGCAATTTTGGGTTCAGTATCTTGCTCAAGGACACTTCGACATGCAGCTGCCAGGAGCCAGGATTCAAACCAGCAACCAATTACTAGACGACCCGCTCTACCTACTGAGCTACAGCTGCCTGTGGCCTTCCTCCAGCCTTTATACCAAGCATCACTGGGTGATATGGTTTACTGTATGTGTAGATGGGTTTGTTAATTTGTGTCATGCAAGTTTTCCTCAGTAAAGTATTATCAAAACTAAGGGAATGATCTTTGATTTCAGAGCGAGAAGAGGGACATACAGGGTACAGTATGTGTATGTATCCATCAAGACTGTATATCTATATACAGTAAATGAACATGAATATTTAGGAACAGTAATTGATGTAAACCTGTCATGGGATAGAAACACAGGTGTCATAAAGGAAATGACTGTAGTTCATGTGGAAGCTTCAACAGTTTGGAGCAGACAGACAAATACTGATATGTTTTAATGTTAATTTGTAGAGTATTTGGACTTTCTGATTCATTCATTCATTTCACTGTCTGTAGTTAAGAAGAACAAACTTAGTAAGATTGTTAATATGTCAAGCAACATTGCAGGTCAACAACAACAGAGTATGTCACTGCTTTGTCAGACTTGATATTCATTGTTGGTGATGATGTGAAGCACTTTGCCGTTAATTAAATAATTTCCCCCTGGGATTATTAAAGTATTTCTGATTCTGATTCTGATTTAATTGTCATAATGTTGTGGTTGTTTTTGTTAAACAATTGTCATTGACACAAAAGAAATTCCGAAAAGGATAATAAACAAACTAACTAAGGTTCTACCACAATTTGGATCATACAGTCTTAAAACAAGCACACACGGGTCAGAGCGGTTCTTCTTGGTTTCAGCCACGGCCAGATCCCTGCAGTGTACCACAAAGATGTGAAACTCTCCAAGTTTCTGGATGTAGTTCGCAGCAAACTGGATGCTTCCATGGACTTCAATGTCACCAATATCTGCAGGGTAAAAGCTGCTGATGCTGCCACTGACCTGTTCATTCATAATAACACATAACAGAAACAACATCAACCTCTCTGGTTCTAACACATTGTTTGTGTAATGAATGATTACATTAATTTGTAGGAAAAAAAAATTCTCATTGAATTCTTTTGACGCCACATCATTTTTTGTTCATTCTGGTGGGAACCATTAACACAAGTGGTACAAGCAAAAAATCCCAAATGAAGCTTCTTTTTTAATCAAAGGATGAGTGTGATTGTATTCCCTGAAAGTTTTTATGGTCATCAAATCTCAATTAAGGCCAAAACCAACAATGATTAAACCCAGACCTGTCTTTTATTAATTTTCCCTAAAGTGGCAAGCTTGTTCAAATGAATAGTTGGGCTTGGAGCTGAGAGACATGACAGGGAAGGGAGTAAACTATTTATAGACTTCACATTGTTGGTTTGGTTCTCTGAATTGTTGACAAAAATGCTGAATATCATCTGCCTTATCCTTCAAAATATTTGCCTACTAGACTTTGAATAGTAGACCAATCAATCAAGTAATCTAATCAAAAACATAGTTGTCACATGACCAACAATAATCGATGATTAAAAGATTCAGACTTAATAGGATTAAACATTGTATTTTTTACCCAAAACATATACTATCAATTGAGCTGCGTGCAGACATACAGGTGACATGGAGACCATTCCCGAGGAGAGACTTATATTAGACATGGAGCTGCCCGTGTTTCTTCTGCAGTCCAGGCTGGTCTCAAAAGTGCTGTCACTGTCTGACTGAAAATATTAGAGGAAAAGAAAGAGCCAGAATGTTAGTTAAACACAAATGTAAAATATTTGTCAAAAATCTGTCATTTGTCAGAGAAGATTTCAATAATGTATCTATTATGTGAAAAGTAAAGTTGGCAGATGTATTAGTTCACTAACTGCAGTGCAGATGTTTAAAACTGGATGTCATATTTTGTTGTGAGTTGCGAAAGTCAGTCAAGAGAAATTTTACCTCCTCCTGCTGAAGAACAGGCACTGACATGCTGGTTTTCATCTGCTCTGAGTTGGAGAGAGTAAAGGCTGATGGTGGCGAAGAAACTGTAAGAAAGATATGACTCTCAATCTTTTACAATTACTAGATAATAAGCTGGAAAAGTGTTGTAAGCTGATTTAAAGAGAGGACTACATGCTAATCATCATTCACACATGGATTAGTTTGTTACAGCACCATGGGACAGCATTATTTACATACCACAATAATGAACTGGCAATACAATAAAGCTTTGTGACCATCAGCTGTAATAAAGATGTACAGAATGTGAATAAGAAAGAGTTGGGCTACTTGTTTGTGAAGTGAGGTTTTCCAGACTTTTGGAAGAGGATGTGCTCCTTGCAGATAATCGTTTCAGAGCTGACGTAACAGGACTAGAGGTCTCTTCATAACCTGCCACAAATGAAACAAAGTCAGCTCTGGAAAATAGAGTCAAGGCAGATTTACACAATTTCAGATTTACTACATTCAACTTTAAACTGTCCACTTTTTAAAGGGAAATTTAAATACAAACATTTTTTATGTGTGAATATGAAACAAATATAAAAAATGACACAACTGAATATATACTAATTCTCAAGCTGACTCACTAGCTATGTTTACATGGACCCTAATATTCCACTAATAATCAGAATTATAGCCCAATCAAAATAAAAATGATTGTCAAAAAGTTGATCTAAATATTTTTGGGCCATGTAAACACACATCTTATCTGATCACTGTATTAATCTCCCATATAAACAGTTAAGTTGGAATTTCTAGGCAGAATGATTTAAATCAGACTGAATAGTGAATGTCCATGTCCACAGCTAATATAATGCTAATTTGTTGATTTGCTTCATGAAAACATCATTCTGATTTCCATTGCTCTATCATTATATTGAAAAAATAGACATGGAGAGAGAATTCAAAAGCTCACTGCTTGAACCTGCCCGAGTCAGAGACCAGGCCGTAGTTGTTGCTTTGTGGCTGAAGTTTCCATCTTTATTTTGCATAATCCAAGAACTGCCCCTTGGAGAATTCCCCTCAGTGGGACTGTCATTCTTTTTTCGCACAAAGTCTTCATGGGCATTTTGTGGTCTGTGGAGGGAATCATTATCAGTAGCAGCAGCTTTCTCTTGTTCAAAAGTGGGAACATAGCATGTCTCCTGTGGCCCGAGGTAGTGTTGATAATCATGAGGAATAAATGATCTGACAAGGTGTTTGAATGACCCCAACTTCTTCTCTGAGGGTTGTTTGGATGGTGTTGGAGTAGATGGGCTTGAACTATTCTCATAACCAGAATAAGTTGCTCCGTCTTCTTGATGTAAAGGGAGAGGACATGAGATGATGTCCTTGCTAGGTTTACTGTCAGTCATCACTGTCTGCATTGCTTCACGAGTGGGACTCTTCCTCTGTCTTGGTGCTGCTGTTGGCTTCCAAGGATGCGCTTCAGCATCCTTAGTTTGAGGGTCGATGTTTATTTGAAACGTTTTCAAGGGAGAGCATTCCAGTCTGGATCTCTTGGGACTGGAGGATTCTCTGGGTAGGACCCTTGGGTGGCAGGTCTTAGATGGACTCCTCCTGACCTTATCATCCTGGTCCTTTGATCTTGAAGTTTGGGATTTACTAGGACTGAGGGGCCTTTCTTGAGCTTCTGTGTCAGCCATGACCTGGTATTGATGCCATGTTGACTGCATATCTGTAGTACTACCAGAACTCCTCAGCTGTGATCTGTCTGAACTCTGACCAACAAAACCCTTGTCTGTTACTTTGAACGATTTCAAAACATTAGACTCAGTTTTGTATGGAGATGTTTGTGCTTCTCCCTCAAACTTATCTCCGCCATCTGAGGATGTTCTCAGATCAAACTTAGGGGAAAACAATTTGTCACTGAATATTGAACAGATAGGTGCTTTGCGCTTGTTGCAATTATCCTGGGTCCTGTATATTCCTGTATTTTCCTTCTCCCACAAATGTTTCAACTCAGTGATTTTGGCTGGCTTGTCTTCTTGAGGACTGGAAGTGGACTGCCAGGGAAAGGAAACTGGAATATCCCCCCTTTGCTTTTGGGTGCTGATGGCTACAGAGAAAGGCTCAGGAGTGATGACACTATCCAGTGGCTCAGAAATCTGTGACTCTGTAACTAAACCTGTTAGAGAGTCACCTGTCTCGTCAAAGAGGATTACTGGATTTGCTCTGTATGTGCCATCTTCTTTAGATAAATTGAGGCTACAGTCAGTCTGTGGTGACAAACTCGTTTCTTGGGATGTGAAAGCAGTACCCTCAACTGCCATTTCCACTTGATGTGAGATATTGTTGCCTATGCTCACCACATCAGAGATAGTCTGAGGACCATGTGAAGCTTCACTCTTGGCAATGTCACTGTGCCCTGCCTCTTCTCTGGTAAATATTATTTTGGGACCAGTTTTTTCTCTCTCCCAGAAAGCATTCAGATTAGACAGTCTCTCTGGAGGCTGAACAACTCTGCCTTCTGTTGCCTCTTGTTGAGCTTCCACTGAGGTCACTGTTTCTTTAAAGGAAGTGTTCTGCAATGCTGTTAGTGGCAGTGTTCTGACCACAGATGGTTTAACTTCTTGTTTGAAACTTGTAGGTTTATACACGGTTGAATTTGCAGGACCTTGGCAGAAATTCTGGGTGTTGCCTGGTTCTTTTGATTTAGATATCTTCACATCTTCTTTGTGTGTACTCTGTACTTCAACAGGTTTAACATTCTCACTTCTAGAAAATCCAAGTTTTCCTCGTCTAGGCTTCGCTGCAAAAGCAGTAAAAGATGAACCCTCTGAGCTGCCATTAGTTGATGGTTTAGTATCTGAGGTGGCCTCAACAGAACTATGATTGCTTTGTTCAGGTAGTTTTTGGTGATGGATGATGTGTCCGGTTGGCCAGTCTATTGTGTTAGCCTGAGTGTAGTGGTCAGGTGGTCCCGATTCCTGCTCAGCAGAAATGAGCCTTAAGAACTCCAACTGACAGGGCTCAAAGACATCTGCAAAGACAGCAACCACCTATTTGATTACTCATGTACAGCACATTATATCCGCTAAACAGTGTACTATATAATTAGTCATCTACTCACTGTACTCACTGCAGTGTTCAATGAAGAATGGCATTTCCTTTAAAAAGTGATCATGAATAGGATTTTAAAAACATGCAGTTTTGGTCCTCATAAGCATTAGTATAATAGAGACACTGAGTGATGCACATGTTAGCAAATCTGACCCACTGACAATGACATTAAATGGCTGCAAAACTTTGACTGCACCACTTGTCTTATTTTTCTACCAATACCTATGGCAGCATAATCATTTTAAATATGAGATAAAACCACAAAAAGGCATCGAGTGAGAGGCAAGAGACAATTGTAAATCTAAGACAGGCAACAGCTTTTCTAAATAAAATGCTGCAGACAGACACAGAGCTGATGCCGTTGAATAGCAAGTAATATTCATGAGTTTCAGATGTAGTCCTACACCTGCCATGTTGGGGACCAACACAGGTGTTTCAATTTGAGTTGTGTTTCTGATTGGTATAGAACTAATTAATTCGTTTGAAACACTTGTGGGTCCCCAATATGGCAGGTGTAGGACTACATTTGAAACTCATGAATATGGTGGATTGCTAAATTATCCTGTATCCTGCACTTGCACTTGCTCGATGTTTGGCTATGTTTGCAACGTTATCAGCTCACTATGCTGATGCCTTGTCTGAAATTGTAACAAAAACTAAATGGTGTGAATAATAAAAATATTCAGTTCAAGCTTCCCGCTGCCATACAACCACTGCTCATGCCAACATGCTGTTTCCAGGAAATGTTTTATCAGCTGAAGCGTTAAAGTTGCTAAAATACGTATTTCTACAAACTGCTGCTTTAAGGCTGAGTGGACAAAATTTAATTAGCAGATTATTAAGGCTGCACTTGAGCCTCACTCTTATACTTTGGGAGTAATGCCACACTTCATTGCACAGACAAATAATAAACCAATGAAGAAGCCACACATGGCATGAGATCTCAGAATTCTGCGGCAGACCAAAGCAGGGTGCAGAAGGGCCCAATACTGTTGTTGCTATTTTTAATATACTCTTTAAGCAGTCATACATGAATGCACACACAAGCAGAATAAATGAGAATATTGCTTGTAAATATCTATGTCATTGTTAGTTATTGTGACTTATTGAATGGTTGTTTAGTTGACTCATTGTTTAAAAACAAAAAAATCTACCACCGAGGACCTGGTGTTGGCCAGCTTCTTGCTCTCTGAGGTATGCCTCATTTTTGCACTTGAGTTCACCTTCCTGAGAATCCACTTGACTATGTCTGAATAAAGGCCTACATGTGCCAACAGTGGTACTGACAGTATTCTCAAGGTGACTATTATTTTCCAGAGCAAATAGACTCATGACAGGCTATTCTAAGGCTCATGGCTCATAACAGGCTGTAACATGGACATGTACGTTATGAACAGAAAAACGAAAATGCTTGAATACGTTTCTGTCTGCAAAAGTTTCCTTCTCTGCCAGTGAGGGAGTAAGCGCACGGATTGACTAGTTTGGACTACCGGAAGACAGGGATGTCAACAAACCGGTATGTAGCTGCTTGCACAAACACACTGTTTTAACCACGTTTTTATTCATTTCAAGCCATACACGCTACAGTGCTGTATTGTAAGGTGTCTGCTGATGTTGCATAGCTTTTGGGGTGATATTTGGAGCATGTTAAGATGCTTAAAACACAGTGTAAAGTCGTGACCCCATATTGTTAGCTGTCAATGCTAACTCTCCGTTCAAGAAGCCCTGTAAGGGGTGGACCAAAAGTGTTCGCATTTTCGGTACTGGCAAGTGAAGTGTAGCTTGAGCAATAAAGCTGCATGTTGAAATCGACCGAAGTTCTACTTTAAGAAATAAGTATTTTAAGAGCTTGTCGTGTGCAACATCCACACATATATACATAACCCTGGTACAGTTTTCAGTGGCGATAGGTTAAAGGTTATCACTTGACCTACTCTGCCTTGTCTAAACGGTTATTTCTTCTTATCTTTCATTTCTGCCACTCAAATATTGTTTTCATCGCTGCTGTGAAATATTTCCAGCCAGCACAAGTCATGCAGTAAAGATTAAGGCTTTGGAATGTATTTATGTGTAATCCTCTGCTCAGTGTGGCAGCCTTGTGTATTTGGTCGCCCCCTTACTTTGACAGCCCCTGGGAAAATCTGTTGTCCCAGTTCACTGCCTTATTTCACAATGTCTGAAAGAAAGCACACTTAGGAATACTGCCGACATTTCTACTGCAGAACTTTGATGAAATTATAAGCTTTTTTAGAATTTTCTAGACCAGAACTATTAACTAGCACTGAGCTGCATGGAATTGTGATTTGTTAACCTTCCCTTTGTGTAAAAGTGCCTGTCTGAAATTGTAACAAAAACTACATGGAATGAAATCAGATCATAAAACTGTTTGAAATGACATGCCAGTACAAGCTTCCCACTGCCATGCAACCACTGCTCATGCCAACATGCTGTTTCCAGGAAAGGTTGTATCAGCGGAAGCATTAAGGACCTAGATGTCATACCGACTAGACTTACATTGTTTCGTAATGTACCGGGTTTCACAATTTGTCCATCAAGCAGTCCACTCAATTCAAAACATAAAACATGACATACCATTAGATCACATATAAAGTAATCGACATACACACACAATACATCTTTAAATTAGCACAAGCCATATCTATATGAAGACTCACCCTCATATGGTGTCTGGGTTTGATCCACAGGTCTGCCCAATAGCTGACTGTCCTGTCCCTCAAAAGTGTGATTTGCAGTGATCTCAGTGTTGAATGGATTTTTTCTTTGCTTCAACAAAATGAGACTGATACATATAACACCTGCAGAACATGAAAACATGGAGAAATACACTGAACTTTCAAAATATTTTGTTTCTCAAGACAGGATCCTACCTTAGTTGGTGAAAGTAAAACTGGTTTGGGTGTATCTTGCAGTGTTTCAAGGTTCCGGTTTTGATATCTATTGGAATAAACAGATTACAAGATTACTGTTTTTACAATTTCTGTAGATAGGATGTACAAATTCATTCTCAGTGGGAAAACATGAGCATGTGAGCTGTGACCATATAAGACTAAGAATTACTGGGGACTATGGAGCCAGTTAGTAAGTATCCATTTACTGTGCACAACTCCACTCACTATCAATCACACCCAAATAATCTGTTCTACTCTGGCAGCAAGTGATGGCATTCAAAACAAACTAAACAGACCTCATATTCATATCATGCGAGGTTACTGTTTTCTAAATGTGTACAGAGATTAAACTGTATACTTTTGAGATTACTGAGTGCTGTAGTAGGCAGTGAACCAAAACTGAGTTTTGAACTTGCTGAAGAACAATGGCTGAAGTGCCACAATAAAAGGAACTGTATGAATAAGGATATGTTTGGTGATATTCTATGTCTCTTTTTGTCAACAAATGTCATGAGCAGAGCCAGCTCAACAATGAATGTACTCTACTTACAACTATCTATCCAGAGCCCAAAATATCTGCGCCTTAGAGCTTCATCACAAACTCACATCGTCAATCCCTTGATCTCAGTCTCGTTGTTGGATTTGTTGACAAAAAAATCAAAACAATTGAATAACACTAGCCTTACACTTTAAAACAACACAATGAGTGATTAAAAAATATTTTACCTTTTCTTGATGCATTGAACATCATATGTATATCTATGTCATTAGCAAATAAGAGTGGCACACAACTGAGCACATACCTCCTGCAAGGCCCAACAGTCCCTGTTAATTCAATAAAGCCTAATCCAATATCAAACACGGTAGTCCTGTATCACTCATCATTTTAAACCACCCATAACTGCTGCACTATAACCTAAGATCGCCTGATCTAGGATCCACGTAAAATTTTAGTCACTCACAGATCAAGATCCATGCATTATTCCTTATGAAATGAATACAAATGTAAAAACAATCCAGCAAATATCTAGCAATGTTAAAGAAAGTGATAAATATTCCTGGATCAGTGAATGGAGTCTATTCTGTGCCAAAACCCATCTTCCATCCAAGTTTCATGGATTTATGTTGAGCAGTTTTTGTATAATCCTGCTGACAAACCAACTGACAAACAAACAGACACATGTGAAAACATGTGAAAACATCCTTGGCCGAGGAAATAAGCCCTTTACAAGGTGAATACTGTTGCAGCAGAAACAAGCTGTAAACACAGCACTGCTGAACTTGTGAGCAAACAGTCACTTTTGCACATATCCAGCACAAAATAAGGCAACAATAGCTGTGTTTCAACAGCAGGAACTTTCCCCAAGGACAAAGAACCATTAAAGTAACTTGGTGCCACCACAGGGATCAGGGTTTTAATTAGGATCCGGAGACATTACTTTACGCCCCAAATCAGTCTCTGCTCAGGAGGTTGTAAATAAAAAACATACAGGAACTTTGTTTTTTGATAATTTTGCTTTAACAAAGCAACTTGGATTTACAGAAGAAAGAATGCAATGGATGGAGCTACATTCTAGGCCTTATTGACAATGGGCTGAAGGAACCTTAGTTTCTTGAAAAGTAGTTCCTAAGACTAAATGTTCTGTGTTCCAAATATGGCAATATCAAAATACAATGAAAGTAGCAAAAGTACTGTTAAAGTGCAAGTAATGATAAAATATGTCAAATCAAATAGTACGTTTTTTCCAGGACATATGATGAAAATAACTACATCTAACTACACGTCAGGCATCTTGCTTTTGTTTTCATCTCTTTTGAGAGTTGCACATGCGCAGTACTGATCAGGCAGTTGGCAAACCTTGTGTGGTGACAAATTAAACCACATCTACCTCACCTCATGGACATTCAGCCCCCAATTGTTATGACATGGGCCTAGAGGAAACCCTGATAATGAGACTCCCCTCTTCCCATCCTCCAAGCACCACCAGAATTAAATGGTTTAATTCAAATATAAAGCTTGTACACAATCACACATGCTGGCAGTCTGGGACAACAGAGGAGAGCCAGGAGAACTGGGAGGAGCCGGCCCTTGAACTCCTGGCTCCAAGGCAGCAACTGATCAGCTTGTCCGGGATCTGAATGTCCATGCTGTGAGATAGATGTGGTTTAGTTTGTGTTTGTCTAATCGGCCTTTAGTTAAGTGTAGTGGTCATCTCTTTTGTTAATTTGTTGTTGCTGCATGTTGTGTTTCTGACTGAGCACCCTGATCAGATAGCTGCTGGGCATTTTCGAGGATTTGCCACTTAATTATTTTGCTTTTCTTATTTTTGGTGGTAGTCCTGAGTGGGGGTACGCATCAGTGTTTTGCAGTTGACCAGGTTCCTGGTCTTCGGTGATGCACTGAGTTGGGCGTTTAAAGATGCCTCGAGCTCGGCAAGACACTGAAGACTAGCTAGGTGAGTTAGCCATCTTGGTAGGAAGGTAAAGTTTGGGTGTCTTTGCAGTTTGTTTCCCTTGTTTTGTACTTTGCACAGCAACATAGTGTGAGATGGCTGCTTTTGTGTTGGTCATGTGATATGTGGCTGTAGTTAATACTTGTGTGCAGTAACTTGTTTGTGACCTTTTGGTTGTGGTAACTGGACTCCACTTTTTTTGGGTCACTTGTGGTTGCAGCTTAAGTGTAGCTGGCGACTACAGAGTGACGCCTTGTGTGTGGTTGTTGCAGTCCACTTTTGGTGTGGTCACATAGGTGTTACTGTTTAAGTGTATTAATTACAGTGAGTGTGTTTGGGATGACGTCAATCCACAGATCAGTGGATCTTGAGTGGTGGGTATGGCTTGACAGTTTGTTTAGTAATTTTGTCTCTTTTGTTACACTCTACATTACAGTAACGGAGGCTCTCCTCTGTTGTCCCAGACTGCCAGCATGTGTGATTGTGTACAAGCTATGTTTTTGAATAAAACCATTTAAAAACACTTTGTTGCTGGTGGTGCTTGGAGGATGGGAAGAGGGGAGTCTCATTTTCATGTTGCGCCAGGGTTGGTGGTAGCACAGGACTAGGTCCCTCTTTTAAATTTAGCACAAACTGAACAATGAGACAGGTGGACAAGTATTAACAAGCCAGCGGCCTTCACTTCAACACACGTAAAAGCATTGCAAGGGAGAAACAGAGCGTGTCCCTCAGGGGTTGTCATCATTGGAAGCTGGAGCCAATAAACACAGAGACTACAGCACAGTAATTTGACACTAGATTAATGCTGATTGTACCCTTTCCCCTTAAAGACAAAACCAGATGGTAGTGGGTGTTGGTGTGTTTCTTGACTTGTGTGAAAGGGGTATATTACTACTGTAGATTATAATTACTGATGCATTATTGATCTCAACCTAGACAGTTCTAATAAGTAAGGTTATCACAAAAAATTGCAGTGGACTAAAAAGTACAACATTTTCCCTCTGAGATGTAGTGGAGTGGGAGTATAAGGTAGCAGAAAATGAAATTAAACTTCAGGATAGTACAGTACAGTCGTAAATGTAGTGATGTGATGTGATGAATGTGTTACCTCCTCTTTCAGACTACTTCCTGCTTTGGTTCTGTGTACTCACGTTTTATTGCTTAGCTGTGTTTGAGGCTCCTGTAGGATTCCACAGAGAACAGATGGGACGAATACTTCTTTTTTCTCACAGCTGACAAAACTGGGTTTCTCAGGCAACATCTGGGAGAGTTCCACTGCAGCAGACAACAAACAGCTACTGTTAAAGAAAGGTAACCATTCATTGTAAAACATGCTTCATTCCAACATAGTTGCCCAATAATTACCTGTCAAATTCATGTGAAACATCTGTATCCTGCCCAGAAGAAATTAACAATGCAGCCTAGGCAGTTTCAGTGGCATATAAACACATTGTTTATCATTCTCTGTTTCAGTTTATGAACCTCAGCCATGTAGCTGTTCACTAAAGGCTCTTCCAAAGGAGAAACACTTAAAACAGATTATTTTTCTTCTCACTGAGGCCTTGAAGCTTTTTCTAACTCTTCCCATGGTAAGATATTGAGGGATGCTGTTATAGATCTCATTAAACCTGTTTTTGAAGGCATCATGCTCATTTTACAATGAGAGAGAGAGAGAGTGAACCAATGCTGCACATAGCAGACTCACATATAGTCAGCGGTTTGTGTGTGTGTTTCTGTTTCATGGAGGCCCTGATAATGTCAGAGCCATGGATGCGATCCTGATGGCGAAGCTGCTTGGTCTCATAGAACCATTCTCCAGTCATATACCTCAGTTGGCCCCTGTCACTGACAGTCCTCTGGAGGTTCCTGAATACAGAAACGTAAGAGAGAAATGGATATGAACATTAATTTCTAAATATTAGTATAAACAAATAAAGAATATAATTTAGTGTCTTTGCAAAAATGTACAAGAAAACCTCTGCTGTGCTGCAAGCAAAATGTTCACATACACTGGAACTTATAGCGATATGTACTTTCTACAAAGACTTGACTGTAACAGATCAAACTTGGAGACAAGTTAAATACCCCACCCAGATCTGTTGAAACATGTAGCAGCTGACACAAGCAACTCACTGGACACGCTGCTCCTCAGCCTTCTTCAACTGAGCATCTCTTCTTAACACAGCCAGGATGGTCTCCTGCTCCTCCTCAGACAGGAAACTCAGGTCGATCATAGTACTGAGTTTTTGTCTTGCTTCATACAGTTTTCCTTTTCAAGCTGCTGAACGCCTTGTTCTGTTCTCCTAAATCTAGTCAGTGTCGGTCAGTGGTTTACATCGACTGGGTGATCGGTGCTGTCCATCAGGAAATGTTTAGCTGGAGTTGTTTTCTGCAGCCATCTTTGACCCTCTGTAGACCAGTGTGAATCTAAAAGAATACAGCAAGAATCAAGGGGAATTTGTATCCAAGATTCACAGAAGAATGTGAGAGAGACTGTTTTTCTGTTAGTATTCTCTGACAGATTGTTAATAGAAGAGCAGAAGATTAATTTCCTTTATTGTGGTAGCTGGGATATAACTTATGTCCTCATCACGGTCAAATTTACTTGAGAAAAAACTTAGGATAAAACAATTAAACAACCATTTAAAGGAATACTTTGTAGAATATGGCCTATCCTTGACTTAAGCTAGCTACTGCTCATACCTGCCAATATTATGCTGTGAAAAAAAGGGAGATTTTCTGGGGTATCACAATGAAGCTGAAAGATTAATGGGGGATATTTCCAATCAGGAGCTCAGTGGGAAAAAAGGTTAATAATAGGGAGAGTCCTGTGAAAATCAGGAGTGTTGGCATGTATGTTAGCTAATTAGCTCATGGCTCAGTTAGTCATTGAGCCAGTGGTGGGGATAGGAGAGGCATGAGGCAACAGAAGAGAGAGAGTCGGGCATCAACAGGGGGTGAGCTGGAATATTTTCACATTTTAGGCTGTGAACTGAGGATTTAAATGAAGTTTGTATTACAATGAGTTAACAAGGCCGTTAAGCTCATCTTAGTATTTCTTTCCTGAGTTTGTGATTCTACTGTGATGGGCTGGGGCTATAAACAATTCCTTGTTTAAGCTAATTTTACGAAGAATGGGGAAATTATATCTGAACGTGAAATGGAATCAGATGATATTAATAAAACATGCAGCAGATTAGTTCTCAAACAAAAACAAAAAAAATCACCTCATGAAACTTGACACAGAAAAGGAGTCCACAATAAATACATGATTGGACACATCTTGTCAGAGTACTGAGCACTGATTAGTCTTCAGATATTGAAGTCACTACAGCAGCTTGATAAAACAAGCTCCTTTGCCTGGACATGTAATGCTCATAGACTGCTGAACATTCTCTTTAAAAACATTCTTCCTTTCACACCCCTCCCTCCCACTGTCTCCCACATGACACCAAAAATACAGTATCTCTAAGAAAATAGATCAGTGTTTGACAAAGACAGCAAGGATATGATGTCTGCCTGATTAACAAGGATACTGATTTATAGAAAAACAAGGACACAACTTCAGTTTGTTTATCTCTGCAGTGCGACATCGGTTCAAATTTTATATTAAAAAAAAAAAATACTCTAATGCATTAAAAGAAGCACACTTCTATCTATTAAATGTTTTTGCCAAAAACAACAGATGTCAATCAGCTACAACTAGGGAAATGTGATGATGATTGTGACTTTGTTGTATAAATAGGTGTGGTTACACAGGCTGCCATTGTTTATTCATTACCCAAGTTAGGAAGGTTGTAATCACGTCTTACTCTCAAGTACAAGGCTGCATTAAAACTGAGCCACAAGAAACAGTTAGTCCTCCGTAAGGTGACTCAGGTTCATGTGGAAAAAACTGAGTATGTTCTTTCTTTCCAAGAAAGAAAGTTGCTTGTCTTGTTTTCCAAGCTTTGAAAGATAGAAATCTGTTTCCTTGTCATGGTATCTGTGATTCCCCTCATCACTGTCTGACTCTCTTGAGAACACTTGAGCACATATACTGTAAATATACTGTCATAGTGATTACCTAACAAGTGATTAACTACCACATGCTATTACACTAACTCCAGCCTGGTACCTCACTTTGTTTCCTCTGTCTCCGTAGCACCAGGTTTCAAAGATTCAAAGCTGAAGTGTGGGTACAAATCCTTGCTTGGTTTGCACTTACTGAATACTAAGTCAAAATGAAGCATTAAAAAGCAAAAACATATGTCTTTTTTTGGCTGTTGGTTGGATAAAATAAGCAAGTTGAAGACATCACATTGGCCTCTGGGTAATTCTGATGAATATTTATCAAATGTTTTTGACATTTTACAGACTCAACAACTATTGATTCATCAATAATGAATCATTATTGACTGCGGACGTTTAAAAGTTAACAGCAGAAAAAACAATGTTTTATCCTTTTATATAGACAGAGTGCTGCATTTCATGTCATGTTCAGTTAATATAACTGCCTCCATATTCAGATACTATGAGGGTCAAAACAGTAGTTGCCCAAGTTAAAGATCTACACCATATTCCTGTTGGGGGTTTTATCAAGTTTATACAATGAAATATATAATGAGTTTGTTGTAACATGTGCAATCTGCTATGTCACCACTCATTACAGAATGTGTAGCTTAGCATTCATGTAAACAGCTGAAACTTTTGGCTGCTCTGACCAACAGCACTGCTCATCTGGATCAAAAAATAATACTTCCTTCCTTTCCTGGGACTTTCACTCAACATTCCTCTGAAACTGCACTGTCATCCCAGTTCTTCATCTTATCAGTGTAAGAATAACACCATAGAGGGGGGTATATCATTTACAGAAGAGAGTTACTGTGAAAAGTGAAAAGTTAGAAAGCAGTCAGCTCACCTCTCGCAGTCCTTCCTTGCCAAGTGACAACTAAACTTCAACTGGATTCGGAGTTGCAGCAGGTGGGAGGAGCAGCACACACATAGCAGCAGGAGGCAGCAGAAAGCAGCTAGAAAGTCTGCTTTCAGGTACAGCCTGTCATAACCTGCCTGCTGCTCATCTCATGTCAACATGTCTGAATGGAAACATATTCATCAACACATTGAAAAATGTTTAATACATTGTTATACATTGCTTTGATTTGAACTTGTTCAAAACTTGTATGATTTGAAGTCTTTTTATTATGTTTATTTTAATTATCTTGTTTTCTGCTTTTAAGTACCTTGAGAATGCAGTGCATACTCTGTGAAAATGTAAGCTGTGTGACTAGCATTATCCTTATCACTAGATACTCTATTAGGTGGATACCTGTGAAAAAATGTAATAAAATTATCAGACAGTTTATGTTCCTGGCAGAGATCTGGGCTTGGTTGACTCAAGTCACTGTTTTAATGACTTGCAACTTGACTTAACAGAAGGTAAATGACTTGAGACTGGACTTGGACTTAAAAGTTTAAGACTTGTGTAGCACTGTAGATATTAGCAGATAGCTAGGACTAGTTGATAGGCTCGGAAAATCAGTTTTAAGACGAGCACTCAAGAATAACAGACCACAGACCATGACGTAAGTTGGAACTGCCAGCAAATTTATATTATCCTCAAAAATAGCAGTAGACAATACACACATAGAATATGGTACCAGACAACATACATATGGACAGAGGAATCTTGTACTCAAATCCCTTAAACAACAAAATAAAACCTAACCTCAGGAAAATATTGTTTCTCCTTATTTTGTCCCTTTTTAAATTTATATCAACCCTATTTGAGTTAATAAATCAAGTTCAAGTGGGATCCTTTAAGTTGTTATCTTAATTCTAGTTTCTCGTTTCTTTGAGTCGACTCAGTTATAGGTTCTCATGTTATTTCGGTTAGGCCTATTTTAGTCTTTCTCGTTGATTTCACCAAATACCTAAATCTTTACAGCAACACAACAGTTTACATTACCAATTTAGCACAAAATAAATGAAAACAGAAAATGAAACTTAACAAGATTAAACTGAACTTTCACAGATTGACATCAGTCAATAAACTCAAATTTCCACAACTCTGTGTGTATACTCAGTCCTTTGATAGGTCCTTTAAAAGAAAGAAAAATCCGAAAGAATCCACTGCCTGCTGCAGCACTCAACTGAGGGATTAGTCCTACCAAAAGTCAGGTGTATGAATCCGTCAATAAACTCAAATTTCCACAACTCTGTGTGTATACTCAGTCCTTTGATAGGTCCTTTAAAAGAAAGAAAAATCCGAAAGAATCCACTGCCTGCTGCAGCACTCAACTGAGGGATTAGTCCTACAAAGAGTCAGGTGTATGAATGTCCAAATTCAGGGGCAGCATCCTTCAAGGACCCATCCTTCGCCGCCAGCAAAGGCAGGGTCCTTCAGAGAGACCTGCAGGCAGCGTCAGCCTGTTGTGAAATGGGACAGTCTACCCTTCGCAGCATTTCCTGGTTGCGTCACCAGATGATCCCGCCCCTACCCGTACGTCACTATTTATGCAGCCCAGGTCCGCGAAAGTGACAAGAAGAGTAAAGTTTGACTGACAAATCTGTTTGAGCTTCAGGAATTCCTGATTTCCTTTTTGGGCCTCCTGCTTGTGGAGGAAGAGGAGAAGCGGCTCTGGTTTATCTCCGGCTGAGAGGACCGTGGAGAGGTAAACCTGTTATTGAACCCACAGTAATGTTATCAATATTATCAATATTAGCTAGCTAACAGTTTGGGGTCATTAACATGCCGATACATTACGTTAATGCTGACATATAAACTGCTGATCGCCACATATGGTTTTATTTTAATTTTAAAGGCATTGTATTTAAAATGTTTGGTAGATAGTTTTGTTAGTTGTAATTTATTATTATTATTATTATTATTATTATTATTATTATTATTATTATTGGAGTATGAAATTATAATTCTTGCCTCTTTCTTAAAACATTCTTAGTGACATGGCAGTCATCTGAGTCAGAACTGCAGACCCAGTTGATGGACGAGGTGGTGGACAGAGGAGACTGGACCCCCAAACACCCCGAGTACCGACCCAGATGATGTCCTACTGACACCATCCAGCCCAGCAGCACTGCAGGAACTCCTGCTCAGCCTGTTACTGTCCATCATCTCTAACTGTTTTAATATTGCTTTTTATAATAATTGTTTTTGTTAATAGTGAATAATAATCTGTAAATAGTTATTTATGCTGTAATTTTGTAAATAGTTGTAAATGTTAAGATCTTAAAAAATAAAAAAACATTAAATCCCTTGTTGTCCCTGAAAAGTAGCACTTGATGCCGTTTGCTGTTATAAATTGTACTTAAGCTGTACATACTGAATGGAATGGACAAGGTGCAACAATACAACAATATTTTATTTCATGAATTATATAAAATGAATAATTATGAACAAATAATATAAAAAGAACCTATACATTAACTAAATAACAACAGATATAATGTCAGGATTGTCCTCTGGAGCAGAGAAGAGCCTCTCAATCCTCTCTGAAGCCTCATGTCCTCCTTCATCCTCCATCCTCCTCGAAGCAAGAGAAAAGGTCAACATAAGATCACATTAACACAGCGATGCAAAGATTTACAAAAAGTGACATCAGGACTGTCCAATCGGCTTTTTATTATCATATATTTAAGCAATATTACCCTCGAGGGTGTGCTTTAACGTCATTTGAGCACGACAGTGATGTGGTCGAGCAAGCAGCACTGAAGTGCTCAAATGACGTTAAAGCACACCCTTGAGGGTAATATTGCGATTATACAACTAAGACCAACACAAATAAAATGCATCATCAAAATATATCCATGTTGATGGACATTTTGCTTTCAAATTTTAAAGGTTTTTGCCAGTGTGCGTCGCGTTTCCATGGAAACACATGGGGTCTGACTAATAACGGAAACAAAATCAATCACGTCAGTAGACTCATATGTGTAATGGAACGCAGTTTACCACTCCAGCAAATAATCCAACCCTTAGTAACGACCTAGCAACAGAAAGGATTTTGTAGTCCCAGATGAGTGAACTCTGAGCTGACGTTAATGTTTTATCGCCGTCTCGGAATTTCCCGAACTACCGTAAAATACCAAATACTAGCTGGGGTGTTTATTTGTTTAAGTCACTTAACAAACTAAGGGATTTATTTGGGACCAGGCGGCAACTTGAGAAAGGCATTTAATTCCTTCCTCTGAAAAATCTGGGATGAAAATGTATAGTAACAAATTTCTCCAGCTTCTCTGAGAATTCTCTGGCATCCTTCTGCAAGTGAAGTTGCATCTCTGCTGTCACTCATGGTGGCGTACATTTGTTTCGCCATCGCCCTGATCATTTTGCGGGGCACTCTCTCGTGGCGTGCCCGTTTGCTGATAACTCATTCCCGCATGTTTATCTCAGGCTCCTCGCTCGCCTTCTTCCTCCCTCCAGCAGGCAGCCTGGTCCTGTTGCTGTCCTCCTCGGACAGCTTCGTTAAATTTTTTCACCAATCTCTCACTCTCTTGGGTCGACAGAGAAACATCTACTTCTCCCGAGTTTTCCTCTGCATATTTTACAGAAATAAAAGTTTGAATTTTAAGCCGTACTTATTTATTTTTTTTGCTCCAGCTCTGACAGTTACTACGTTGCCATGGAGATGGATACACACAGACTTGGCGGAGTAATATTTTGAGTAATGAGTTAGGCGTGCTTTCATGCTGATTTGAGCCAGAGTGATAGAGTTAACATGGTAGCGGGGGCTGCTGCTAATGGTCTGCAAATTGGCTGCTAATTTAGTCCTTCTCCTGAGTTAGTTTTTTTTTGGTTCTTCATGGTTGCAGTGTCATGGATCACCTGCCCCTGTTTTTTGTTTTTCTTGTTCACACACACAAACGCACATTCTTGTTGTCTGTCATTGTTTAATAAAAAAATACTTTCTTTGAAAACATTGATTTGTATCAGCCATCCTTACACTCAATAACTGTAACAGGAGTTACAAGTGTTTTGTTATTTGCTTAAGTTACTTGAGTTGAGTTACAGCTAACGTTACGAACCCAGAACCACAGAAAAAAATCTTAATAGCTGTGCACTTCCTATAGACCCAAGCATGCAGGCGTAAATTAGTTTTTTTTAATATTCTGTAATAGTTTTGATAATATATGTATGGCTTAATCTTAAATATTCTAGTAATATTCTTAGTCTTATCATGACCATGTTTCACGTTGTGGTCCTGGGGTGGCCACTTTCATCAGAAGAAGTGAGATAGCTGCTGGTTGAATGCTGAACGGACCACGGCAGGCTACAACGAAGGTAAGCTAACAGCTGAATCGTCGTCAACCTGCCTCTCAAAATACAAAACTGATATTAAGAAAAATGTAATAATGCAATAACAGCTGGAATAGTACTTGGATGTGTGTTTTTTTTTTTATATTTACCATTCAATAACTAAATCGCTGCTGTCTGTCCCATAGAAGAACATGACAGCCAGCCTGTGTTTTGGAACTATTGGGGCTCACATGAACCACGTGACTGCCCCGGTGGTGACATCACAGAGTGTCATAACTCTTTCTCTCTATGGCACTGATTTGAGCACGGTCGAAATGTTTTGTTGACCAATCAGATTGCTTGGTCGGAACTACTTGTTGTATAATATTGCATTACTTCCATCCAGCCGGCGGAATGTTTCGCCCTGTGAACTAATGTTGTTCTGACCTCGGACAGTGACGAAGCTCTCTGTTTGCTCCCTAAAACACAATCAAATGTAAAAGATTTTTGTGTTACGTCAACAGACAAAAGAGTTCTACTACAGCAAAAAAATATATCTAGGCTAATCATCAGGATAAGGATAATCATAAACTTGGCTCTTTATTCCAACTAGACTTTACACGGATCACAGCCTGATCTAAATCTGTTCATCTTGGTCCATTTATGTACATGAAGTAAAACGAGTCTATAACATCTCCACAGTCACAATACGTCAACCTCTGAACGTCGAATGGTTGAAAGTAAAAGGCATTAAGTTAAGCATTACCAACATATTTTAACTGATATTTTGAGGTTTTGAGGTCCCTTGAAGTTTAACATATCTGGCGTTTGACGCTCAAATGAGTAAAAACCGAGTATAGACCCAATACTTACATTTAAATGAGAGATCCGCGGCACTTGAGGTCCCAATTATTTATTTATTTATTTATTCTCTTTGGGCGCGCAATGAATCTTGGGCAATTTGTTGCCACGAAGGATAGTAGCGGTGTGTCCTCCAGGAACAGGCAAAAGAAGGAGGCATTTGTGGGGAGCATTTGGAGCACACTTGAATTTGGACAGGCTTAATGCGGCTTAGTGACGTAATTGCACTTCAAATACGCACTCCGAAGGATGCTGCCCCTGAATTTGGTCACAGCCAGTGTCTTTATCCCTCAAATGTCAGTTGGTTCACACGCAGACTCTCATCTGCTGGGTTTCTCCATTGGGTAGCTCGCCATCTTCTTTTCCACACTGCCAGTGGACAAACACCGAGCAATCCTCTCAGCTGGACATAAAAACCTGGCCTGCTGTACAGCCGTACAACAGGGCAACATACATAAACATGTTTAGCCTTGCATATTTCTTAATAAAAAGGTACACTTGAGCTGAACAGCATGTAAATAAATCTTAATTATACAACAAGTAGTTCCAACCAAGCAATCTGATTGGTCAACAAGACATTTAGACCGTGCTCAAATCAGCATGACAGCATGCCTGACTCATTACTCAAAATATTACTCCGCCAAGTCAGGGTTTTCCCTGCCATTATACGGCTTAGGCGCGGCGCCCAAGCATTTTTGCCTCCCGCCTAAGAGAAAAAATTGAGCAGGTGAGCAAAAATAAATAAGAGCCGCATTGCGTCCCATTGATCTTTACACGTTGCCGGGTATTTCCAAAAACGGACATTTCACCTTCTCTGTTTAAAAAAAACCCTGTTTACACCTATCTGTTTTCAAAAAAAAATTTCGTTCACCCGGCGTGTGTGTCTGCGTCTGTGTGTGTGTGTGTGTGGCGGTGTGTGAGTGGGCGGGACGGAGGGAGGCGAGTGCGCGTGCCACAACAACATGGAGTGAAAAGCATTTAAGGGAGTACCAGAAAACGTCCTGGTGAGTAACATTAGCCCAGCTTACACTTAAGGCTGGGCAAATAACCGAAAATATACCGAAACCATCGGTTATGGTTATTACTTTCCCCTGCTACCTGTGTCTCTGACAGCAGCAGCTCCACCGCTGAGGAGAGGAACAGGCTGCTAACGTCAGCTACTGCTTGGTCCTTTCGATGGGGCTCTACTATAGCTTTATTCCGCTTTACTGTTAGTTATAAAAAATGTAAATGCAATGTGAAATGTTAAAATATAAAAAGGCGTTGCTGCTTTAGTAAGTTTCTATAGCATGCTGTTACTTTAGCTAGCATAGCTGCAGCCGAGTGAGGTAGGGAGCTAATGAAGTGAGGGAGCGTGACAGAAAGCATAGATTTGCCCACACACCTCCACCCAAGTCTATAACTCCACATTAGACCTCTCAATCTGAAACAGTGATGTTTAAAACACAGCAGCAATATTATGATCTCTTAAAGGGCGATATGTCACACAGAAGCCGTTTATAGACATGTGAGAGAGAGGGAATGTTGTTCATTATTAAAAATTTTGTTCAATAAGATTTTGTGCACATAGCCATTTTCAATAAAACATTTAAAAAATGAAGACGTGTGCACTAGATTTAGCAGACAACCTACTGCCATCTGTAATCCTGATAACACAAAACACAATACACAAACAACAATATACAATTAATAAACAGAGCTGTTCCCTCAACTGAGTCTGGCTGCTGCTATAGCACTCACTGCCCCAGTTCAGACTGCAGATGTGGACAGGCTCTTCTCAGCCCTCAAGCTAGTAAGAAATTTTATATGAAAATATTATTATTCAAAGAAGGAAATTACACAAATTAAGATGCTGATGTTCAAGGTTAATCTAATTTTTATGTGAAGACACCTCTGCGAAACAGGCTGAGAGATTGCCACCTACATGTCTGCTGCAGGGTGGCAATTGATGGCCCTCAGCCAGGAACTTTTAAGATGGAGAAGTTTGTTCGGCGCTTCTACAGAAGCAATTCAACCAGAAGAGTAAAATGTTCAAAAGGGGGCTGGGAATTATGCAAATAAAGGGTAAATTACAACTAAAGCAAATTGAGTCTGTTTTTTAGTTACCTATAGTAATGATAGTGGTCAAAATAATGTGAAATTGCACAGTTTTTGGTAAAAAAAAAAGCTTTTTAAAAAAATGTAAGGCCGAGGAACGCTAACCCCGCTTCTTCAGCTGCCCACCCCTCTAAGACCTCTAAAAACTCAGGGAAAACCCTGCAAGTCTGTGTGTATCCATCTCTATGGCAACGTAGTAACTGTCAGAGCTGGAGCAAAAAAATACGGCTTAAAATTCAAACCTTCTGCTGTAAAATATGCAGAGGAAAACTCGGGAGAAGCAGCCGCTAGACGTTTCTCTGTCGACCCCAAGAGAATGAGAGATTGGCGATAAAATAAAACGGAGCTGTTCGAGGAGGACAGCAACAGGGTCAGGCTGCCTGGTGGAGGGAGGAAGAAGGCTAGCGAGGAGCCTGAGATAAACATGCGGGAATGAGTTATCAGCAAACGGGCACGCCATGAGAGAGTGTCCCGCAAAATGATCAGGACGTAGGCGAAACAAATGTCCGCCACCGTGACTGAATGCAGTGATGAGGAGTTTGCAGCTAGTGCTGGTCTCTAAATCGATTCCTCCGCTGTGACAACTTCACTTGCAGAGTTTTGAGAGGAAGGAATTAAATGCTTGTAACAAATTGCCGCCTGGTCCCAAATAAGTGACTTAAACAAATAAACGCTCCAGCTATTATTTGGTATTTTACAGTAGTTCGGGAAATTCCGAGACCACGATAAAACATTGACGTCAGCTCAGAGTTCACTCATCTGGGACTACAAAATCCTATCTGTTGCTAGGTCATTACTAAGAGTTGGATTATTTGCTGGAGTGGTAAACTACGTTCCATTACACATATGAGTCTACTGACGTTTTGTTTCAGTTATTAGTCGGACCATGTGTTTCAATGGAAACCCGATGCACACTCGCAAAAACCTTTAAAATTTGAGAGCAAATGTCCATCAACATGGATACTTTGATTATACATTTTATTTGTGTTGGTATTAGTTGTAATACTTCAGTGCTGCTTGCACTGAAGTATTACAAGCGCCTCGGTCCTGACCGCATCACTGTCTTGCTCAAATGACGTTAAAGCACAACCTCTCGGGTAATATTGCTTAATTATCAACTCAGTCCGGACCGCGTAACAACATGGCGGCGGCCGTGCTCCACACTTTACTAGAGAGACTATCTTGAACATGCCTCTGCATGTAGCTTCTTAACTCGCTCTATACAAATAAAAACCCATAAAACACTAAACAAAGTAATTTACGCTTATCTTAGCTTAGCTATTGGCATTTTCCATTGCACATTTAGCTTGACAACACGAGAGATAATATGCTAATTAACACAGAAAAGATCGGGTTTTTTTAACTCACCAAATCCTTGTTGGAAAAAAAAATAAAACACAGCATCCAGCAATGCACACGGAAGGTGAACACAAAATACGTAAAACCGAGTTTCACATTCCTAAAAAATTCACTTCTTTACACTTATTTTTTTCGTCTCACTCGGTCCGCTAACGTTACTCCTCCGGTCGCTTGTCTGTTGCGATCAGAGGCTTTCTCTCTCTATTTCTCGTCTCTCTCCACTGCGTGGTGCTGCAGCTACCTGATTGGCTGTTACCGCTGCACGCATTAAAGGAAAAGTACGCAAAGTAAAATAGCAGAACTGAACTGTAAACTACTTTTTAATGAATGTAAATTGTAAATGAACTTTATTTGTATTTGTAATTAGTGTGAATGCTGAAGGCATTTACACTAATTACAAATACAAATAAAGTTCTTCTGGAATTTTTTTAAGTTATTATTCATGATTCCATACGTTTTTCAGCAGGTTTCTTCTCCTTCAAATCTTGAGCGATTCAAACCATTCAAATATCAAAATGTGCAGCTTTTTAAGGACATTACTGCTTGTATTCTTCTCGTTTCTATCTTTTATACTTTTGGAAATATTAAGCTTTTTCCACAATTTTTTTCTCATTCATCCTTATGGGGAATTTTTCAAATTTCATTCTGCTATAACTTCAGCATACCTTCAGCTATTCAAACCATTCAAATATTAAAATGTTCAGCTTTTTCAGCTCTTTCAGTCATGAGCTTTTCACCTTTTCAACTTTTTCAGAAATTCAGCTTTTTCCCCAAAAAATTTAACATTGCCGCAAAGGGAAAAGCTTCAAATCGTCTTCAAAACTCATCACCTTTCAACCTCTTTTTACTCATCATACATTGAGCGAGAGACACTATTAATCTTCCGGAGTTTATTATTATTATAAGTGTGAATGGTGAAGGCATTCACACTATTGTTCTTCCGGAATTTATCATTAGTGTGAATGATGCAAGCATTCACACTATTGTTCTTCTGGAATTTATTTTTCTTTCTTCTTCTTTTTTTTTTTTTATTATTCCTGCTTCCGTACGTTTTTTGTCCGCTTTCTTCTCCTTCAAATCTTGAGCTATTGAAACCATTCAAATATCAAAATGTTCAGCTTTTTAAGTACATTACTGCTTGTATTTTTCTCTTTTCTACCTTTTATACTTTTGGAAATGTTAAGCTTTTTATGCAAAATTTTTCCCATTCATCCTTATGGGGATTATTTCAAATTTCATTCTGCTATAACTTCAGCATACCTTCAGCTATTCAAACCATTCAAATATTAAAATGTTCAGCTTTTTCAGATCTTTTAACCGTCTTCTTTTCAGCTTTTCAACTTTTTCAGAAATTCTGCTTTTTCCCAAAAAATGTTAACATTGCCGCAGATGGGAAAAGCTTCAAATCCTCTTCAAAACTCATCGCCTTTCAACCTCTTTTTGCTCCTCATACATTGAGCGAGAGACACCATTCAAACTTTAAAGCACTCAGCAGATCTTGAACTATTGGTCCTGTATTCAGTTTTAAAAAATCTTGTACGGTCTTGAAATAATCGCAGTTTTAGTTTGAGCGACTTTTAGCCCGTCTTCTGCGTTTATAATGGGTGTGTATTGCGTTGGCTAGAGTGAGTGACATCACCAACTGCCGCACGCCAAAGTGTAGAGCTGCCACGAAAAAAAATGGACACATTTGTTTTCAGCTTGAGTTTGATCCCTCACCTTTTACTTGACATAGACAATATATACATAGAAATGTAGGAAATCTTGTGGGCTTTCAGCTGATTTCTCATTTCAGATGTGGGACTTACGGTTTTGGATCTAGAAGCCCGAGACCGACAGCAACTCTCAATCCTGTCCCATAAGCCGCAATGTTAATTTTGAGCCAAATTTTCTGGAAATTAGTAGACGGTACCTGATTTGTCTCTCGCTCTCCCGCCCTCATTTTGCACTCTTCAGAAATAAAAACGACATGGCCGCGTTCAGCAACTCCTCCTGTCACTCACCATACAATTATTTTGACGATAACCCTCACAGTTTTTTCAGAAATCGCAGGAGTTTAGGAGGCGTTTTCCCATTCATTCCTTATGGGGGACATTTTCGTCTCTGTCCCTGGTCCTGATACAGCATGTCTGCAGCCATTTCAAGCTCTTTCTGCCTTTAACTTTTCACCTTTTCAGTCTTTTTTCACCTTTTTAATCTCTTTCAGCCCTCATACTCTGCAACTTTTCGGCCTTTTTCAGTCTTTTTTCACCTTTTTAAGCTCTTTCTGCCTTTAAACTTTCCACCTTTTCAGTCTTTTTTCATCTTTTTAATCTCTTTCTGCCACCATACTCAGCAAGTTTTTGGCCTTTTTCAGTCTTTTTTCACCTTTTTAATCTCTATCAGACCTCTTAGTCTTTTCAGATATTCATCTTTCTGCCTTTTCAACTCCATCAAACATTCCGCTTCATGTTCACCTATGAAAATCTTCAACTTTTTCCAGTCTTTCAGCCCTTTTCAACTTTTCTGTCTCTTCATCTTTTTAAAATGTTCATCTTTCTGCCTTTTCAGCTTCTTCATACATTCAGCTTCATGTTCAGCTACAGAAACTGGTCAGCTATCAACATGTTCAATGTCGGCCTTGACCTTTTCAACTTTTCAGCTTTTCGACTTTTTCAGCTTTTCGGAAGTACATTCAGCAGATTTTGCTTCAGACTTCAGCATTCACACTGTATTTTCGTAGGAAATGCAAATTTTTCTAGTTTGTATTTAATAATCATGTAACCTGCTACTTATTCATTGGTTTAAGGATATATTAACCATGGTTACACTTGACTTGAGAAATCATGACTCAAATTATTTTATGTTGAGTATTTGATTAATTTTGAAGGGTGTTTGAAGGGAAGAAGAAATCTGCACACCTGAGTCTGTTCACAACTGAGATATTCTGCAAACAGGCAAACATACGTACAGTCCAGTGTTGTAGCCTGGTTGTCAGTATTTCACTGTTCAAAGTGATGGGGAGGGAATATTGTTTGATTGAGAAGAGACTAAGAAATATATAAGGTTTTAGAAAGTTATTTGTTTTTTGTTTGACTAGAATACTTTGATTTGATATAATTAATTACAATATAAATTAAATCTAGGGTTTGTAACTTTTGAAAAAAGCACAACCCATTAACACCAGATAAACACTGAACATACAGTAATGAAATAATAATCCATCAGTTTTAGGAGATTTTTGCGGCCCTGGTGGTCTACCTAGCATTCTATTTCCTGTATGTGGTGGTTGTGTGGTGGTCATGGGTTGTGCTTTTTTGCAGTTGGTTTGTTAAAACAAACAGCCATAGCCAGAGCTGATACAGCAGACTGGGAGCTGTATTTGCCCTGGTAAATACATCGACCACTTTGGCTGTCACAACTGCACTATCTCTGGAATTGTTACGTCGAATAAGCAGGCTAGTTAGCGGAACAACAGCAGGGCAGCCTGGTGGCAGCAGATGAAGGCCCGTTGGACATATTTAGAATTACCTCTCACATACATATATACCAAACTAATTTACATACTATACTGAAAACCACCTTACACATACAAGTGAAATGCATTCATACATACAACTGAAACACTGAAACAGCTGAAAAATGATTTGCTCGTATAAAGAGTTGGAAAGCATATATCCAGGCCCGGACTGGCCATAGGGAAAACCGGGTGTTGCATGAGTGGTGTAACTCTTTTGTGAATAGGGCGGTGCGTGAGGTGTGCGTAAGGTGTGAGTGGGCGAGCGAGAGCGAGGGATTGTGTGTACCTGCAGAGCGCAGACAGTGAGTGAATGAGAGAGATAAGGAGCGATTTAACAGTGGTAGCGACAAGCACAAGCTGTACAGTATATGTTATTGTTGGTGGCGAATAAACGCTACGGCTCCTCAAAAGGACAGCAAAGCTTCCTGGCATTATTTCACTGACCAACGACTCATGATAGGGGGTTCACCCCTAAGGCTCAGACAGACTTCAGCCCTGGAGCAGAGCTCTCCCCTGCGCTCCCCGACCACGGTCTGGAAGCTGAGCAGGAACGGTGCAACACGGGAGTATTCCCGAAGCGCTGGCCTATGATTGGCCTGCGTCTCTCTCTCTCTCTTTTTTTTTTTTTTAACAGGCTGCCGGTCACCCGCTGTCGCGGCTATCTGACTTTTTTTCTAAGTCAGAGAGGCAGGCTAGGCCAATCAGAGGCCCCTCAGGCCAGTAGCATGTGAGGAGGACAAGACGATTGGTTTGTTTCGATTAACACCCGCCCCAACAGTCCGTCAATCAACCACACAGACAGCGTGGGGAGGAAGCGGTGTGTGACGTGTGTCTGGTACCTGCTGCGGTGTGTGTGTGTGTGTGTGTGTAGTGAGCGGACCGGGAGAGGAGACAAGGCTTCGATGATTAGATGATGGACCCCAACCCGGGTAAAAAAAAAAAGAGAAAAGGCAGTGAGAGGGAGAGAGAGAAAAAAAGAAAGGCGCTGGAGGATGACGCGGCCAAATGCCTCAAATTGACCAATTTCTTCTTCCAGAAGCCTAAACTAGTAGTTCCTCAGCCACGAGGACTACAGAACAAAGATCAGGGAAAAAGGCCGACCAGGTGTGAAAAACGTGACCAGGTTGACCTGCCCCCAAGACGTCACCCGGTCCCCATTGGCTGTGAGCCCGGAAGCTCCGCCAGGATCACAATGACGTCACTCCCACGTTAAAAGGTCACGGAGCACTTCTGTTCTTTGTTCTCAGGGAGCGTCTGTTGTGAAGAGACTTTGGTCTTCGCGCAACTGCTGCCATAAGGGTACAACTTTGAGAAACGTTTTTCATTTTTGCTAGAGCTAATTTCAGTTCCCTCCTCACTGGACGAGCCAGAGACTGTTTTTGTTTCACTTTCATTTGTCACATCGCGGTGAGGAGTGTCCTGTCTTGGGTTATTTGTCTTGTGAAATTCATGTTTTATTTTGAAAAGTAACTCTCCTCTCGTTTCAGGTCACTTGCTCTTCCTCTTGTGTCACCGGTCTGGCGTCTCCCCTGATCCTTGATTGTTTCCACCTGTGTCATCCCTCCTCATGTGTATATAGTCTTTGTCTTCCCCTGTCTGCGTTGCCAGAGTATTTCGTGCGTCTCGTCGAGTACCTCCAGCCTTGTTCACAGTCTTGTTCACAGTCTTGATCGTTGTCCAGTTAAGTATTGCCAAGTTTTGTTTTCTGTCTAGTTTGCCTCCGAAGAAGAGTGATTTTTTGTTAATAATATTTTTGATCAGTCTTTTGGTTCTAGTTAGGTAATTTTATAGCTTTTGTTTCTCCCTTCGTTTGGAGCGCTTTTCTTTCCTTTAAAGTTTGTACTCAGTTAGAGTAGCTTAATTTTTATAGCCCACGAGCCTTCCTTGAGAAGTGATTTTCTGTTCGATTCATTTTCATAGATTTAGATTTTGAGAATAGAGTAGTTCTTTTTTCCTCCTTTGGGAGCGCCCTTTGTTCTTCTGTGTTGTCTGTCATCCTGTGTCTAGTCTTCCGTGTTTTGAGATTTTCATAGTCTGTTGTTTTATCATTCTGTCTGAAGAGTTGCTACTCAGAAAATAAAACCTGTCATTACTGCCGCCTATCTGCATCTGAGTCCTCTCTTTCTGCCAAGTCTGACATCATTTTTGTTCGGACGTTCGTCATAATTGTTTTGGATCCCGGGAGGAACGCTGTACAACCCAGCCGTTCCCTCATTACCTGCAGAAGGAAGAAAAGAATCTTCAGAAGGAACGAGACCATCCCTTCCTTTGATTCGACCGATTGCTGTGAACAGCCTGCCGTCAGCAGTCTAGGACACTAATGCTGACCCCGCGCTCGCCTCCCGAAAGAGTTGGAGCACCCAGGTACCTGTTTGGCTTGCTTGTGTTTTGATGTTGTTAGCTTTGTGAAGGAAATTGTTGTTCATTAAAGGGATAGTTCGGGTTTTTTGATATGAATCTGTATGGCATCCCCGTCAGCAGTGTCGTGCATCAACACTGACTTACCCCCGACAGTGTCCTATGCGCCGAGTTCTTGCCCGGCTTTGGTGCTGACGAAAGTAGTCCGGCAAGTTGTCTGGGGTCACGAAAATAAAGCCTTTTTTCTTCTCAAAACAAATGTGTTCAAAAGAGTGATTAATTTGCATCACAAAACCGTTGTCCACGAAAAAATCAGACCTCATAATCGCTTGGTGCTATTTTCTCTCGATTCGTATCACTGCGCGCTGCCCACAGCTGACAGCCGCGCACGAATCCAACACTCTAGCTTCAACCTGTACCATTTCTCTGTCCCTCCTGTCTATCTCCGCCCGTTCTAACTCCATCTGGCGAATTTCGGCATCAGTGTATTCGGGTTCGTAAAGATACCCCCTTGGCTCTGTGCTAAAGTCTTCATAATCGTCGGTGTCGTAGTCAGACATGTTGTTAACTTTCTGAGCAGTAAACACAGTGAAACAGGCTGACAGCAGCAGCAGCGCGCAGTGAGGTCTGATACGTTCGTGGACAACGGTTTTGTGATGCAAATTAATCACTCTTTTGAACACATTTTTTTTAGAAGAAAAAAGGCTTTATTTTCGTGACCCCAGACAACTTGCCGGACTACTTTCGTCAGCACCAAAGCCGGGCAAGAACTCGGCGCACAGGACACTGTCGGGGGTAAGTCAGTGTTGATGCACGACACTGCTGACTGGGATGCCATACAGATTCATATCAAAAAACCCGAACTATCCCTTTAAAGTAGGTGGTTTGTTCTGTGGAGTAAGCTTTAATAAACACTGTTGACTTTAACTGAGCAGCATCTGTGATTATTTTGCACAATCCCATATTGTAATAACTGCTGGTTGAGATGGTCAGTGCAAGTTGACTAATTTTCAGGCTATGAGACTCAAAGGTAAATCATTTGATTATTGATCCCTAATTCCAGGGTGGTGCCCCGTGTTCATTGATGATTCATAGTAACCTAGGTTTTATTAATCAACTATAATCATTTTTAATTAATCAATAATAACATTCATTTATAATCAATAATCAATAAGGATTCCCAACAAATGGTGCCCCGTGTGAGGTGTATCTTATTACCAGCTTTATTGCAATATTTGTGCAATAATCCAGTTATAAATTTTTAATTAACAAAACATTTTTTGGGATTAATTCTTTTTCTCTTTCTTTCACGCAGGCTGCCAGATAAAGCCAGCTGTGTTGTGTGAAGCACATTTTGTGTGCAGTAGTGTTGTTGTTGGTGTTGTTAGTAAATTTGGTTTGTGCAACAACGTAACGGCCTGTTGCAAGATTTATTTTAAACACGAGTAGCTATTGCCCCAGAGGTGCAGAGATCACCTCAGCTTGCTACCAGACGAAGATGAGTAGCAGTGGACTCCATGAGTCAGAAGCGGAAGCTTCTACTGAGCCAGCCAGAAACAGCCTCCCAGATAGCTCCGCCCCTGGGTAGTGTTCCTCTGCCAGGCCTAAGTCGCAGCCCGTTACACTTTGACAACCCACTGGTGGTGGGGACAGGTATTCCCAGTCCCAGCATAAGACGATTGGGTTTGGTCCTCCACCTACTGGTGAGTTGTACCCACACCATAGTGTCCCACACTATGGTGTCCCACGCTATAGCGGTCCATACTATGGTGGCTACAGAGACACGTTATCAGATGACTCCGATGACCCTTACACCCCTCGGGAATACGGCATGCGGACAACAAAGTGGAATCGTAATCTGTGGATGTTCGTTTGTAACTAGCTGCGAGCTGCTAGCTACACACGGCCCACCTCCCGAGTTGACGGACCGGACACACCGGCACGTCCAAAACCGGACTTAGGGTAAATAATGTCCGCCACACTTTTTCGCAAACATTGCTGTCACGTTTGCTTTGTGTCTGGTGCAGGAAGAAAAAACGGGCTTTTGTCACGAAAGTGTCCAAGCAGCAAGTTTGGTTGTCAAGGAACAGGAAGTTGTGGGAGGGACGTCGGCGGATGAGTGACAGCAGCAGTGACGTGTTGGAGACAGTGAAAGAGATAGCGAGTTGAGAGATTTGTGACATTTAGCGTGTTTGGAGTGTATAGTTAGTGTGTTATGTAGTGTTTGGTGTAGTGTGTTAGTGTGTAGTGGAGTCGGTTTTTTGTGTTGTGAGTCAAAACAAGTAGGAGACTGCTGAATGTGGAACAGGCAGGAATGAGCTGAGGAGCCTGAGGCATTGCCTGCATTTAAATGTGAACAGTTACACATTTGCTCAAATGCTCAAATTGAGAAAACAACAATTTATATTTGCATTATAACTAATGCAATTGGTTCATTAAACATATTTGTGGTTTTCACGGTAAAAACTTTTTCCTACTCTGATTGTATGTTATTTTGTGATTATAGGTCCATAGTGTTAATATAGTATGTCAAAATGAAAGAATTACTGTACAGTCACACATGTGAGGTTGTGCTGAAAATAATGACACCAAGCAAGGCAAGGTGAATAGTTTTTAAGGTGAAATATAATGGTATAATCAAAAGTAGTCAAACAAGGCAAGGTAAATAGTTTTTAAGGTGAAATATAATGGTATAATCAAAAGTAGTGTAGGAACACATGCCCTTATGTATCCATCACGAGTCTCTGATTCCTATACCCGTCCTCTGACCTCTCACCTCTCAACCACAAGACAAGAGTAACTTAACAAACAAAGCCTATCTGTTTGACTGAATGTTCGCTTCATCCCCCCCTCAAAAGAAGATGAACTCCTTTTTCCTCAGGCCAAACGATGTCAAGCATGAGTCTTCTCCCTCTCCACGTCAGGAGACAAGCAGAAGAAGAAGAAGAAATTCAATTAATTTCAATTCAATTCAATTTAAAAAACATGGGGACCAGCATCATTAAAAAAGACAAACAAGAGGAGTTTCCGGTGTCAAGGCGGAGTGAAGATGCAAACTCCTGTGCTCCTCACCTATTTTGAAATTTACCAGACCACACACATATTTCTTGTGTATAAGACCTCGTTGTAAAAGTGGGAAAACAGCAAGACTTCACCATGAGTGGAAAGCCCGGCACGAGAGCAGCCCACTCGAGCAAGACCCCAGCTAGCGATAGCCACTCCGGCAAAGCTACAGAAGCTGGGGCTAACATTAGCCCTAGCTTTCAACTTACCCGTGAAGATTTGAAGGGGATGCTTGACCATATGAAGGACGAAATCCTGTCGGAGCTTCGTTGCACGGTTGCCACACTGCAGGCCACCATCTCATCTCATGTTGTAAAAATCCAGGAGGTGGAAGAAGGTTTAAACGATGTGGACGGCAGGGTCGCCGCGCTGGAGCACTCATACGCTGAACTGAAGGCTGACCCCCAATTTCCACTGGATACGTGTCCGCTGCGTTGCAGCTCCGATCCGGTTTTGCTCCGCCGTCCGCCAATCCCCACCGGTTGTGGTTTGAGTACGCCACGGCGCAGTACGGTAGACAGCTGGTGTGACAACTGCAGTTATAGGTCTGTGTTATTAAAAACAACAACACGGAGTGTTTCCGACCGAAGGATCAGCAGAAGAGCTTGTGTTTGTCTCTTTTTTGAGATTTGTGTACTGTGTCAACACGGATGCTGTTTGTTATTGCGGCGCTTGACTTCCTGTCTGCACCGTGCTAAATTCAGCTGAATTGTTGCATCGTGCTCCGGCATCCGCCAGAAATAGAAGTCCTGCGTATCTGATCCGGAGGGCTCCGGACTGCTGGAGCTGGGACAGAGCTGATACGCAGCGCAGCGGACCTGGTGGGGATTAACACATAGACTAAAGTGAAACGTATCAGCTCCGCTGGCGTGGCGGAGACACAACGCAGCGGAGACGGATCCAGTGGAAATTGAGAGTGAAAAACTCTGTGCTCGTGTAGATGACCAGGAAAACAGATCACGAAGGCAGAACATCAGAGTTGTTGGTCTCCCGGAAAAAATTGAAGGCGGCCACCCCACCACCTTCATGGAAACTTTCTTGCTGGAGGTCTTCGGAGAGGAGAGCTTCCCTCGTAAACCAACAGTGGACCGCGCTCACCGCGCCCTCAGACCACCACAACAAAGTGGGCCCCCGCGAGCAATGATTGCACGTCTGCATCATTACCGGACGAAAGAATTGATTCTTCGCTTATCCTGGGAGCAAGCTGGACAGCTGACGTACGGGGGGCAGAAGATCAGCTTTTACCCGGACCTCAGCATTGACCTGGTGCGAAGGAGAGCTGTGTTCAACTCAGTAAAGAAGCAACTTCAGGAGGCGGGTGTGAAATACTCGCTTGCATATCCTGCAACGCTCCAGTTCACATTCAACGGGTCCAAACACGAGTTCAAGTCACCGCGGGATGCATCTTCCTTTGTCGAAGCAAATATCAAGAAGACAGGGGAAGCACTGGGGGCCGCAGTGAGCGACGTTACGCCCGCATTGGAGGACTAACAGGCTGGGTTCCTAATTTGGCCACAGAGTGCGGTAAGACAGGCTGTTTGACCGCTGAAATGTGTGTGCTGCTGGAGAATACTCCCCCTGATCACAGTCTCTAAGTGTTGCTAGGTTCATAGTCTGTGTCGAGTTGCTGTGATATTGTAATTAAGTTTTTTTTTTCGGTTTTTTTTTTCATAGAGACCTGATATAATGTCACTTGTTTTCATACGTTTGTAAAACAACCTAAGACCAGTACCACTTGCATTTGCTGTTTGCTGTGAACAGTTTAAGATTATCAATGACAGTGTACCGTCTGTTTTTGTTCTTTGGGATCTGTTTGACTAGTGTCAGAACTGGCTCAGTTCTCTGACAAACAAAACGCAAGAGGGAAGAGATGCCGGCAATC